>CM063497.1:83875661-83890661 GCA_032207245.1 Pardosa pseudoannulata | reverse complement strand
GAGTGGTTCCAGGAACATGATGCTGAATTCCAGTTAATGTCCTGGCCGTCTCACTCACCGGATCTCAATCCGATAGAACACATTTGGGATATCATGGGACGGCAGCTCAGAGTTCAAAGACCACCAATTCGCAATATCTCGGATTTGCGTAACTATTACTTAAACATCTGGTACAATCTGTCTCCGGCCATCTACCAAGGACTTGTGGCATCCATGCCAAGGCGGGTTGAAGCTGTGTTGAGCTCCAAAGGTAGACAAACTCGTTATTGACAGGTGGTCATAATGTTTTAGCTCTTGAGTGTATAAAAATGTCTGCAGTATAGGATGAAAAGCGGAAGTAAAAAGAAGATATAAACAATTTTCTTGGACCTAAAAATCGGTAAGAATAGGGGCTAATGTATTTTTCTCCAACTCTGGAAAATGTGTTCAAATCTCTCACAAGACTAGTTTGTCTGCATTGGATTCTGCAATGATTAGTGACTCAGAAATGGGGATTTTCATAAGCCAGAAGCTAATACCTCTCTGTCTAACCTCTGCAGTCTTGCAAAATGACCTAAAAACCATCAGTGGGCCACATCTCAATTTTTTATGTCTCTAACATCCTCTTTTTTGTTTCTTTATTGCATTATTGCATAATTTATTTGTTCAAGTGTTTTTTACCCCTAAAACTAGTGTATGGTTTAGGTGGGTAATTTTCGAGCAAGCCGAGTCACGGGACCTCCCCAGGGTGGGACAACGCCCCTTCCCAATGATTCTTGATGATGGTTTTAAGACCTCGTTTTCGTCTGTCATCTCAAGAAACTTATTCTCAAAATTTTTCTTCTTTGGTATGCTAGATTCTGTCTGGAACGTAAAACTACCACATATTCTCCCCCTGGTAGGATTGTAGACCTACTGTCATCCCGCTAGGTGAGTACCACTCCCACTTATTCAGCTGTCTTTGTTACTAAGTCTGCTAGAGTGTTAAGTCCAATTTTAAATTCTCTCCTGGTGATGGCCTCTCTGCAGCTGTCACTCGCTCATGGAGCCTGCAGCGTACTGGTTACTTCGCCGGAGACTTGCCGTGCAAGCTGTTCAGTACTTGTGATTTACCAACCCCAACCTGTAGGTCATCATGGCCAAATGGTCCGGATTGGTGCATAAATTGTCTCTTTTAGATGAAGTCGGTGTTCTGAAGTGGAATTCCATCTGAACAGTAGATAATTAAAAGTAGAACATTACAAGGGTTAACGAGTTCAATGCACTCAACCTGTGTGGTGGACTGGGAAATCAGTGCCTTACTCGTAGAGTGTGTATATATCACTAGATGTTTAAATATTTCTTTATTGTTTTACTTTTTTGTGATTATTTATTCTACTTCAATTTCTGTCTTTTACACTTTGCCTTATTTGTAATTATCCAAGAGAGCATTATCTATGCAAACGTTATGTGAATTTTGGAAATTTTTCATTTTAAAGTTACCTTTAATAGTTTCTTCGTCGGGCTACAAAACTAAATTGTGTTATTGAATTAACTTCTTCACACTGTATTCGAGATAGTTAAAGTGAAGCCGAACCACCATGTTGCTATACAATAAAATTTATGAAAATATTTGTCCTTCACAGAAACCAATGTTGCGTTACTAAGGTTGCGTTATGTAATATGTAGTAGAGAGCCGAGGAATTTTGTATCAAAACTTTTCATAATATATGTATATGTACAGCGTTGCTATTCATGGGAAACAGATCTCACGTACAAATTTATTATTGGAATTATCTATTCTTAGTACACTAACATATTCATCAATAATTTGCAAATTTATATGGTAACATGTATAACCCAGACCTTAGACTAGGTGCAAAGCAGCTAGAATTTTTATAAAACTTGTTATAAAAAACTTAACACTCTACTTTCATAGATTCATATTTATTGGCAGAAAAATCAACAACTAAAATGTGTAATACCGTCTCGAAATTTAAACTGATAGAAATAATACTGCATACAAAAAATTAAATCAATACTCACTAAATAAACATATTGTGCGAGAGTTACTCAAAAAAGGAGTGGTTGATAACTTAATATTCATCCATAAAATTTCGATTGTTTTGCATTAAAGTGCGAGTTTTCATAATAACAAAAAAATTTCGATATTGAAATATCGATATTATAATCTCATTTTCTTTCTCCTGCATCGTAATAATAATAATGTTTTCATGAACGAAATTGTTCAAGATATATTAAATCAAAAAGTAATTTCCTTATAAAGGAAGTTCTAAAAATGTTTTCTATTTAATCCATCGCAAGAGATATGAAAAATATTGATTTCCAGTTCATTTAAAAGGGAAAATCAGCTTTATTACATGAATTACATAGAATTGAAATGTCTTAGTTTAAAAATGTGCATATTATATGCACGTATATATATATATATATATATATATATATATATGTATGTATATATATATGTATATGTAAATATATATATATAATATTTATATATATATATATATATATATATATATATATATATATATATATATATATATATATATATATATATATATATAAATATATATATATATATATATATATATATATATATATATATATATATAAATATATATATATATATATATATATATATATATATATATATATATATATATATAAATATATATATATATATATATATATATATATATATATATATATATATATATATATATATATATGTATATATAATATAAATAAATATATATATATATATATATATATATATATATATATATATATATATATATACATATATATATATATATATATATACATATGTGTGTGAGTGAAGGATGTATTTTACTCTATACAAAAGGTACAATGGCATGCAAACATGTATTTTTATTCTATATAATTTTAATCTGTGCATTTCATCAGAAAAAAATAAACATATAAAAGAATTATTAGTCGAGAATGCACTACACGCACGTCTGTGTAGAGGAGACCGTGCTACAGGAGTTTGCCATCAATCCGCAAACAACTCTCCGCGCAGGCGAACGTGTCTTGGGTGTAGGTCGTTTCACCATAATGCGCATACTGCCTGAGGAGGCGCAACACTCTTAAAACTTCCAAAAAGTAGAGGTATTGTGCTTTGACGATTATCCCAAAAACATTGCATTCTTAAGCTGGTATTTGCAAAAGCAGGTCGCACAGACAGATTCATGAATCCATGTGACGACGTTGTGAAACGTGCATTGTGGTGAAGGGAAACAATTTTGAGCATTTGCTGTGATGTAATCATCATCTGTAGTGAAAATAATATTAACACTTCTGTCGATATATATTTTTCTTCTCCTGCTCCACTGTTGTGATCATAGCGCTCTAGCGGTCGCAGTTTGCATTTTCAAACACAAGTTCCTATGTAAATCTTGTTCATCGTGATATGACAGACCAGCATGTTAAGTTTGTAAACGACCTTTTGGGACACCGTGTATATATATATATATATATATATATATATATATATATATATATATCTATCTATCTATATATGCATATACTTATATACATAGACATATACATATATATATTTATATATTCATACATATATGTATATATACATATAATATACATACAATATACATATACATATATGCATTGATATACACATACATGTATATATATATATATGTAATATTCTATTCATATATTTTTACAGCAATATGCATTAAAAAATATGTACATTGATATATTTGTTTAATCTTGCAGCATGTCTAAAAATAATATTTCTGTTTACTAATATGAAGAAAAATTACTTCTTTTTCAAAGCTGCATTCAATCATAAATATACATACGTATAAAAAGTGTGTTTTCTAATCTAAAGATACAAAAGAGTATTAGTCTTTATATCTGCAGAAAACTTTCGAACTTTTCCTTAATTTCAGTATTTTCATTTCATCTGAAAGTTAGGAGAAAAGTTTTAATGGGTTTTCATATGAAGACAGAGGGTTTGACTTAGAATCTCATGAATACGAAATAAATTTACCCACCGAGACTTTTTACCTCGTAAATATATAAAGGAAATAATCATATAGGTTTTCCGAATGGCTTTTTAAAGAAATAAAACCAGAGGACATCATTTACAATGTTTATATATGAATGGTTAGAGGTAATTTGGAAATATTACTCTTAGCAAAAATATGCCTAAAGCGTTAAATACCTTATTATTTAATTTTAGATTTATTTTAAAAACATTATAGTTTAGTATATAACTTCCAATACATTTTCCATTTATTACTTAATTATAGATGAACCATTAAAACATAAAAAAAAATTTCAAATTAACAAAACTATTTGTAGTTTATTTTCAGATTTTTAATTAAACTTCGTTGACAATTCTATTTTTCTAGGAGTTATGCCTACAACTGTCATTTTTTTTATAAGGAAATTATTAATTTATGCTCAAAATGTGACCAACGGTTTGAAAGGACGTGTGACGTTTGCTGCATGAAATTTAGATAAGTGTTAAAGTTATTTTTAACCAAGTTTGAAAATTAGTTACAAACTACGTCAACAGATGGTGCTGATAACTAGGTTTTTCACTCAACCAACATTTTCGTTTGTTTAGTCTCGCTGAATCACAAGCGCATGCAGAAAGTAAGTTCCCCTATTTAAAAGCAAAAAATAACTCACACTTTCACGGACATATTTATTGGCGAAATTGGCGATTTTTTTGTGGCGCCAATCCTGTAATATCGAACAAACAGGAATATTACAAAAATAAACAAACAGAAAATAACAAACAGAAAAGTTGAACATTCAAAAATAATGCTAAACTATAAACCAATCAGAATCACAACTGGGTTTCCAAAAAAAAAAAAAAAAATTATAAATGTTCCCATAAATAAAACAACATCGCCTAGATTGGCTTACACTTTCACGGACGGTAAAAATATATTTGAGGGTGCCCTCTTGGCGAAATTGGCGATTTTTGTTTGGCGCCAATCCTGTAATACCGAACAAACAGGAATATTACAAAAATAAACAAACAGAAAATAACAAACAGAAAAGTTGAACATTCAAAAATAATGCTAAACTATAAACCAATCAGAATCACAACTGGGTTTCCAAAAAAAAATTATAAATGTTCCCATAAATAAAACAACATCGCCTAGATTGGCGATTTAATTTTAGATTTATTTTAAAAACATTATAGTTTAGTATATAACTTCCAATACATTTTCCATTTATTACTTAATTATAGATGAACTATTAAAACATAAAAAAAAAATTTCAAATTAACAAAACTATTTGTAGTTTATTTTCAGATTTTTAATTAAACTTCGTTGAAAATTCTATTTTTCTAGGAGTTATGCCTACAACTGTCATTTTTTTATAAGCAAACTATTAATTTATGCCCAAAATGTGACCAGCGGTTTGAAAGGACGTGTGACGTTTGCTGCATGAAATTTAGATAAGTGTTAAAGTTATTTTTAACCAAGTTTGAAAATTAGTTACAAACTACGTCAACAGATGGTGCTGATAACTAGGTTTTTACTCAACCAACACTTTCTTTTGTTTAGTCTCGCTGAATCCCAAGCGCATGCAGAAATTAAGTTTCCCTATTTAAAAGCAAAAAATAACTCACACTTTCACGGACATATTTATTGGCAACAAGTACAGCAATGTTTCAGCTATTTTTCAACATAGCCACCACCAGAATTGAGACACTTGTCGTATTGGGGGATCAACTTTTGTATACCTCTGTCGTAGAACTCTACTGCCTGTGAATGGAACTAGCCTTCCCTTCCCAGAACACCGTGCACATCCCTGTCCGTACCGACAGCGTCTGTTTGAATTTGGGTCTGACCGGAGATTCATTATGATGCCAACGTATTGATTGCTGCTTGGTTTCCTTGGTAAAATGCGAAATCCAAGGCTCATTGCCCTTGACGATCCTGTCGAGGAACTCATTGCTATCATCGTGATACCATAGCAGAAATATCAGTGCTGCTCCTAAGCGCTGAAATTTATGTTCGGGTGTCAGTTTCGGCTCATAGACCTGACAGTGATGACGATGAATTTCAATTGGTACAATGATTTGTGCATTCAATATCACCGACGGAGCCTTGCAGGCGGCGAGAGAAGGAATTACAGTTTCCATTTCGGACCACTGTTACCCAACTTCTGGCACTAATCGAGACTTGTTCAAGTAGCATATGAATAATACGTCATAGATCTGTTAAGCATGCGCAATTGACAGGGCTAATTACGTTTACTTTAAACAGCAAAACATCGGGATATATATTTTGGATGCTCCTCGTATATGTACAAATAAGTATATGCTTAAGTATATAATATTCTATTCCTATATTTTTAAAAAATATGAATGGAAAAATGCATAGATCATATGTCAAATGGTAGAAATTTTCGATCACAATAATATAATTTTATGTTAAATACACTAAAATATTAGTGCTATACAAACTTGGGAGTTTGTTCAGATTAAAAACTTTGATTGTTTTAATCTACAATATGCATAAATTACAGAAATATTCCTGAATAATCAAGAAAAAGTGGTACAGATGCATTATAGCTGCCGGGTTTTTTTCTCGCCAAACTTGGCGATTTTGTTTAGCAAACTTGGTTATTTTTGGGGCGATGATTAGGTTGCTGTATATGCCCTAACTTTGATAGGGGAATATGGAAGCTATTGGTGCACGTGATTTTTGACTTCATTTACCGGCTATCTATGCAAATTTTCTGTAGATTTGGATTAGTAGGTTGTGTCGTAGATAGGTAAGTTATTTTTGGTATTTAGTTATGGCAGATGTTCTTATTTCGGTTTTAACTATTTGTAGCATTGTGAAGAAATATCAGGAAATTCTTAGACCTGAGGTTGGATTTGCATTTCATTCAAAACGGCACGTTTGTGGGGATGATGGAATTCCGAATTTGAGTTTTTTTATGTGTTTGGTTAGTGGGATTTAGTTAATTTAGTTATGACGTGTGAGTTATTTCTGTTTTGAAATTGTTATAAAGTATCAAAATATTCTAAACCGAACAAGATGCTTTGGTTTGGAACATTTTGTTTTTGCTCTTATCATTTTCTGGGATTTAGTTAATTTAGTTATGACAAGTGAATTTGTTTCGGTTTTGAAATTGTTAAAAATTATGACAAGTGAAGTTATTTCGGTTTTGAAATTGTTAAAAAATATCAAAATATTCTAAATCAAACAAGAAGTTTTGGTTTGGAACATTTTGTTTTTGTTGTTATCATTTTCTGGGATTTAGTTAATTTAGTTATGACAAGTAAGGTTGTTTCGGTTTTGAAATTGTTAAAAAATATCAAAATATTCTAAATCATACAAGATGTTTGGGTTTGGAACATTTTGTTTTTATTATTATCATTTTCTGGGATTTAGTTAATTTAGTTATGACGGGTAAGTTATTTCGGTTTTGAAATTGTTAAAAAGTATCAAAATATTCTAAACCAAACAAGATGCTTTGGTTTGGAACATTTTGTTTTTGTTCTTATCATTTTCTGGGATTTAGTTAAGACGGGTGCAGTTAT
The DNA here is from genome assembly GCA_032207245.1 of Pardosa pseudoannulata. Lineage (NCBI taxonomy): Eukaryota > Metazoa > Arthropoda > Arachnida > Araneae > Lycosidae > Pardosa > Pardosa pseudoannulata. The sequence continues at coordinate 83,883,115 of CM063497.1, read as the reverse complement.
TTCGGTTTTGAAATAGTTAAAATGTATCAGGATATTTTAAGTTAATTGGTTTGGAACATTTTTATTTTGTTCTTTGCACAAGGGGGGAACCCCCCCTCACATGTTAGAATCTTCATAATATTAGTGGTTATTAAAATGATATATATTGTGTTTACTCTGTTGACACATATCATAAATATTACTAATCTGTTATTTAAATTTTAAAAAACGTAAAAAATGATGATTATTATGCTAATTTTATTTTACTAATACTTTAAATTGTTAATTTGTTGTTTCCTTTTAAAGTTTAGTTTTGTTAATGTTGTGTTTCAAACATGCCACGTAACCGCCGCTTTTTTTTTTCCTCCAGAAAACACGCACCGCCGCCATGTTTTTCTACTTGGCGACTTTTCAAATCATGCGTTTTTCTGTTGGTCACCAAAAAAAAACATGGCGAACGGGACCGGCGGCTATAATGCATCTGTTCCGAAAAAGTACTTTTTTACCCTAATACTACATAGATGTATGGTATTAGGAATTATAAATATACATACCCAAGTAAAGAGTATTATCTAATCTGAGATTCAAAAGAGTTTCAGTTTGTACTTTTTATTTTATCGTAAAATAAAAGAGGAAGTGAGTACTTTTCCAATTTAGGTGACTTGTCATTTTTTTGCTAAATTTTAGGAATTTCCTTTCCTAGGCAATGGACGTTCTCTTCCTTTACGTTATTTGGATACACAACTTTCTTATTCCAGGTTAATATAAGCCGAGCATAGCTGTTATATGAGATACATACACACGCGCATATATATTCATACATATATACATATATACATATATTTTTACATATGTACATTATATGCATATATACGGACACTCACACACACAAACATATATATATATATATATATATATATATGTATATATTCATATATATATATATATATTTATATATATATATATATATATATATATATATATATATATATATATATATATATATATATATATATATATGTATATATTCATATACATATGTGTGGGTATATATATACACAATAGCTGTGCCATGTTTATACTAACCTGCATAAAACACACACACACACACATATATATATATGTATATATATATATATATATATATACATATATATATAGATACATATATACATACATATATATACATATATATATATATATGTATATACATATATTTACACATATACACACACACACAAACACACACACACACACACACACATATATATATATATATATATATATATATATATATAATATTCTATTCATATATTCTTATAGCAATATGCATATTAAAAATATGTACACTTTGAAAAGGGAAAATATTGATATTTTTGTCTAATTCTGCATCATGTCTACATAAAAATATTTCTGATTACTAATATTAAGAAAAATTACCTTTTATCAAAGCTGTATTCAATCATAAATATACATACCTATGAAAAATGTGTTTTCTAATCTAAAGATACAAAAGAGTATTAGTCTTTATATCTGCAGAAAACTTTCGAACTTTTCTTTAATTTCAGTTTTCTCATTTCATCTGAAAGTTCGGAGAAAAGTTTTAATGGGTTTCATATGAAGACAGAGGGTTTGACTTAGAATCTCATGAATACGAAATAAATTTATCCACCGAGACTCTTTACCTCGTAAATATATAAAGGAAATAATCATATAGGTTTTCCGAATGGCTTTTTAAAGAAAGAAAACCAGAGGACATCATTTACAATGTTTATATATGAATGGTTAGAGGTAATTTGGAAATATTACTCTTAGCAAAAATATGCCTAAAGCTTTAAATTCCTTATTATTTAATTTTAGATTTATCTTGAAAACATTATAGTTTCGTATGTAACTTCTAATATATAGTCCCTTTATTATTTAAGTGTAGATGAAACTAGTAAACATAAAATATTTTGAGTTAACAAAACTATTTGTAGTTTATTTTTAGATTTTTAATTAAACTTCGTTGAAAATTCTATTTTTCTAGGAGTTCCTACAACTGTCATTTTTTTTGTAAGAAAACTATTAATTTATGCCCAAAATGTGACCAACGGTTTGAAAGGACGTGCAAGATTTGCTGAATGAAATTTAGATAAGTGGGAAAGTTATTCTACCCAAGTTTCAAAATTAAATACAAACTACCTCAACAGATTGTGCTGATAACTAGATTTTCACTCAACCACCATTTTCTTTTGTTCAGCCTCGCTGAATCACAAGCGCATGCACATATTTTATTAAACTTCACGAAGACAATTCATTGGCTGCTGAGATCTATTTCTTACCGGTAATCTAGTAAAAGTTTTCATTGCGTCAACGTCGTGAGCGAATGTCTCTGGTTACTTGATAACATTTTTCATTCTTTCTTGATTTTACTCTATATAATAACGAAACTACGTCCACTTTATATAGTTATAGACATGTAATATTTTTATCCTTTTCGGCTATATATATAAATACACATATATATATATATATATACATATATAAATAGTTATATATATATATATATATATATATATATATATATATATATATATATATATATGTATTCATAAACATATATGGGTATATATATACGCATTTGCTGTGCCATGTTTACACTAACCTGAATAAAACACCCCCCCCCCCACACACACAGACAGACATATATATATATATATATATATATATATATATATATATATATATATATATATATATATGTATTCATAAACATATATGGGTATATATATACGCATTTGCTGTGCCATGTTTACACTAACCTGAATAAAACACCCACACACACACACACACACACACACACACACATATATATATATATATATATATATATATATATACATATATACATATATATATACATATATATATATATATATATATATATATATATATATATATAATATTCTATTCATATATTTTTATAGCAATATGCATTAAAAAATATGTACACTTTGAAAAGTAGAAAGATTGATATTTTTGTCTAATAATGTATCATGTCTGAATAATAATATTTCTAATTACTAATATTAAGAAAAGTCACCTTTTTTTCAAAGCTGTATTCAATCATAAATATACATACCTATGAAAAGTGTGTCTTCTAATCTAAAGATACAAAAGAGTATTAGTCTTTATATCTGCAGAAAACTTTCGAACTTTTCTTTAATTTCAGTTTTCTCATTTCATCTGAAAGTTCGGAGAAAAGTTTTAATGGGTTTCATATGAAGACAGAGGGTTTGACTTAGAATCTCATGAATACGAAATAAATTTACCCACCGAGACTCTTTACCTCGTAAATATATAAAGGAAATAATCATACTGGGTTTCCGAATGGATTTTTAAAGAAAGAAAACCAGAAGACGTTATTTACAATGTTTATATTAATGTCTGGTTAGAGATAATTTGAAAATATTAACCTTAGCAAAAATATGCTTAAAACGTTAAACACCTTATTGTTTAATTTTATATTTATGTTGAAAACATTATAGCTTCACATATAACTTCCAGTTCATATTCCATTAATTATTTAATGGGAGTAATCCCTATTAAGCAGCCTTAAAATTTAGAATTTTTAGTTGCTTTTCAACTTTGCATAGCTTTTATTATTACTATTTATATTAAATAAAATATTCAGCATTTGTTCTTTATAGTTATTTAATTATATTTCTAAGCTTAATATATTCTCTGTTAAGTAAGAAATGTTTTAATGGAATGAAATATAAGTGATTGTTTCTAAATTTTCAAAATTTTGCTGACACATTGTTCACAGGTTACAACGACACATTACGTGTTTCATTTATAATTTTTGTATATTTTCAAATTCATTTTATTAGGCATGAATCTCTACCTATTTAATTTTCAAAAGTTTTACAAAAATTTTTTCTCCAACAGAAGGAATTTTTCAAAAATTGAAAATAGCGTACAAAAATTTCAATAAAAAATATCTCCAAATACCAAATAAAAATTCTTGAAAATTTAAAAATAATATATACAATTGTTTTTTATTTCGAGTGCACTCTAGTACAAAAATTACCATTTTAAGTAAAACGCAATTAAAGTTAGAAATTTATATATTAAAAAAAATTATTTCAAAATACTTTAAAATTGTCCAGTTGCACACATTATCACTTATTCTTCTATTATTTTTACTTTTGCAGGAGTTTTGGCCTTTTTTATTGCTTTACGAGCCTCTAATCTACTCATGTCAGCAGCAGTCGATCATTGTCATATGCAATTGTTTTTACATTATTATTTATATTATAACCATGTTCACTCATAACTCTTAGCAGACCAACTTGACTATCATTATAAATATAAATAGATTTATTGGCAGCTGTATGGACTATATTTAAACCACAGGGAGATTTTTCGGGGCTTAATTTTCATATCAGAGTGTTGGCAGTCTCATTGGGATTGTATGTATCCTCCTAAATATTTTTTGAGCAAGGTTGGTATGCTGAGATCTTTAAAAAGATCATTTATGGCACTTATTACAGGAGGAGGTATACAATTTTAATATTTGTTATTGCAGAGGTCCAAATGTACAAACTCTCTGATAAGTGCACCACAAATCTTCCTGAAGTCCTGAAGGAAAAAATTGGTGAAATGTTTCTGTCTGTAGAATATCTGAGGTAAAATATAGCCCACACAGCTTGCTGCATAATTCTTAGAGAATTAGTGTTTCTTTATAGCATTTCCATAATATAAAATTAGTTTATAGTTAGTACGGTTTGATGCATTAAGGTTAGATAACTGGGAAAGTCATTCTAACCAAGTTTGAAAATTAGTTACAAACTACCTCAACAGATGGATCTGATAACTAGGTCTTCACCAAACCAACATTTAACTTTGTTCAGCCTCGCTGAATCACAAAAGCATGTAGAAATTTTATTGGACGTCAGGAAAATAATTCATTGGCTGCTGAGATCTTTTTCTAATCCGAAATCTAATAAAACTTTCTGTGTCAACGTTGTGAACCGGATGTCTCCATTAACACTCTTCATTCCTTCTTGATTTTACTCTAAATAATATCGAAACTATGTCGACTTTATATAGCTATATGCATGTGATATTTTTATCACTTACGGCTCTGATTCTATCTTTATGGTATTATTTTCTAACAACTCTAGCGAATGTTCTTGATTGTTTCCCTGTGGATTCCTTCCAGTGTCATAGCTGAAAGTAAATTTCTGAAGCTTAAGTTACGTCATTCACGTGACTTGCAAGTAACTGCTAACTGGATGGTACTACAACTATTTAAAAATATGGGGAAGGTTTGAGAAAGTTTATGTTAGTAAGAGTAAACATGAATACACTACGAAAGTGTAATTTGAAAATTTCCATTGAGTTTATTTCTTTGTCCTTCACTTCCACTCAGCAAGACTGCAGGGCAGAAGAAAATTCTAGAAATTCCTTTCGCGACGGGGAAAACAGCTTTCATTTTATCTACATAATCGGTAAGAAATGCTGTTCACCATTCACGCGGAAGATGTAACTTATATTATTTAGCTGCTATTGCTTACTTTTCAAAACAACTTTATTGTAGACTTATATTGAAAGGAAGCTTACAGGGCCACTAAGACCTGTTATGCCTTCTAAGACTTTCTTGGTTTTACGCTATATAATCGTGAAATACCTTCAAATTTATAAAGGTATATGTATGTAACCAGTAAGAGTTGCTCTTCACCAATCCAACTGGATATGTAACCCATATTGTTTAGTTTCCAGCTCTTGGCAAAGCAACTTTACTGCAGACATATCATGGAAGGAAGTTTACAGGGGTACTAAGACCAGTCATACCTTCTAAGACTTTCTTGGTTTTACACTATATAGTAGTGAAAATCCGTCAAATTTATAAAGGTATATCTATGTAATCCGCAAGAGTTGCTCTTTACCTATCCGATGGGATATGTAACCCATATTGTTTAGTTTTCAGCGCTTACTTGGCAAAGCAACTTTACTGCAATATATCGAGGAAAGAAGCTTACGGGGACACTAAGGCCAGGTAGACCTTTTACCACTTTCTTTATTTTACCCTTTATAGTAATGAAACACAGTTGAATTTATAAAGGTATATGTATGTAATCTCTAACAGTTACTTTTCACTGATCCCACGGGAGATGTAACCCATATTATTTAATTGACAGCGCTTACTTCACAAAGCAACTATACTGCAGACATATCATGGAAGGAAGCTTACAGGGGTAATAATACCTGTCATACCTTCTAAGATTTTCTTGATTTTACACTATATAGTTTTGAAAATCAGTCAAATTTTTGAAGGTATATGTATGTAATCGGTAAGAGTTGCTCTTCACCAATCCAAATTGATATGTAACCAACATTGTTCAGTTTCCGGTGCTTACTTGCCAAAGCAACTTTACTGCAGACATATAGTAGAAGGAAGCTGACAGGGACACTACGACCAGGCAAACCTTCTAAGACTTTCTTGATTTTACCCTTTATAGTCTTGAAACTCCATTGAATTTATAAAGGTATGTAATTGGTAACAGTTGCGTTGCTCTTCATCTATCATATGGGATATGTAATCCATATTGTTTAGTTGCCAGTGCCTATTTGGCAAAGCAACTTTACTCCTAGCATATAATGGATGGAAGTTCAGAGGGGCACTAAGACAGGCAGATACTTAACAAAACTCCTTTATTTGAATCTTAAATTTTGATATTTTTGAACTTCAGAAAATGCCGATCTAAGGGGTGGATAATATTATGCTTAATAAGAGATCGTTGATTTTGCTGTGATTCGAAAAAATAATTGATATGAATAAGGTGAATTTAATAGTATAAACATGGCAAAAAATCCTTACTTTTTGTATAAGATAAATGATAGCAGGCTCACAAATGGAGTAAAAAGTACATAAGTAGCAATTATCAATTCTAACTTTAGTTTTAAGATGCGAAAGAAATACAGTCTGAAAGAATCACGTAATAGATTTTAAATTGAGTTGATGGGAAAGTTGAGATTAGAAAAATAAAACGTGAATTGCTTAAACATTGTAAAACAACAAGGGTAAGAATAATAATTGATATTGCACACACACACATACATGTATATATATATATATATATATATATATATATATATATATATATATATATACATATATATATATATATATATATATATATATATACATATATACATATATACATATATATACATACATATATATATATATATATATGTATATATATATATATATATATATATATATATACGTATATATATATATGTATATATATGTATGTATGTATATATATATATATATATATATATATATATATATATATATATATATATATATAGATATATATATATATATATATATATATATATACATATATATATATATATATGTATATATATATATATATATATATATGTATATATATGTATATATATATATATATATA
>CM063497.1:83865661-83868161 GCA_032207245.1 Pardosa pseudoannulata | reverse complement strand
AACTACTAACACTTTTAAAAGAATATTCTTATGCTGTATTTCGTTTATTTTTCTCGTGTTTCTGTAATGTATGAAAATATTTAATTTTGTAATAATACACCTCTTACATATATATATTATTATGAAGTATTCCGTTTATTTTTCTTTTGTTTTCGTAATGTATGTAAATATTTTTACTTTTTAATAATACACCTCTTACACACATATATATTCTTATGCTGTATTTCGTTTATTTTTCTCGTGTTTCTGTAATGTATGAAAATATTTCATTTTTTAATAATATAATTCTTACACACATATATATTCTTAATGCTGTATTTCGTTTATTTTTCTTGTGTTTTTGTGATGTATGTAAATATTTAAATTTTTAATAATATACTTACACACATATACATTCTTAATGCTGTATTTCATTTATTTTTCTTGTGTTTTTGTAATATCTGTAAAATATTAATTTTTCAACAATACACCTCTTTCACCCATATATATTCTTAATGCTGTATTTCGTTTATTTTTCTTGTGGTTTTGTAATGTATGTAAATACTTAATTTTTTAATGATACACTTCTTACACACATATATATTCGTTTGCTGTATTTCGTTTATTTTCCTTGTGTTTTTGTAATGCATGTAAATATTTAATTTTTAATAATACACCTCTTACACACATGTACATTCTTATGGTGCATTTAGGTTATTTTTCTTGTGGTTTCATAATGTATGTAAATATTTAATTTTTTAATAATACACCTCTTACACACATGTATATTCTTATGCTGTATTTCGTTTATTTTTCTTGTGTTTTTCTAATATATGTAAGTACTTAAATTTTTAACAACATACCTGTTACACACATATATACTCTTATGTTGTATTTCGTTTATTTTTCTTATGTTTTTGTAATGTATGTAAATATTTAATTTTTAATAATACACCTCTTACACACATATATATTCTTATGCTGTATTTCTTTTATTTTTCTTGTGTTTTTTTATGTATATAAATATTTGATTTTTTAATAATACACCTCTTACACACATACATATATCTCTTTGCTGTATTTCGTTTATTTTCCTTGTGTTTTTGTGATGTATGTAAATATTTAATTTTTTAATATTACACCTCTTACACACATATATATTCTTATGCTGTATTTCTTTTATTTTTCTTGTGTTTTTTTATGTATGCAGATATTTAAATTTTTAATAATATACTTACACACATATACATTCTTAATGCTGTATTTCATTTATTTTTCTTGTGTTTTTGTAATGTATTTAAATATTTAATTTTTAATAATACACCTCTTACACACATATATATTCCTATGTTGGATTTCGTTTATTTTTCTTTTGTTTTTGTAATCTATGTAAATATTTAATTTTTTAATAATACACCTCTTACACACATATACGTTCTTAATGCTGTATTTTGTTCATTTTTCTTATGTTTTTGTAATGTATGAAAACATTTATCTTTTTAATAATACAACTCTTACCCACATACATATTCTCATGCTGTATTTCGTTTATTTTTTTGTGTTTTTTTAATGTATGTAAATACTTAATTTTTTAACAATACACCTCTTACACACATATACATTCTTAATGCTGTATTTCATTTATTTTTCTTGTGTTTTTGTAATATCTGTAAAATATTAATTTTTCAACAATACACCTCTTTCACCCATATATATTCATATGCTGTATTTCGTTTATTTTTCTAATGTTTTTGAAATGTATTTAAATATTTAATTTTTAATAATACAACTCTTACCCACATACATATTCTCATGCTGTATTTCGTTTATTTTTTTGTGTTTTTTTAATGTATGTAAATACTTAATTTTTTAACAATACACCTCTTACACACATATATATTCTTATGCTGTATATCGTTTATTTTTCTTGTGATTTGTAATGCAAGTAAATATTTAATTTTTTAATAATACACCTCTTACACACATATATATTCAATATAGGAAAAGCCAAAGAAGTGATTCTATCAAAGTGCACGAATATCATTAAAAAGAAATATGTGATAGACAAGGATGACAAATAAATAATAGAGAATGCATAAGCTAGTAATTAGGAAGTTATTGAGTGAAAAAAGGAAGTGTTATGTTGAAAGAAAAAAATACAGGGAGAGAAGAAAGCAGGAAATTAAGAATTCTAGTCATTAAAATCAGCAAAACAAAACAAATAAAAAAACAATCTATTTGATTTTCATCATTATAAATACATATATAATAAAGCATTAAGGAAAGTTAAAGCAGAAAGTGAACATAAATCCCAACATCTCATTAATACCGTATAAGAATCAGGGATTTTCAATTGCTGATTCTGATTTCGTATCGTTTGAAAGTGGTAGATCAAAAATATATGTATGACTTTTTTTTTCGAAGGTTTGTGAAGTTTCCCAGGAAGGTCAGAAGTAACATTGAGTTACATGAAAATTTAAGGACACTAGATCTAGTTAGAAGAAAAAGAAACGTCATGTGA
>CM063497.1:83855661-83860661 GCA_032207245.1 Pardosa pseudoannulata | reverse complement strand
TTTTATGTATATTCTTATTTGTACTAAAAATATAATTCTATCATAAACAAAAAATGTAATTCTATCAAAATTTAGAAGATTTTATTCTTTTTTTAATTGGTACACTATGTGAATTGATACAAACAGCAGGCCTAATGAAATACTACTATTACGAAACATTTGAATCGCCGCCATTACCAAACACCCATTTGATGCGCAGAAGATTTGATAGATGCTTCATGCTACGTCACTTAGGGCCTCTCCAGTCTATACAAACATCCGTGGATGATCGCATGCTGAGATGTGAAAAGTAAAATATAACTCGATATTTTTCTTAAAAAATCATCTATACTTCTAGTTTAATCAACTGAATTAAATATGTCTTCTACAAGTAGTTTCATGCGAAACTGAAACAGAAAAATACTAGTGAATATCAAAATAGGAAATCGAGAAGCAGTATACATGTAATGATAATTATAAAGTTGACGTTAAATTAGAAAATATTAATAAATTGGTAACAGTAACAAAATGACTGAAAGATATATCGAACCGAAAAAAACCGATATTTTTTTCGGTTCAGTTCCGGTTTTCGTCCCGACCAAAATAACGGTTTTTTCCGGTTTTCGGTTTTCTGTTCAGTTCCGGTTCGAAGCCCTGATTATTATGTAGGGGATTCAAAATAAGTCTACAATTTATATATCTATATCTGTATGTTCTTGTGTGTGTGTGTGGTGATGTAAAAGGTGATAAACAGTGAAATTACCTTTTTAATTTTATCTATTATCGTAATTCGACAAAATGTATTTGGGATATGCAATGACATATAAGCGTAAAAATCGACGGACCATGCCGTAGAGGCTATTTATTTTGTATGATCATAGATATTTCAGACATCTATAAATTGGACCACTGTAGACAATGAGATCACCTATTTTCCTTTTCTATTTGTGTATAGTGTTGATTAGAGCAGGATGCGCATAGCGCGTCTGATAAAATTACAAAGATTATCTTTTCAATATTCGGGTAACAAAAGTTAGAAACAACTGCCGGAATTTAATCATTTTCTTTCTCTTCACTCTCTTTAAATAATCAGATGTTGTCTTAATATTTTCCCACAGGACTAAAACTCCACGTGGTAATTGGTTCTCTTTCACTCGAAGTTGACATTGAGAGATCTATGCAGAAAGCATTCTGACACTGTGTGGGTCAGATTTCTCTCGATTTTATCTTAATTTTGATGATATGAAATAAAAATTTACTTCACGACTAGTGATGTGTTTATTCAGGAGAAAAGTTTAACGGGACTCTTGGAATCCCAATATACAAGGGCTAAGGTAAATAATAGGGAAAATTTAAAGGGGGTTTTCCCTTATAAATGTGGTTTCAGTTTTCCCATCACTTCATATATACCAGGTGGCCATAATTTAACTGACAGTGCTCACAGTGTTCTGTATTGGGGAGAATGACGCCACATTTTGTAGGAAGATTAAACAGAGGACGAAGGATTCCGCGAAAATCAAATTACTTCCAAAAGTAACCGCTAGGGGAATATTTGGCAATGTGTTATAGAAAATAGAGTTCTAACAAATACAAATCAATACGAAAATTAATTTCTTAATTGTGCCAATGGATGTCACGTGAAATTCGAGTAAAGAATTTCTTCTTCTGCTCAGTGTACGTGATATTGAAGATCACGAGACTTTATCGGTGTTTATGTAGATTTTACGATTTTTTAAAAGTGTTGCCATATTGCACTTGAACTAAATCAGAAAATGAGCATAATAAAAGGTAATTTTATTCCGTATTAATTTGCATTTGTTAACACTCTATTTCTTTAACACAGCGCCAAATATTCCCCTTGCGGTGACTTTTGGGACTAATTTGTTTAATCGCGGAATTTTTCGTCCCCCGTCTTGTTTAATATTCCTACAAAATGTGGCGTCATTCTCGCAAATAGATCGTGCTACAGAACACTGTGAGCGTGTGTAGTGATGTGTTTATTCAGGAGAGAAGTTTAACGGGACTCTTGGAATCCCAATATACAAGGGCTGAGGTAAATAATAGGGAAAATTTAAAGGGGTTTTTCCCTTATAAATGTGGTTTCAATTTTTCCATCACTTCATATATACCAGGTGGTCATAATTAAACTGACAGTGCTTACAGTGTTCCGTAGCGCGATCTATTGGCTAGAATGATGCCGCATTTTGTAGGAAGATTAAACAAGACGGGGAACGAAAGATACCGCGAAAAAACAAATTAGTTCCAAAAGTCACCAATAGGGGAATATTTGGCGCCGTGTAATAGAAAATAGAGTGTTAACAAATGCAAATCAATACAGAAATTAAATTCTTAATTGTGCCAATGGATGTAAAGTGAAATTTGAATAAAGAAACTCTTCTTCTGCTCACCGTACAAGATATTGCAGATCACGAGACTTTATCGGTGTTTATGTAGATTTTACAATTTTTTAAAAGTGTTGCCATATTGCACTTGAACTAAATCAGAAAATCTGCATACTAAAAGGTAATTTTATTCCGTATTAATATTGCACTTGAACTAAATCAGAAAATATGCATACTAAAAGGTAATTTTATTCCGTATTAATTTTCATTTGTTGTCATTCTATTTTCCATAACACAGCGACAAATATTCCCCTAGAATTAGTTCCTGACGTTTAGAACTAATTTGTTTTTTTCGCGGAAACCTTCGTTCCCCACCTTGTTTAAACTTCCTACAAAATGTGGCGTCATTCTCGCAAATAGATCGAGATATACAGAACAATGTGAACACTGTCAGTTTAATTATGGCCACCCGGTATATATGTAAGCAATTAATTATGAAACTTCTCGACAAGGAGAAATCTCAACAACTAGCAGTAATAAAATGGCAGTTGGGCCTACATTGATGAGAACGGCATAAGTCTAATTGAAACTTTATTCCAGAACTGCTACAAAAGGACATCTATTCTACTCAACGACAGACAAAGAAAAAACACCACAAAAATCACTTTGCTCGAACAGAAGTACACCCAAGAGCAAAGACAGAAAGAATTTTAATGGTGAAAAATAAAACTTTGCGAATTAAATGCAAGAACAGGAAAAAATGGCGCCTTTGCAGGACAGCCGGGAAATGTGCTGAATAGACAGAAAGTTTACATTATTAGGATAGAAAAAATTTACAAGAATTTAAGTGGAAAAACACTCCTTTGATTAACTTAGAGGCTGTGAAAAAGATTTAAGAATTACAATAGATGGTTTTTAAGAAAATATTAAAGTTAAATAATTTTGATATATTACATATATATATATATATATATATATTAATATATATATATATATATTATATTTTATATCCACAACATCAGAAAAAACATGGTCCCAATTATTAAATTCAAATCTGCTTTTTCTCTAATCGATAAATTCATTTAAAAACTTCATGATTACGCGAGAATTATATATTATTCATCTTTTAGAATATACATGTATAAATGCCTTTTTTTTCTTGTATCTCTGTAATGTGCAATCTTGAAACTGACCAGTTTCTTACAGTGCTGATGATGTTTACGAATTCTTTCATATTTAACCTCTTAGACAGCATTTTCACACCTTTTATACTTACAGTGCTGATGACGTTTAAGAATTGTTTCATATTTTACCTCTTAGATAGCATTTTCACACTTTTATACTTACAGTGCTGATGACGTTTAAGAATTGTTTCATATTTTACCTCTTAGATAGCATTTTCACACCTTTTATACTTACAGTACTGATGACGTTTACGAATTTTCATATTTTACCTCTTAGACAACATTTTCACACCTTTTATACTTACAGTGCTGATGACGTTTAAGAATTGTTTCATATTTTACCTCTTAGATAGCATTTTCACACCTTATATACTTAATATAATATACTAGTGAAACGTCAACTAAATTCCAATGTTATACATATAATCTCATATACTTTTAACTGAAATAGCTGTTAATAGAAATGGCTAATAATAGTATTCCATAATATTCATTTATTTAAAATTAAATCATCTATCATTTTATACTAGAATGCTTATAACAAATCTAATGAATGTTTTATGCATATATGCTATTCAACCTGCTTATAGTTACTGATTTAGAGAACGTTAAATCGATTTTCGAAAGTATAATCACACGTATATTAGACAGTAAGATTTATTCATTCCTATAATTATACATAAAGCCCATTTAAAACACATTTAGAAAGAAGTTCTTGATTTATTTTATTTTTAGAATCAGTAGTTTCATGTTAAGCATAACAAACAATAATTTTATTATAATTTTATTATATAGTTTAATAACTTCAAAAAATATCTACAAATATATCTGTAAAGATTATTTATGCATAAATAGATACTCAAATTTATTATACAGAGGCTGTTCGCATATTTTTTAGATGATTTTGGTTAAAGGTATTAAAAAATCGTTTGTTTAAAAAAAATAACTGCAATTGTACTATGTTTATAAAAGTCAAAATTGTCGTCTACAGCTTGAGAGGTTTGTTTTTATTCAAAATGGCGTTTTTAACGAAGCAGTGGTTCGAAGGCTATATTTATGCTCTTTCCGAAGAGAAGTAGTCATATTCCGTTATCCAAAAACGATGTAAGAGTCATGGTTTTGTAATATCTAAAGCGTCGATAGGTAGTATCATCAAAAAGAAAGGAAAAAAAAACGTCAAATTGGAGCATCAAGTGGAACAAAAATTCCAAACAAGTATCCAAGAAAATAACGAAGATCTTCGACTACTGCAAAGGTACGCTGTTTAAAGTTAAAAGAAGATCCCCCTAATCACAGGACAGTTGCAAAATCCTTAAAATGTTCAGCGTCCACTGTAAAGAAAGTGATAAGCTGATGGCTGATAAATGATAAATTATAGCTTAAAGCATGTACTAAAACATAATAAGCTTAAAACAGTAACAGTGGGGAAAACAGAAAACATAATTAAAGAATTCCACTTAACAAAACTGGTTGCGCTTGCTGGAAACTGAATGTC
>CM063497.1:83843161-83848161 GCA_032207245.1 Pardosa pseudoannulata | reverse complement strand
TGTGAACTGCATTCACAGTATCGGGAGATTTTAGACGATTATGAAGATAAACTTATTATTGAGAGTGTAGCAGATAATTGTCAGCTAAAAAAAAAACATTTTTTTACCTACCTCATAGGGTACATTACAATTCTGGAAAATTAAAAATTTTTCTGATCCCGTCATATGACGGGCCATATGCTAGTATATATATATATATATATATATATATATATATATATATATATATATATATATATTATATATATATATATATATATATATATATATATATATATATATATATATATATATATATATATATATATATATATATATATATATATATATATATATTATATATATATATATATATATATATATATATATATATATATATATATATATATATATATATATATTATATATATATATATATATATATATATATATATATATATATATATATATATATATATTATATATATATATATATATATATATATATATATATATATATATATATATATATAATATATATATATATATATATATATATATATATATATATATTATATATATATATATATATATATATATATATATATATATATATATATATAATATATATATATATATATACATATATATATATAATATATATATATATATATATATATATATTATATATATATATATATATATATATATTATATATATATATATATATATATATATATATATATATATATATATATAACGAATGGGCAACAGTCTTCTTGATAATAATAAGTTTTATTAACTCATCCGCCTTACTGAAAGCAACAAGCGCCATTTTCATTGTTCTTGACGGAACTATGCGTTAAGGTGTTGATCACTAAAAGTCCACGCGCCAAATCCCCAACTTATCTGTTTGCAAGCTCATGAAATAGCT
Source organism: Pardosa pseudoannulata (assembly GCA_032207245.1). Classification (NCBI taxonomy): domain Eukaryota; kingdom Metazoa; phylum Arthropoda; class Arachnida; order Araneae; family Lycosidae; genus Pardosa; species Pardosa pseudoannulata. The sequence continues at coordinate 83,847,248 of CM063497.1, read as the reverse complement.
GGGAAATGCTTCCTCCTGACCGGTTTATCCTGAAAGCTTAAGCGAGCATGAGTCTTTTTCATTTATTTTATTATTATAAAAGAATTCTCTTTTTAGAATCGTTTTTAACTTACATAATTTCCAACTACCCCTGTTTGGGACCTGACACACACACACACACACATATATATATATATGTATATATATATATATATATATATATGTACATATATTTATATATATATATATATATATATATATATATATATACATACATATATACATATATATGTAAGATTTGGGTAAACTAATATATTCTTTAAAGTGTTCATAAGTCTTTAAAACGAAATTACAGATAAAAGTTTTCAAATAATTATATTTGATGCACATTTGACTTAAAAGTCCCATTTCCATAATGGTTCCATAATAATAAAAAGTAAGTTTGACATACCGTTTGAGTCTATTTACTTATACTTGACGCTCTTTAAACAAATTGGAAGCACGTAAACAACAAAAATGGGATATTTATACGTCTTTAATTCTGGAAAGAAATGAAATTTAAGTTCAACTAAACTCTCCCCGAAAAAAAAAAAACCTTACGAACAAAAAAATTTCACTAGGACAACATTTAGTACACCGCACTTTTTAAGTGGATACATAAAAGTCCTTACTCAAATGCAGAAAATCATATCTTGTCCTTTTTTATCGCTAAGGAAATGCAATTTTGTTTAATGCTAAGAAACAAATAATTCTTTCAGAAATTAGGGGGGATGCCAAAACATGCATTTCTTAAAAATAGATAATGGAAGCATTTTTTTTTTTTTTTGCGAAACATTTAAACAATTTTGAATGCATTCATTTATTTTTTACTCGGTAGTTTTAAGTACAGTTTTATCATCCAATTTAATATTTTAATGCCATTTTAATATTTTATGTTTATGATAAGGCACGGATTACGTTTTTATTTGCTTATCTTATTAAAAGAACAGCTCGCTTATGGATAGCAAAATGTTTCAATTTTAATTTAATACTAGTATTATGTTACTCTAATTCAAAAATATTATTTTAAGGTGATATTTTAAAGAACTTTCCGGGACAAATGTGTTATTGTAACAGAATTTTTAATTCAATATGGAATTGAGTATATGTACAATATACAATATTTATTTTTCTTAGATAATGGTATAGATTTATGAATATTTTTTTCAGTCTTAGGAAGCAATAAGTTAAAATAATATTTACCCAATAGGTTAAAATTAAATTCTACTTACCTGAAAATTATTTTTGAAAATAATAAATTAGAAATAATTGTTTTTAGAAAACAACGGCTAATCATATTTTACATGCTCTGTACTAATATAATATATCCCTCTGTATACAGTACTCTGTATATGAGTTGAAATATAAAATAAAAATAAGTATATTTTGTGCACTTGAGAGCTAAAAGTCCCATTTCCATAATGGTCACATAGTAATAAAAAGTACATTTGACATACCAGTTGAAACCATTCACTCATTCTTAATGCTACTAAAACAAAATAAAAGCACGTAAACAACAAAAATGTCATAAAAGGGATTTTTAAATACCATTTTACGTGCTGGAAAGAAATGGAATTTAAGTTCAGCTGAGCTCTCCCCGGAACCGAAAAAAAAAAGCTTTAGAAATAAATTCTTCTAGAACAACATTTAGTACTCCGCTTTTTTTAAGTGGATACATAAAATCCCGCCTTTGGATGCAGAAAATCATATCTTATCCTTTTTTTATCTCCAGGAAATGCAATTTTGTTAATGCAGAGAAACATTTGTTCTTTTAGGAAGGGGGGTTACCAAAGCATGCATTTCCTCTAAATAGATTATGGATGGCCTTTTTTCTTAAGAAAGTGTTTAAACAACTTTGAATGTAGTCATTTACTTTTTCGCTCGGTATTTTTAAGTACAGTTTTCTGATCTGCTTTAATATTTTAATGCATATGTTTATGATAAGTCACGGATTACTTTTTTATTTGCTTATATCATTAAAAGAACAGCTCGCTTATATATAGCAAAATGTTTCAATTGTAATTTAATACTCGTCTTACGTTACTCGGATTCAAAAATATTATTTTAATGTGATATTTTAAAGAACTTTCCGGGAAAAGATGTTTTATTGTAACATAATTTTTAATTCAATATGGATTAGAGTAAATGCACAATATATATGATGAAGCGATTTAGATCAGTTATATAACTGATTCATTCATACAAGAAGTATAATGCTCGGGATCTAAATCTGACCTCATCATATCTTTTTAAAAAGACAGAGAACCATAAAATTATATTCTACGTATATTGTTGTCTTGTACGGTGATCTCGGGCGGGGTTCTGAACCCAGTCCCAGATTAGAATTACGTCTTCGTACTTGACATTAAATAAGTATGTACCTTTGTGAAGTTGTTTATGAGTCCCTAAGGGACAGTGTCCAATTAGAAGGGATCATGTTATCCACTTTGGTGGTGTGAAGGCGGGGTTTCAGCAGACGAATTAGATTCTTACAACTATCCCGATAGGACGATAAGAAGGAAGAGGGGACAAGGATAAAATTAATAAAATAAGAAAAATCTAAAAAAAAGAAAAGAGGTTCGGGAGTCCAGTAGACTAGGCAAGTCAGACGGAAGGTATTCGGTAGTCCAGACAAGGAGAGAAGTCCAACGGAACGTGTTCGAGATTCCAGTCAAGTCACTATATCAAATAGCATGGCCGCACCCCAAACACTCAAGAGGAAGCCCTTGACCAGGCCTACGGAAGATCTATAGATACATAATCGTGATCAGCCATAGATACCCATCAACCAGAAGTGTTCCGGGCACACCATTTTAACTCTCCAAAGGTACCCCCTTTTACAAACATTTTGAAATTGAGATTAGGTCCTTTCGCTTATATATTTACATAATTACTTAATAATTGAAAAATTATTGTTAGAACTAATTTAGAAGGTGTTGATAAAGCATATTTTATGATAATTAGAATCAGTTTCTGTGTATATAGATGTTGATATATAATAATAAATTTACTTTTTTTATATTAAGCTAATTTCAGATACTTTTTAATTTACCTTTTAGTTTATTCTCATATCTTATGTCTGTAGTTTCTCAGAACTTGTGGTTAGATTTAGTACTAAAATACTTTTACACAACGAAATCAAAATAAAATCCCACTATACATTTTGTATAGTGGGATCCCCATATTTGATCACAGGTTAATACTCAAATAAAAACGAGGACTACACGACAATATACAATATTTATTTTTCTTAGATAATGGTATAGATTTATGGATATTTTTTTCAGTTTTATGAAGCAATAAACTAAAATAATATTTACCCTGAGGTTAAAATTAAATTCTACTTACCTGTAAATTATTTTTGAAAATAATAAATTAGAAATAATGGTTTTTAAAAAACAACAGCTAATCATATTTTATATGATATGTACTAATATAATATATCCCTCTGTATACAGTACTCTGTGTACGGATTTAAAATATAAAATAAAAATAATTATATTTTATGCACTTGTGACTTAATAGTCCCATTTCCATTACTGACACATAGTAATCAAAAGTACATTTGACATACCGGTTATATCCATTCACTCAATCTTAATGCTACTAAAACAAAATGAAAGCACGTAAACAAGAAAAATGTCATAAAAGGGATTTTTAAATAGAATTTTACGTGCTGCAAAGAAATGGAATTTAAGTTCCCAGAACCGAAAAAAAAAACTTTAGAAATAAATTCTTCTAGAACAACATTTAGTACGCCGCGTTCTTTAACTGGTTACTTAAAATCCTGACTTCGGATACAGAAAATCATATCTTATCCTTTTTTTATCTCCAGGAAATGCAATTTTGTTAATGCAGAGAAACACTGTTTTTTTTAGGAAGGGGGGAGGTTACCAAGGCATGCAGTTCCTGTAAATAGAATATACATATCCTTTTTTTCTTAAAGTGTTTAAAGAACTTTGAATGCAGTCATTTACTTTTTCACTCAGTATTTTTAAGTACAGTTTTATCCACTGCTTTAATATTTTAATGCATATGCTTATGATAAGTCACTGATTACTTTTTTATT
>CM063497.1:83835661-83838161 GCA_032207245.1 Pardosa pseudoannulata | reverse complement strand
TGCCGTTACACCGGGGGGTGTAGGCGCATGTACGGCTACGTACCGTGCCCATTAATCTACAGAGAGACTGAAAAAAGTCCCTCTCAAATTGTCTGCCCTGATCTGTAACCACCTTGCGTGGCACGCCAAAACGAGATACCCAACCGGAGTAAAACGTGAATGAGGCAGTTTCAGCTGTTTGGTCAGCCATCGGGAAAGCTTCCAGCTATCTGGTAAAGCGATCTATACACGTAAGTATGTATTGAAAACCTTTAGAATGGGGGAGGGGTTCCTGATATCCCCGTGGATATCTAAAAAACGTTTATCGGTAGTCTCAAATTTGCTTGCGGGCGATCTCACATGCCGAGAAATTTTAGACTTTTGACATGAGAAGCAATAGCGAACCCATGTTTTGCAATGTTTAGAAATAGCAGGCCAAACATACTTGTCCCTCAACAGTCCCTCTACCGCCATGATGCGATAAGTTGTGAACCTGAGCAAACGCATGTCTACGAAAATTAGGAGTGAGGTAAACACGTACTACACTTGTAGCAGTATAGCAATAAACTGGCGGTGAATCAGGGTCCACCTTGATTAATTTCAATTTTAGACCAGAAGCGCTTTTTAATAGATTCTGCAGTTCTTCGTCGGTCTGCTGTTCAGAAGCCAGCTCCCGCAAATCCAAGCTACCCTTAACACCTACCGTTTCTACGCGGGAAAGTGCATCAGCCACCACATTCTCCGAGCCGCTGATATGTCGTATATCAGTACAGTACTGCGAAATGAATTAGAGGTACCGTGCTTGTCTGGGACTGTACTGGTCAATCTGCTGCCGAAAGGCAAACGTCAATGGTTTGTGATCGGTGTAAATACTACATCGCGTGCCTTCGATCATGTGGCGAAAATGTTTGACTGCTAGATAGATGGCCAGCAGCTCGCGATCATATGTGCTGTACTGCATCTCCGTACCCGTCAGGCGTCGCGAGAAGAAACCGAGAGGACTACAGACGCCGTCCACAACTTGTCGCAATTCAGCTCCGACCGCAAAATTGGACGCATCCACGGCAAGAATCAACCGAGTATTCTCTGCTGGATGCGCCAACGTCACCGAGTCCGTAAGAAGTACACAGGTATCGAAGGCTTTTTTAGTCTCTTCAGTCCACTGCAACTGAAATTTATCCTTCCTAGGCTTTCCCTTGGTCATGTCATACAACGTAGCTTGTACAGCAGCTGCATTTCTGAAAAAACGGTGATAGAAATTAATAACTGCTAAAAATCTACGAAGGCTGTCAACAGTTTTTGGTAAAGGGTACAGTTTAATATATTGCACTTTTTCAGGGTTAGGAGAAATCCCGTCCATGGTAACAAGAAAACCCAAAAAAGGCAATTCTTGAACACCGAAAATACACTTGGCGTGATTCACAAGTAGACCGTTCTCGTTCAATGCTCGCAAAACGCGGTCAAGATCCTTGCGATGCGACGATTAATCGGTGGAAGCAACCAAAATATAGTCGATATAAGCGTAGCAATTCGGGATTCCACGTAGAATATCGTCTATGTATCTTTGGAAAGTGTGTGCCGCGTTCCTCAAGCCGAAGCACATATACCGGTATTCGTATAACCTTATTGGGGTCGTTACAGAAGTTTTTTGTATGTCGGCTTCCGCGATAGGAATTTAGTGGTATGCTTTGCGGAAATCGATCTTTGAAAAAACTCTTTTTCCATGCAACCCTGCCGCAAAGTCATGAATATGCGATACACCGTATTTATCCGGTACCGTGATAGCGTTTAAGCGCCGGTAATCTCCACAAACGCGGAACGTACCGTCTTTCCTGCAAACTATATGTATAGGACTCGACCAGGGGCTTTTTGAGGGGTGTATTACTCCTGTTTTAACAACTCCTGAAACTCGTTCTTAAGTACCTTAAGTTTGGCAGGGTTTAATCGCCTAGGCCTACAAAATACCGGAGGACCAGTAGTTTCAATGCTATGCAGAATTGGAGTTGACGTCTTACGACGCGGGGGGTATGGGCTCCAAAGTGTGGGGTATTTTAATAAAATGTCCGAATATCTCGATTCTATGCTTGCCGGCGTTAAGCTCCCGGGCATATCGATAGGTCTCGAACCATGTGCCGAAACACTAGTATGTTGGTTCATCAGCCGGCGGTTTCGTGCGTCTACTATTCGTCGTAGCGTTCCAGGAAATCAATTCCTAAAATGGGATGGGAAACGTCGGCGATCACGAAAGTCCAAACAAAATTCTTACGAAACCCAAAATATAGTGGCAAGCGTCTTGTTCCGTACTTAGAAATTTTTGTACCATTAGCGGCATGCAAAAAATCTGTCGCTTCTAAACTGCCAGTTACGAGATTCTTTGGGAAACAGGAAACGACAGCTCCACAGTCCACCAGGAACAGCACACCTGTCCGTCGGTCTGGAATAAAGAGACGGCTGGAAACGTAAGCGACACCGGTTGCAGTCTGCACCGGTTTGCTTAGGAGTTTCCCTGAAGTCTACAGGG
>CM063497.1:83820661-83830661 GCA_032207245.1 Pardosa pseudoannulata | reverse complement strand
ATGCGCTATCTAGCCTTGCTGTCTGAAATAGATATTTCTCAAGGCACAACTCATACAATTTATAAAGTTACTTAGGGGGAAATATTTGCTTTCTAGCTGACAAGAATATATTTAATTTAAAGTAAAATCGAAAATGTTTCTATGATTGATTTAAGAAGAAATTATAACTTTCAAACTGACAAGATTTCGATTAAGACATTTAGAGGCTGGGAAAATGATTATATATATATATATATATATAGAACGTCCACATAATTTAAAAATACTGTAGACATTACTGAAAAGCAATTATAAAATGTAGTAGCGTAGTAAATTGATGCAGACGTTTACTTACAAAATCATCTTTTATGTAGAACATAAGATGACACTATACACACAAATCCCCGTAGAGAAAAGGAACACAAAACACTGAAATATTTTGATGATATTGTTTACATCGCGATCTTAAAGGAAAAGCCACGAAATCTGTGTTCCATGTATATATATATATATGCATGTATGTATATATATATATATATATATATATATATATATATATATATATATATATATATATATATGTATATATATATATATATATATATATATATATATATATATATATATATATATATATATATATATATATGATAATAGCTTAATATAACGTTCACATTATTTAAAAACAGTATAAGATGTAATAGCCGAGTAGATCGATGCAGACGTTCATTTACAGAAACATTATTATTTAGAATACCAGATAACATTCAAATCCCCGTAGGAAAAAGAATACAAAAAAGAAAATGTCAAAGAAAAAGCCACGAAATCTGTGTTCCATGCCTGCTATTAACTATTGGAAGGGGTGTGGCTCGGCTAAAGGAATGATGTCATTCCTGTAATCAATGACGTCTCTTTAATTACTTCTAGTTTATTATACAAGATATAGTATCTCTAAAATGGGCGGGAAAATGAATCAACGGGCTGCGATTTTAAAATTCAAGGTGCCAATAAATGAGAGTTCGCCGTCATTATTATAAAAAAAGTTCTTTAGAAATTGTCAATAGGGAATATAAATTTTTAATGGAAAACAGAAAACATTTAAGTTAGGATTTTACTTTAATAGAATTTTATTATTACATATATGTGTGTGTGTGTTTATTCTCTCATTCTCTCTCTTTTGCACACAAAGATATACAAAAACATTTCTATATAAGTGAGTATAAATTCTTAACCCTCTAAGCGGTTCGCACGTACAATGCCACAAAAGCTATGATGACTTCAAAGCAGTTGTCACGTACAATTTTCGACCTCCAAAAACGTTCCGACAATGGATGTAATGTACATTTCTGCCAGTGTTTTTCCCTATGGAGTTTTGAGGTAGGAGGGTCAGGTCGATTGTTTAGGAACTGCACACCTACTCCCTGAGACACAAAGACGCTGATAGCTTTTCATGGCTTTGTAAATCTCTATTTCGAAGTATTTCGTTTGCGGTAACAGATGTATCTCTAATTTCACCACTTAAATAGCTTGGATGACTTTCGTATGAGATAGAAATCATTATCTTAAAGAATATTTTTATTTGTACTTTTAGAACCCATTATTTCTTATGGGATGATCTTCGAGACTTGACGAGCTTTATGTGTATTAAAAATTAACAATCTATAATGTCTATTTATATATCTATTTATAAACGGAAGTAAAGGGACAGTAACGAAGGTGAGTTTCCCGTATTCCAATCTAGTCGACAAGGGGTGAAGTAAAAAATCATAAAACACTTTAGTCACTAACACAATTAAAAATTAGCGTGTTTTTTTGGAGACTTTTTTCCCTCGGTGTGTTCCACTCGGAGGGTTAAAAATGTAACAGTGAGTTACACTGCTGGGCAACGCCAGTGCGGGAAACCGACCGTGGGACGAGGGCTATGTCAGTGACACCCCCTTCGAACAGATTGGACAAGAGGGGTTGCTAACGCGGGTCAGTCGTCTTTGGTCCTGCCAACAGTAGTCTTTGGATTTTGCTCTGCAGATTTGAAGACCCTTTCAGAGGAAAATCAGGCCAAGACGGAGCGAGCGGAGAACTTCATCAGAGGCAGGGAATGCTCAATCATTTTGTTCATCTAGAGATAGCGTCATCAGCTGAAGTTTCTCCAACATTCAGCAGTTTACGGCGTCCCCATATTGAGATTAGACATATTTTATTTGCGTCCCCAGATTGTTCTAAAATAGATTTGAAAATAAAAAATTCTGCAAAAAAGTAAGTCTTCGGTCATCTGTATCTGGTGTTTTAACCCTTTGACAATTTCACTTTTTTCCAGAATTCCGTCAAGAAATGTCACATTTTTTATTGCATTTATTGTTCATTTTACATTTTTAAGTAAAGATATGTTATTAAAATTAATATTTCTAATATTTTTAAGCATTTATTACAACTTTTTTTCTTTCTACGAAAGCATCATAGAACTGAAGTTTACCTTTAGTCTCATCGATATCCAAGTTAATTTTTGGAATTCCAGTGAAAGCAAATCTAGGAGGCGGATCCGAAGGATTATCACAATTAATTTCAAAAAATTGTCTTGCTTGACTGATTCCATCTGTACTACTATCAGAGTCACTACTATCCAGGTCATCTAGTAAACTTTCGCTACTATCATTTACAGATAATTCAGTTTCTGATTCCGACTCACAGTTCGAATCATAAGAAATTAGCTCCATATGCTCTGAATTATCAATTATTTAAAAGTAAAAATATATTATTCAACTCTTACATCAATAAAATTATCAGGCGGTTAGTAAAATATAACCAGAAAGCTATACAATGAAAGATAACAATTAGTCTTCTGATACGAAACATGCGAAAAAAACCTCGCTTTTCAACCAATCAGAGTAGAAAATACGATAAACAACAAACTATCATTTACTGGACGACATCTATAGGAATAATTTGTTATTAAATTGGAAAAAAAATACGGCCGAAACAGTGCAAGAGAAATAGAAATCAGATTGCCCGTACGCCATACGGCCAAAACAGTAAAGGCCCAAAAGCTGTACCCGTACGGCGTACGGGCAATACAGGGAAGGGGTTAATTCTTTGTGTTGCCTCAACAGGCCTGGTATTAGTCATTGGTACGTAATAAACATATAAGGAGTTTTATTAAAAAGAATTTAAAATTCTTGATATAGAACATTATATTGAATATTATAGTAATCACTGCATGATAATAAAATATTGAATATTGAAATAAATTCTTTTTCTCTTAATTCTTTGTTATATTTCGTAATTTAATAAGACAGGAATATTCATTTTTAACCCAGCAAATGAAACCTACCTTACAAAGATCAACTTTTACATTTTAAAAAATACGTACTTCATATTAAGACAATAATAATAGACAAACATCAGTCTTTACGATGTCAAGACATAAAAAGTATTTGCACAAATATTTCATTAATGTCTTGTGAGATATTAATTAAACCCATACAAGAAAGTGCGTTAATTTTCCCCGGTAAACTGAGATAAATTTAGTTTCTTCAGCAGTCAAAAGCTAAGGGTGGAAAAGACATTTAATTAAGTTTTGTTAATTTGAGTGCCTTAAATTTCCGTGTAACAGTGTGATATCTGTTTTGAGTTAAATTTTCCCTTTTATATTCTGATCTCCTTTCTCCGAATGTTTAGTTAATAAAAGTCTTTGTTTAACGCAGTGATTTGTAAAGTCAATGCTTTGTAGTTTACTTCATCATCGATGTTAAATAATCTCAGTAAAATATTTGAAGTAATTAGTGATAGAAACTATAAAAATTTTCTACTTAAGTGTTTTAAAAATATTTATTCTGATATCTGCTCTGATTTGATAATTTCCAAAGAAGTTACATGAGAATCAGCCCAGAAGTGAAGTTAAGCTAAATAGGAAAATAAATAGCCAGAAAATTTGCATCTATTACAGAGAAAACTTTGGGAAATGGGAAGAATTTTAAGTACAGTACAGTCTTTTAATTAAGACATTTTATAGCTGGGAAAATAAATTTCAAGGAATAATGAGAAAGAGGTGACTATTGAAGTGTAATATTTTTGATATATTATATACTTATATGATTGTACATACATAAATATATATGTAATATATCATAATTATATCCCTTAAATATTTCCTTGAAAAACCTCCTCTCTCCCATTTTAATTCCATAAAATCTTTTCCCCAGCATCTTAATCAAAGGAGTGTTCACGACTTAAAATTGTTTCAATGCATTTTACAAAACTTTCTGTATGGAATGGCTTTTAGCGTTTTTGCACTCTCCAATGTTAAAGAGAATCCTAAACACAGTCGCTAAGTATTGCCATAAAAGTATAAAATCATCGAATATTATTTGAAGATGTATTATTACGTTAGTTAGTTTTTTATCCCTACAGACACACACGTATATATACATATATATGTATGTAAAATATCAAAATTATTTAACTTTAATTTTTCCTTAAAAACCTCATCTCTCCCATTCTAATTCATTAAAATCTTTTTCCCAGCCTCTAAATGTCTTAATCAAAGGAGTGTTCCCGACTTAAAATTGTTTCAATACATTTCCCAAAATTTTCTGTATGGAATGGCTTTTAGCGTTTTTGCACTCTCCAATGTTAAAGAGAATCCTAAACACAGTCGCTAAGTATTGCCATAAAAGTATAAAATCATCGAATATTATTTTAAGATGTATTATTATTACATTAGTTAGTTTTTTATCCCTACAGATACACGTATATATGCATATATATGTATGTAATATATCAAAATTATTGAACTTTAATATTTCCTTAAAAACCTCATCTATCCCATTATAATTCATTAAAATATTTTCCCCAGCATCTTAATCAAAGGAATGTTCTCGACTTAAAATTGTTTCAATACATTTCCCAAACCTTTCTGTATGGAATTTCTTTTAGCGTTTTCGTACTCTCAAATGTTAAAGAGAATATTAAAAACAGTCGCTACGTATTGCCATAAAAGTATAAAATCATCGAATATTATTTTAGGATGTATTGTTATTACGTTAGTTAGTTTTTTATCCCTACAGACACACACGTATATATACATATATATGTATGTAAAATATCAAAATTATTTAACTTTAATATTTCCTTAAAAATCTCATCTCTCCCATTCTAATTCATTAATATCTTTTTCCCAGCCCCTAAATGTCTTAATCAAAGGAGTGTTCTCGACTTAAAATTCTTCCGATACAATTCCCAAAGCTTTCTATCCAATAAATGTAAATTTTCTGTCCATTTAACACGTTTTCCAAATGTCGCCGGCAAATGGGTCGGCTTTTCTCCTGATCTTAACAGTTGAATTCTTTGACTAACTTTCTTGTCCTTTGGGAAAATTATATCTGTCTTCGCTGTTGGGTGCATCTCTGTTCGAGCAGAGTGATTGTGTCTTTCTCTTGTCTGCCAATGACTAGTGAAGATGCCCTTTTCTAACAGTTCTGAAATAAAATTTCAAACAGACGTGGACTTGTGCGCCGTTCTCTTCAATGTGGGCCGACTGCATCTTTATTACTGCTAGCTGTTTAGTCTTCTTCTTGCCTTGTAGCCCGGTCAAGTAAAAGAATTGGGGCTATAATTCAAATGTGTCCAGGAGTTATATAATTTCTGGAATTGCATATACAGTGAAACTTCTCTGGCCACCCCTGTATAGGAGCCACCCTTCTAACCTGCCAATTTTTCATGGCACCAATTTTTTGACTCATAGCCCTAATGGTAAAATAACCTGTATCAGCGGACACCCGACCCTCTCTAAATGGCCACTAAGTAGAATTCCTCCTTTTATCTTTCGGGTTATTTTACTCATTCCATGCTTTGATTTTGAGCGGAAAAACTCAAGGTTAGGTTTATGGTCAGATATAAAACAAAGGAATAACTTGAGAAGTCTATTCCCTTGGTCCCCCTCCCTTCTAAGAAAGATTATGTTATCTCTATTATCTCCCACACCCTTCAGATAGGAAATCCCTATTGCACCATCCATAGAAACTGAGGGAGGAACTGAACAATCAAGCGCCGAAGGTGTCATAAGGCCTTTGTTTGGAATTCCAATCCGTAAAGTTAACATTTTAAGCGGTTCGCACGTACAATATCGCCAAACCGATGTTATCTTTAAAACGTACAATTTTAGACCTCTGAAAACGTTCCGAAAATACATGTAATGTACATTTCTGCCAGTGCTTTCCGCCATCGAGTTTTTCAGTAGAAGAGTCAAGTCGATTGTTTGGAAATTGCACTCCTCCTTGACTGACATTTATTGAGGGATGCACCCCTACCCCCTGAGGCAGAAAGACACTGATAGCTTTTCATGGCTTTGTAAATCTCTATTTCGAAGTATTTTGTTTGCGGTAATAGATGTATCTTTAATTACACCCCTTAAATATCTTGGATGGCTTTTGTAATAAATATAAATAAGTCTCTTAAAGAATATTTTTATTTGTACTTTTAGAATCCATTATTTCTTATGGGATGATCTTCGAGACTTGACAATTTATAATATCTATTTATATATCTATTTATAACTGGAAGTAAAGGGACGATAACGAAGAGGTGTGGGTTTCCCGTATTCCGTTCTAGTCGACAAAGGGTGAAGGAAAAATTATAGAACGCTTTAGCCACTGACGCAGTAAACCTTCAACGTATTTTTGGACACTTTTTTTCCTCGATGTGTTCCACTCGGAGGGTTAAGGAAGAATTGCAACTCTGTCAGCAAAAGTGCCATTCAAGCCAGTTTCATTTCATTAGTTGGTCAGTGATCTGAGTTGCAACGATGTCGAAATGCGTTTTTCTAAATCTCGAGCAGAGCGTTGAAGTTCTGCTTAAATAAGAGAAGGGCAAATCGGCAAGAAAGTTTGCTGAATTATTTAACTGTGGAAGAACGGAAATCAACAAAGTCATTAAAGAAAATAAATTGATTTTGAAGGAGTACGAAGACTACAGAAGAGAAAAAAATTGTAGCCTTTAAAAAAAAAATGTAAAGAAGCATGAAATAAAGTACCATTTTCTCTTTAAATAAGTATTAAATTTCATTTACATAAGGAATATATGTCAGACTTGTTTATATTACGTATTATAGTAATTATCTTATAGTAGTAAATAAAACCCTTTAGGGCAGTGTTTCTCAACCTTTTAGTATTCACGGCCCAATTTTCAATCATAATTTTCATCGCGCCCCCCTCCCCACCGAGTACAATAAAATGTATACAATAATAATGTATTTTGAGCATTATGGCGCTAAACCTGCACTACAACCTTAATTTTAAACTTTGCAAATTACCAAGAATACGGAAATTTATTGACATTTTGCAACACTGATACTCAGCATTGAAAAAACAATAATCCTATGCCTTTTTATTGCTCTTGCGTCCCGCCATGTCGGGCATTCTCACGGTTTCGCGAGAAGTTTCGATTTGTCTGGAATTTGTCTGGTCAGCTTAAAAGTTAAGTTAGGAGCGTGCGCAGATGTGAACAAATGTTTTCTCATAGGGAGAAGGAGAAAGTTCTATGACGCCAATTTCAATTCCAGACAATCTCATTCGAGTCGATCCTTCTTATCGCTATTGAATCTATTCTTAATGTGTATGTTATATATATTTTCGTGTAATTGCAATTCACGGTATTAAATATTCACGGCAGCAGACTTATGCAGAATCATGGATAAATTTTTAAGCGGGCGTAAGCGAGCATTAGACGATAGACAAGCATCAACAAGTACACAGACGAGCGTGGTTCCGAAAATAAAATCAAGAAAATATTCTCAAGAATACTTAAATTTTGGATTCACTAGTACTGAAGTAAATGAAGAAGAAAGGCCCCTGTGTATCATTTGCTCAAAAATGTTGGCGGCAGACAGCATGAAACCTAATAAACTTAAACGACATTTGGAAACGCTTCATAGTGAGTACGTAAACAAACCCAGAGAATTCTTCGAATTAAAATTAAAATCATATGAAAAGCAAAAATCATTGTTTAAAAAAACTTTGTCTGTGAATGAAAAAGCTTTAATTGCCTCTTACAAACTTTCATATAAAATAGCCAGATGTAAAAAGCCTCACACCATTGGTGAAGAGCTTATTTTGCCAGCCGCAATTGAGATTGTAGAAATTATGTTTTTAGATAAATTTGCAAAACAATTGCAGTCTATACCTGTTTCAAATGATACTGTTGCCCGTCGAATTGCTGATATAGCTGAAGATGTAGAGTGTCAGCTTTTGTCGAAGTTGCGTGACAAATTGTTTTCAATACAACTCGATGAGGCAACAGATAGTAATAAAGATGCTCATTTCATTGCCTATGTTAGATTGTGTGATGATTTGTCAGTAGTAGAAGAATTACTTTTCTGCAAACCAATAGAACTCAAAGCAACAGCACTCGCATTATTTGCTATCTTAAATGATGTTATGAACGAGGCAAACATAGAATGGAAAAATTGCGTCGGAATATGCACCGATGGTGCTCGTTCTATGTCCGGAAGATTCCAAAATATTCAAGCACTTGTGAAACAAAAATCGCCACAGTGCGTCTGGACACATTGCATGATCCACAGAGAAGCTTTGGCTTCCAAAGAAATGAGTCCTGGTTTGAATATTGTGTAAATTATATAAAAATGAGACCCCTGAAATCAAGAATCTTTTCCGCACTTTGTAAAGACATGGGTGCAGTACATTCAGAGTTACTATTTTATTGCGAGGCAAGATGGTTATCACGAGGGAAATTTTTGCAACGTGTTTATGAATTAAAAGAAGAAATCGCCGTTTTCCTAGAAGAGGAAAACAGACCGGAAGCTGAGAATTTTCGCGATAGTTTATTTGTGATGAAATTGAGCTACATGGTCGACATATTCGAGAAATTAAATAACTTGAATCTTCATCTGCAAGGAGCAAATACACATATATTGGATACGAGTGATAAAGTTAATGCTTTTTGTAGGAAATTGGAATTGTGGAGTAGAAATTTAAAGCAAGAAAACTTAACAATGTTTGCAAATTTAAATGATTGTATTAAAACTTACAAGGCTGAAGAACAACATGTAAAAGTAGTTTTTTCAACCATTGAAAATCATTTAGCAATGCTAGCAAAGAATTTTAAAAAGTACTTTCTTGCTGACGACAAACTGATATCAAGTTACAAGTGGGTGAGGGATCCATTTCAAAATACTCCCGAAGGACTCTCAATTGAAGAGGAAGAAACCTTCATAGACTTCACGGCAAGCGGCGAAACCAAAAGACAATTTAGTAATAAATCACTCTTTGAATTTTGGGCAGGAGTGGATGATGAGTTTTCTGCACTAAAAACAAGGGCATTTCGCATTCTACTACCATTTTCAACATCTTACCTTTGTGAAACTGGATTTTCTGCGGTGGCTTCTTTGAAGACAAAATATAGATCTCAGCTAAATATAGAAAAAGAACTGAGAGTGTCTATTTCTAATATTAAACCCTCCTTCGAAAAACTTTGCTCTGAAAGACAGGCCCAAGGAAGTCACTAATAATTATTAAATTTGTTTTTAATTTAGTAAGTTGTTTAATTTAATAAGTTAATTATTAAATATGTCGAAATGTATTTTGTTTTGTATGTGTGTGTGTGTTCTTTCCTTTCAGTCACTTAATCAATTTTTTTAAATAACATTTTCTCTTGGATATGCTCGCGCCCCCCTAGGGGGGCGCGCCCCACAGGTTGAGAATCACTGCTTTAGGGTGGTCAACCCTTCTAAGAGGCCAAATATTCTCGGTACGGAGGGGTGGCTTCTCAGAGTGATTTCACTGTATAATGTATATATTTATAGCTTTGTTCATATGCATATAACTCTATTTTATCCCTCTAATATATACTTGACACGTATACAAAAACATCCATGTCATTGGACGTATTGTGTATAGAAAAATAAATCTAAAATTTGCACTCCAAACAGCTTCTGCATGTCATTACACGTATTGTGTAAAGAAAAATAAATCTAAAATTTGCACTCCAAACAGCTTCTGCATGTCATTACTCG
>CM063497.1:83808161-83813161 GCA_032207245.1 Pardosa pseudoannulata | reverse complement strand
TAATTTTAGTAAGAAACCAGGTTTTTTTTTGGTTTTTTGAGTGCTATGGTCTACTTTTTGCAACACGAGAGCTAATGAGACCGGGACCTACAGCTTAAAGCCGATTCCAAAATTCTACAAACATCCATGGCACTGTGGGATATGAACCCACGAACTCCGATACCGAAGGCCAGTACCCTAACCAATCTCCTATCGTTCGGCCAGATCAGGAACCAGAAGTATTTCTACTAGCAAACATTCGAGAATATTCACTAGAATTTCTGTGGATTACCCGGGAAACAGAATCTTAAACCAAATGTGATAAAAATATCATTACAAGTTTATGTGTCTGTATTGCTATCTGTATTGACAAAACGAACATATTTTAATACGATTAGTTTCCTCCTAAAAATTATTATACAATTTTTTTAAATTCACTTGAGTCTTAAAAAGACATACGTATTAATATACAGGTACGTACATATAAGGACGCGTAGGCATAAAAGAGATTGGTCAAAATTTAAAGTACTTTGTCAGATTCATCACTGAAATTAAGTTTTGATTCATTCCAAGTTAGTAACTGGTGGTGTAACATTTGACCAATAATGCCCCATGTTCAGAGTCATTTCATTGTTACAAGCGAAAGCAGTCTACAAAAGAGTTTTCTGTGTAGTTTTGAGTTCATTATGTCACAGCAAAGTGAATTCGAATTAGGTCATATTCTTGGTTCGTGTTTGAAATTAGGTGAGCCTCAAAAAGACATACTTATTAATATACTCGTATGTAAGGTTACGTTGGCATATAAAGAGATTGGTCAAAATTTAAAATGCCTTGTTAGACTCATCACTGAACGTAAGATTTGATTCTGTCCAAGTTAGTAACTGGTGGTGTTACATTTGACCAATAATGCCCCATGTTCAGAGTCATTTCAATGTTACAAGCCAAAGCAGTCTACAGAACAGTGTTCTGTGTAGTTTAGAGTTCTTTATTTTACGACAAAGTGAATTCGAATTAGGTCATATTCTTGGTTTATGGACTGTTGGGGGATTCAGTAACCAAGGTAAACGAAGTGTTTTGTGTTTCATGAAGCTCTGTAACGAGAATGCATACATTATGCAGTAAAAGTGGAAAAACATGATTATCTATGTCATAATGCGGACGAAATTGCACATTGGATGATTGTGGCAAATGATCATTAAAAGAAAATGTGCAAAGTAAAAGAAAGAAAATTATTAGAAGACGACATCTGTAAATGATACCGCTAAACTTACTGTTGGGATGACAAACAATGTCAACTCCAAAACACATTAAAAAGTCGCCACATCAGTACAGAATTTTAGGATTAACTACTATTTTTAAAAAATGTAATCAGTCATTGAAATCCCTACAGCAGTAAAACATCATTTCCAAACCATAAAAAATAGACTAAGAAAGAAGGGAATACAGTCACTTTGACAGAGGTTTTCATGCTTCACAATTTTTTAACTCATAACCAAGTTTGTTTCTTGATGACGCACTTCTAAGCTTAGGATGCAGACTGCTCAAGTCTGTATCACAGTAATGTTGTGTTGTTTCTCATTCCACTTGGACAAACAAAGCACGATTGAGCCTGCAGACTCTCGTATTAACGCCAAGGGGTGAGCCTTTCGTTTTAATAAGCACTATTTAGTTGAAAGAATGATTTCACTCAAGTGGGTCCTCGTAATTTTAAAGCAGGTACCAAGCAGACCCACAGACTTTGTCTGCCACCCCGAGGTATTGATTGAGAATTTAGAGGACATTGTGACCATGAACCTATTTTATGTGCCTCAGTCACCTTTAACAAACACGCGAGACCTTAGGACGGCTCGGGTTCCGAACCCGCAACCTTTCGCCTATGATATCGTTGTCTTTGCCAACTGAGCTACAGCGGCTCGCATTATAGGCATGGGACATGTCCTTCCAAAAAGAAAAACATGGTTCTGGTTCATTCAAATACCTATAACAGGAAAATATCGTACCTAAACCATAGTAAGTGGACTAAGAAATAAGAGACGATAATCATTTTGCCGAATGAGTCATGTTTCACATTATTTTCTAACTCATAACCAAGTTTACGTTTTCTCTAACGCAATTCTAACCCTACGAAGCAGACTGCTCAGGTCTGCATCATAGTCATGAACCATATCATTCAAAAAAGAAAAAACGTGGCCCCAGTTTAGTCATGGTATGGTCTAATGAGTCTTGTTTATATGGATGAGTCTTTAATGGTCGTGATGAGTCTTGTTTCACATTATTTTCGAATTCATAACCAAGTGTCCTTCTGATTAAATTCATTTCAATACTAATGGTGCATACTACTCTTTGACCAAATAGAAAACAAGATCGTGGTTAGGTCGTGGTATTAAAACATTTTTCCTTGTGCCTATGATAACTCTGCAAGCTCACATAACTGGCAAAGATTAGGTGACAATTTTCACTGAACAGGAAAATCCCATATTGACCAACGATGTTCTCTTTCCCAAAACGAATGAGCCACATGTTCACACTACTCACTCCCAGGATTGGATTTTTCAGCATGAAAATGATATGTCACATCTTCCTTATACACCATAGTCAACATATCTCAATTTTAACAATCATCTGTGGTCTACGTATGAGTGACAGGTGCATCATAGCTATTCATTTTCATAATCGGTTGCTAAAAGTTCCATTATTTTGTAGGAAGAAAGACATAAGATTTCATTGGAAACTGTACAGCAGGTGTTGTCATTCTACAAGACTGCTAGCTCTTTTGGATGGTAACGGATTTCTAACAGCATAGTAGGCAAAGTAACATATTGCATTAAAACCTCTTTAAGTAGTCAATCCAACTAATTCGTCACTTTTTGTGGTCCACAAAGGTCACAACACAATAACTGTAAAATAACACTCCTTCCCCATCATTAAATTTCTAATAAAAATTCGAATAACTCACCACCCTCAAAATGGCCAAAAGCATCTTAAGCTTCTTTAATTTTCATATGATTGTGTTATATTTTCAGTTCCGCTCTTTCATTTTAAGAAAGCTAAAGGGTTTACTCTGGACGTTGCTAGTCAGTTACCACGTTCGTTGTGACGTTATTTTGACGTCATCTTGTGGATTGTATGCGAGCAAATGATCAAGCTGACGTCAAAGTGACGCCACAAAGAAAGTACGAACCGATTCGCAACGTCCAGTGTAAGCTTCTAAGTCTTTACAGGATATTTTCGACCATTTTTCTCCCTTCAGCAAAAAACCTCAAATTCCGTATTTTCATTCCCTATTTTCAGTATCCGACTCATTTGGGGATTTGAATTCGTGGAATCCCTCTGCTAATATTTCCTAGCACGCTTCTTGCTGTGACTGAATTTAGAAGACTACAGACATTGTTTTTGACCGCGAATCAGTTTGAATTCATATCACAGCGAATAAATCCGCAATAAATGCTGTCTGTTTCTTATCTCTTAATTTCGGGGTCATATACGTTTATAACATTCCAAGTAAACGAAAAGAATGACTCCTTTCTATTAACTTCTGCTGAAGAAATAAATGTAACACAAAGTAAAAAGAATAAAAAATACATATTTCTCTACGTATGTCAGTTTATTTTTAAAATTTAGAGAGATTAGAATGATATACACGATTTAAACATTTTCATTCTGATCAAGGCACAAAAAAATAATCTAATAGGTACAAGAGGAGGAGGCTCGCCGGGGCATATATATGTATATATATATAAATATATATATATATATATATATATATATATATATATATATATATATATATATATATATATATATATATATATATATATATATATATATATATAATATATATATATATATATATATAGATAAAGAGGGGAAGAAATAAATAGAGACATATTTCTTCATTTTAACCAAAAAACTCTAAACTAGTAGATAAAAAATCTTTTTAGTATCACAGTAAAGAAAATAAGCATCTGTTTGACCTAACAAAAAGAAAGTTAGAATTTAATTGGTTTAGATCGGATTAGCATACAAACTTTTAGCACTTTCAACGAAGAAATGGATATAGAATTTTTTTTTTTCTGCCCGAAATTTTTTTTATAATTCTCTAATTTTGTTAGGCAGTTTGAATTGTGCTTCATTTTTAAACAAAGATCATTTTGAAAAAAGCATTTTAGATTTTTAAAAATCTTTCTTATACATTTTTAAAATTTCTTATTTTATCATATTAATTTTGAAAAAAGTTTTTTAATAATATACTTCTTTACTTCAAAAATACATTTTTAAGAAACCTAATTTTGCACCGATCTAAAATCAGATATGATATGTCTTTTTTAGTGTAAAGGGTTTTTTTTTATTGCTGTACAATATTTATTTTTATTAATTGAATTATAGAGATTAACCTTTTCAGATATTTCGTGTAAGCTAAATGAAAATATTTTTACAAATAAGAAAAAGAATGAATTTCATTTTCGAACGATCGCTTTCATAAAGCTTTGTGGAAATCATTTAAAGAATTTTTGAAATTTTTCTAAATGCAGATTTCTTTCATGGTAGAATCGAAAATAGTTTTTGCCTCAGATTCGTAGGTTTATATTTAAATTCCAAAGAAGCTGGTGCGTGTATTTATCTGTAAATTTAAGTTAGAAATTTACTAAGATAAAAAGTTTATTCAGAATTAATTTTTAGAATTGAGTATAGTGTAATTCACTAGAGATATAAATTTTATTTTGTAGAGATCATTAGTGCTGAAATAATTGTTTAGAACATTTAAATATTTTATGCGTTGAGTAAATTATTTAAAATCAACTTTTCCTTATTAAATGGATGTTTCCACACTATGCTGAGATTAATAAAACGGAAACATAGTTCTAGGTATACTACTTGGATTATCTATGATGGTAACGTTTAACAGGGAATATTAATTATTCATAAAATGAAATGTTGAATATTGATCTTATTTTTTAATTTTATATTGTTACCCGAATAAAATTCAAAATTTTGGACTAGTTAATAATTTGCCTTAATTT
>CM063497.1:83795661-83800661 GCA_032207245.1 Pardosa pseudoannulata | reverse complement strand
ATAAAATACATTGAACTGAAAGGAAATCTCATGTGACATTGACATTTATACTAATTAATTGACTTAAAAGAAAACCAAAATTCAAGATTCATGATTATTCGAAGTAAAATTCTTTCTATTCAGTACAATAGATACAAAATAGAAAAAGAAATGACATATATTGAACTGAAAAGAAATCTCATGTGACATTGACATTATACTAAATGACTTTAAAAAAAGCCTAAATTCAATTGTCGTGATTGTTCGAAGTAAAATTCTTTCTATTCTGTAAAATACTTAAAAAATAAAAAAAGAAATGAAATACATTGAACTGAAAAGAAATCTCATGTGACATTGACACTATACTAATTGACTTAAAAAAAAACCAAAATTCATGATTCGTGATTATTCTAAGTAAAATTCTTTCTATTCCGTACGATACTTGAAATCTCATGTGACATTGACATTATACTAATTGGCTTTAAAAAATACCAAAATTCAAGATTCGTGATTATTCGAAGTAAAATTCTTTCAATTCAGTACAATATTTAAATAAAAAAAAAGAAATGAAATACATTAAAATGAAAAGAAATCTCATGTGACATTGATATTTATACTAATTAATTGACTTAAAAGAAAACCAAAATTCAGGATTTCTGATTATTCGAAGTAAAATTCTTTCTATTCAGTACAATACTTAAAAAATAGAAAAAGAAATAAAATACATTGAACTGAAAAGAAATCTCATGTGACATTGACATTTATACTAATTAATTGACTTAAAAGAAAACCAAAATTCAAGATTCATGATTATTCGAAGTAAAATTCTTTCTATTTAGTACAATAGATACAAAATAGAAAAAGAAATGACATATATTGAACTGAAAAGAAATCTCATGTGACATTGACATTATACTAAATGACTTTAAAAAAAGCCAAAATTCAATTGTCGTGATTGTTCGAAGTAAAATTCTTTCTATTCAGTAAAATACTTAAAAAATAAAAAAAAGAAATGAAATACATTGAACTGAAAAGAAATCTCATGTGACATTGACACTATACTAATTGACTTAAAACCAAAATTCATGATTCGTGATTATTCTAAGTAAAATTCTTTCTATTCCGTACGATACTTGAAATCTCATGTGACATTGACATTATACTAATTGGCTTTAAAAAATACCAAAATTCAAGATTCGTGATTTTTCGAAGTAAAATTTTTTCTATTCAATATAATACTAAAATAATAGAAAAAATATCATGAAATACATTGAAATGAAAAGAAATTTCATGTGACATGGAAGTCTTTCTATTATAGTTAAAATATATATTTTTAGTTGTGTGGATTGTAAAACATATTTAAGAATGTTATATTTATAACACATCCCCGGGGATTTAAATATAACAATATTTTGTTCATACATTTGGGCGGCAAGAAACATGATATATTAACATTATATTTAGTATAATGCAAGCACTCGAATACAAATAGGTTCCTAAAATTAGATTGCGTTCTCGTGGAAAAATTAGATTATAGGATGTGGTTGTTTTATTTATCATTTTCAAAAAATATCTGGCAAGATAAATCATAACATATCTTGCGTAAAGTATATTTTATGCTATAGTGCAGACTAAAATATTCGTTAAAAGTTTTTATTTAACATTTCCTTCTTCTTTACTTTAAAACTGTCTAGTAATATACATACATATGTTGCAATTGCTTTTCAGTATATAAGAACTGTAATAATAAACTAACAATTTTAGGTACAATAATAAAAAAATCACTATTATTGCAATTAAGGGATTTTTTGCAAGAATATCTGGTAAACTAAATCAGAACTTATTTCGCGTATAGTATATTTTATGCATAGTACAAAATAAAAAAGGTTTTTATTAAACATTTCCAGTTTCTATATTTTAAATCTGTCTATTCATAAATATATGTATATATATATATATATATATATATATATATATATATATATATTTATATATATGTGACATATTGGCGAGGCTCATTCAAAATCACAACACACTTTATTTCTGGTAATAAACATGAAACCCGTACAACAGGCAGACATCTTTACAATTTCGTGCAAACAGACAATGTAATCCCGCACATACACATTTCAACCAGGGATTCCGAAGGTAAAAAGACTAAGAATAATATCTAAGCACAATTGATCACGTGATAAAAAATACTCCTGTTTAAAGAGAACACTCTAGCTATTGGCTAAAATCGTACAGACAGAGGCTAACTTAAGTCTACAGTGCGTGTCTGGAGGGAACTACCGCGCAAACCCCGAACTCACTTTATGAACAAAAGTTATTGAATTAATATTAAAATACGTAAATAAGGGATTTTAATATTACATATATATATATATATATATATATATATACATATATATATATATATATATATATATATATATATATATAATATACATATATATATATATACATATATATATATATATATATATATATATATATATACATATATATATATATATATATATATATATATATATATATATATATATATATATATATATATATTTATATATGTCGCAATTGCTTTTCAGCATATAAGAACTGTAATGATAAACTAACAATTTTAGGTACAATAATAAAACAAATCCCTGAATTGCAATTAAGGGATTTTTTGCAAAAATATCTGGTAAAATAAATCATAACTTATTTCACGTATAGTATATTTTATGCTATAGTACAAACTAAAAAAGTTTTTTATTAAATATTTCCAGCTTCTATATTTTAAATCTGTCTATTAATAAATATATGTATATGTCCCAATTGCTTTTCATCATAAGAACTGTAATGATAAACTAACAATTTTAGGTACAATAATAAATAAATCCCTTAATAGAAATTAAGGGAATTTTTGCAAAAATATCTGGTAAACTAAATCATAACTTATTTCACGTATAGTATATTTTATGCTATAGTACAAACTAAAACAAATTTTTATTAAATATTTCCAGCTTCTATATTTTAAATCTGTCTATTAATAAATATATATATTATATATGTCGCAATTGCATTTCAGCTATAAGAACTGTAGTGATAAACTAACTATTTTAGGACAATATTTAAAACAATCCTTTAATTGCAATTATTCCCTGTTAATTAATTTTCCCTGATTTTGCTAGGTAAAATATCTTAATTATAATCATGACACCAGAAAACTTAGTTTAATTTCACATTTCTTGGAAATCAAAATGCATCTGTCAACTTAATGAAAAAACATTTTCTACCAGATGAAATTTAATCATAACTTATTTTGCGTATAGTATATTGTATGCTCTAGTACAAACTAAAACAAGTTTTTATTAAACATTTCTGGCTTCTATATTTTAAATCTGTCTATTAATAAATATATATATTATATATGTCGTAATTATATTTCAGTATATAAGAACTGTAGTGATAAACTATTTTAGGACAATAATTAAAACAATCCCTTAATTGCAATTATTCCCTGTTAATTAATTTTCCCTGATTTTGATAGGAAAATACCTTAATTGTAGTCATGTTATGACTACAATTAAGAATAATTATAATTGAGAATAATAACTTCAAAATGTATCAGTCAACTTAATGAAAAGACATTTCTCTCGAATTATATTGTGAATCTAAAACATTCTCCAATCAAATTAATTACATACACAAAATTTCATCAAAAACTATTAAGTAGTTTAGGAGGAGTTCTATTACAAATATAATGACTGAAGAATTTTATATATAAAAATATATATATACATACTTAGTTATAATAAACTCAATTAAACGATAGAGAAAATTTATGTACTGTCGAAAATTTCCAATATATAATAAGAAATATTTCATATTAAGGATAATATAAGAAGATCATTTATAAATTATTTATAAAAAGAAAAATTTATATCATGAAATATTTTTTAAAAGGACATTTTAAATGAATATTTTCCCCCTACTACTTACTGTATTTAAATGAAATTTATGGCCTGTAATGGGATTTGACTTTGGAACTTCTAGAACTGAATCCTCCTTGTGCTGACCACTCCGCCACAGATACGTTGGAAGTGAGGGGTTTAAACGGCATTATAAAAATCTCAATAATCACGTTATTATGGATTTTTAATGAAAAGACATTTTCTGTCGGGTCATATTGTGAATCTAAATTATTCTCGAATCAACTTAATAGCGTAGACAAAATTTTATCAAAATCAGTAGAATCGTTTAGGAGGAGTTATATTATAAACACATTGACAGAAGAATTATTATATACATATATATATATATATATATATATATATATATATATATGTATATATATATATATGTATATATATTATATTATATATATACATATATATATATATACATATACATATATATATATATATATATATATATATATATATATATATATATATATATATATATATATATATATATACATATACATATATATATACATACATATATATATACATACATATATATATATATATGTATATATATATACATATATATATATATATATATATACATTTATATATATATATATATATATATATATATGTGAAAAATATCTCCTTATGGTCAATTATAATAGTTTGCAAACTCTTTAGCACAAAGAAAAGCTAATCATATAGTAATATTTTATATTCGAGTACATAAATTCTGCTGAAAAATATGCTGGAAATAAAATAAAATTCATAATTAGTATCTCAAAATTGCATTTTTCCCAATCTGTAGTTGTTTACTGGAATATCATGCTAAAAATAGAACCATTTATTAGTCGACTGCTGGAATTATATCTTAACATATCCCATTCATGCTCGAAAGAAACATGGACAGAATGATTTCGATAATTCCCCGGGCAATTTTATAAATGAAGTCTTTTCATATTTGTATTTCATCCCAGAGTAATAAAAATAGATTATTTTTAACAATGTTGGAAATTCTAATTTGAAATTAAATCATTTCTTTGCAGAAAGAAGATTTAATTTATT
>CM063497.1:83780661-83793161 GCA_032207245.1 Pardosa pseudoannulata | reverse complement strand
TATATATATATATATATATATATATATTTATATATATATATATATATATATATATATATATATATATATATATATATATATATATATATATATATATATATATATATATATATATATATATATATATATATATATATATATATATACATATATATATATATATATATATATATATATAACCAAAATTACATAACCGAATTATATCTTAACATTCCTCTTTCATTCTCCAAAGAAACGTGGACAGAATGATTTCGATAAATCCCCGGGCAATTTTATAAATAAAGATTTTTTTTATTTGTATTTCATAACAGAGTAAAAAAAATAGATTTTTTAACAATGTTGGAAATTCTAATTTGAAATTAAATCATTTTGCAGAAAGAAGATTTAATTTATTTTTTCTGTTGCAAAATATGATCTGCTTTTCTAAAATTGCGTAATACAAGTGTGAATCATGTGTGAATTTGTCTTAACCTTTAATACATACCAATAATATATACCGATAACCGAAATTATATAACCGAATTTAGCGATATGATTTCCTCCTTGGAATAAAATAAATGATATATACTACAAAGTCAATAATAAAAATACATATTTACGTAGAGATGTCTGTGTAATTTTTAGCTCACGTTGTATAAATTGATATTTAATTGACTGATGATTAGACATTATTTACTTAATACTAAAATTCAAAATAAACTGACCAACTTTTAGCTTTGAGAGACTGTAAAAGCATTTACAGTGGCTGGGAAAATAGATTAAAAGGAAAAATAGTTGGAAGAAAGAAAACTTTAAGAGATATTTTTAGTATAATAGTTTTTATATATTACGTACATACATTTTTGTATCTGTTTGTATGTATGTGTATGTTTGCACAATGTTGTAAATGCATTGATCTAGGAAAAAGTTCTGGATTATTCCTTTTTACAACTGTAGAGTTTTAAAGTAAATATATTCCATTTAAACTCTGAAACTATCTTCGTAGCGTATGAATTGAATCGCTAATATCATCACCTAGAAACCGTCTAAAAGTTTCCATTGAAGCTGAATCAAACTGAACACTCCTGGATTACAACTTCACTTTAAAGTGGAAGTGTTTGCTTTTAAAACGTTTCTAAAACGCTTTTAAAATCGCTTCTTGGCGGAGAAAGGTGTTTTAAATATTCATGGGCCATTGACGTGAATTCTGCAGAAATATGTTTCATGTCTTTTCTAAAGATTATCGATTTTTTTTGAGTGAAATTGGGGAGAAATACGGATAGATTTCTATTGAATTTAAGCTGCCAGGTTATAAAAGTTCTAAAAATATCAGCTGATAAAAAAAAACCAACTAAATTAGAAGTGAAACTATGTTTCAAAACTGTAGTTAATTTTTAGTTAGTGCATATTTAGTTTTAGTTTGAATCTTTTAGAACTTTTCTAGAAAACAATATTTTTATTTACAGCTAGGAGGCTTTAAGCCTTTAAGGTAACCGACCAAGTTCAAATAGTGATTGCAGTGAAAAATATCGAAAAATATTTTATTCATTTATTTAAATGATCTGTCCTTTAGCTTTCGAAAATAATTTTCAACTTGTTTCTAGTGTCATTAGAATTCAAGATACAGCTGTTTAATCCTCACCGGAAGTGTTGAAAAGTTACCGGAAGTGAGCAGTTAAATGGCTTGATTTTAACATGCAACCAATTATCTTTATATTGATCATTGATCACTTATCTTTGAATTGGTTATTGGTCAATGATCAATTATCTTTACATTAATCATTGATCATTGATCTTTACATTGTCCATTGATAATGGATCTTTACATTGATCAGCTACCATGAAATATTTTTTATTTTATCACATTAAACCGTATTTGCTGCGTATGGATTTATGATTATAAGCACACCTATTATTATTTATATGTCTATAGTTAGGCATAAAGATAAACACATATCTTACATTTCAAGCCAAAATTTACTACATTTTTAATTTTCTCAAATATACAAGCTACTTAGAGCTGTGACTAAAAAAGTTGTTTAACTTAACCATGTGATGAAATATATCTTATATATACAGTTATCATTGATCAATTATCTTTACCTTGATCATTGATCATTGATCAATTATCTTTACATTGACCATTGGTCATTGATCTTTACATTTACTATTGATAATTGATCTTTACATCGATCATTGATATACATAAATGTACATACATATCTTACAGTGCAAGCCAAAATTTACTACATTTTTAATTTTCTCAAATACACAAGCTTCTTAGTGCTGTGACTAAAGAAGTTGTTTAATTAAATCATGTTGTAAAAGTATATCTTCTTATTTATACACTTATCATTCCTCAATAATCTTTGTATTGATTATTGATCATTGATAATTAATTTTATCATTGATCAGCTTCCATGAAATATTTTTCGTTTTATCACATTAAACCGTATATGCGTACATAGATATATCGACTTATACGCGCACACATAACTATTTGCATAAGTATATCTATGTGCATAATGATACATATATATCTCACACTTCCTTCCCAAATTTACTCTATTTTTAATTTTCTCAAATATACAAGCTACTTAAAGATGTGACTAAAGAAGTTGTTTAACTTAACCATGTTGTGAAAGTATATCTTCTTACTTATCATTGAAAAATTATCTTTACTTTGATCATTGATCATTGATCAATTATCTTTATATTGTTCATTGATCATTGATCAATTATCTTTGCATTGATTAGTGATCATTGATAATTATCTTTATATTAATCATTGATCATTAATCTTTACATCAATCATTGATTATTGATCTTTACATTGATCATAGATCATTCATCTTTGCATTGATCAGCTACCATGAAATATTTTTCATATTATCACATTAAACAATATTTTCTGTGTATGCATATGATTATACACACATATTATTATTTATATGTCTATATTTAGGCATAAGTATACATACATATCTAACACTGCAAATCAAAATTTACTACATTTTTAATTTTCTCAAATATACAAGCTACTTAGAGCAGTAACTAAAACAGTTTTTCAATTTAATCTTGTTGGGAAACTATATATTTTATGTCTACACTAATTATTGATCTTTACATTGATTATTAATCACTGATCTTTACATTGATCATTAATTATTTATCTTACATTAATCATTAATTGATCTTTTACATTGATCATGTTCTGTGAAATATTTTTTATATTATGACATTAAACCATGTAGTATGTATGCATATCGACTAATATTCACAAATATATTATTTTATATATATATTATATATATATATATATATATATATATAATATATATATATATATATATATATATATATATATATATATATATATTTTCTCTCTCTCTCTCTCTCTCTCTATATATATATATATATATATATATTTTATATTATATATTATATATATAAATATATATATATATATATATATATATATATATATATATTTTTATATATATATATATATTATATATATATATATATTATATATATATATAATATAATATATATATATTATATATATATATATATATATATTTCATATTTCCACATTTCCATCCAATTTACTACATTTAATTTTATAACTAATTTTTAATTTAATCTTGTTGCGAAACTATATCTTTTTATCTTTATATTAATCACTGATCATTACATTAATCATTGATCATTAATCATTGTTCTTTATACTGATTAGTTTCTATGAAACATTTTTCATATTATCACATTTAAAGTATTTTGTGTATATGCATAGACTTATACACACATAATTATTTGTATATGTATATCTATATGCATAAAGATACATATATATCATATTTCCATCCCAAAATTTACTATTTTTAATTTTCTCAAATATAAAAGCTACTTCGAGCGGTAACTAAAAAAGGTTCTTAATTTAATGTTGTTTCGAAACTATATTTTCTTAATTACATTAATCATTGATTATTAATCATTGATCTTTATATCGATCAATTTCTATGAAACATTTTTCATATAATCACATTAAACCGAGTTTGCGTACGTATGCATATCGACTTATACGCGCATACATAACTATTTGCATAAGTATATCTATGTGCATAAAAATGTATATATATCTCACATTTCCATCCTAAATTTACTATATTTTTAATTTTCTCAAATATACAAGCTACTTAAAGATGTGACTAAAGAAGTTGTTTAACTTAACCATTTTGTGAAAGTATATCTTCTTTTTTGTACACTTATCATTGATCAATTATCTTTATATTGTTCATTGATCATTGATCAATCATCATTGTATTGATTATTGATCATTGATCACTTATCTTTATACTGATCATCAATCTTTACATTGACGATTCATAATTTGTTTTTACATTGATCATTGATTATTGATCCTTATATTGATCATCGATCATTTATCTTTAGATTGATCAGATTCCATGAAATATTTTTCATATTATCGCCCTAAACCGTATTTGTTGCGTATGCCCATATTATAGACACATATTATTATTTATATGTCTATATTTAGGTATAAATATACATACATATCTTACATTGCAAGAAAAAATTTACTACATTTTTAATTTTCTCAAATATACAAGCTAATTAGAAGTGTAACTAAAAACGTTTTTTTAATTTAATCTTGTTGCAAAATTTATATTCGCATTTTTACGTTAATCATCGATCTTTACATTGATTATTAATCACTGATTTTTACATTGATCATTAATAATTTATCTTTAAATTGATTATTAATCATTGATCTTTACATTGATCAGGTTCTATGAAACATTTTTCATATTATCCCATTAAACCGCATTTGTGTACGTATGTATATATTATACATGATTTATTGTATATGCATATGATATGCCACATCATTGTATTGATTTCAATTTCACCATATACTTAATTTTCTGAAATATATCCTATTGAGCATTTTTTTTAATTTAATCTTGTTGCGGAACTATATCATTTCATTTTTACATTAATCACTGATCATTACATTAATCATTGATCATTTGTCATTGATCTTTAAATTGCTCAGTTTCTATGAAACATTTTTCATATTATCACATTAAACCGTATTTGAGTACGTATGCATATCGACTTATTCATGCAAACATAATTATTTGTGTATGTATATCTATATGCATAAATATACATATATACCACACATTTCCATCCAAAATTTACTATATTTTTAATTTTCTCAAATATACAAGCTACTTAGAGAGGTGACAAAAAATGTTTTTAATTTAATCTTGTTGCGAAACTATATCATCTTATTTTTACATTAATCTCTTATCATTACGTTAATCATTGATCATTAATCATTGATCTTTATATTGAACAGTTTCTATGTAACGATTTTCATATTATTACATTAAAACTTATTTGCGTACGTATGCATATCGACTTATACATGCAAACATAATTATGCGTGTATGTATATCTATATGCATAAATATACATATGTATTGTACATTTCCATCCAAAATTTACTATATTTTTAATTTTCTCAAATATACAAGCTACTTAGAGCGGTAACTGAAAAAAGGTTTTACATTAGGGTCATTACATTAATCACTGATTATTAATTATTGATCTTTTAATCGATCAATTTCTAGGAAACATTTTTCATATAATCAGATTAAACCGTGTTTGCTTACGTATGCATATCGACTTATACGAGCACACATAACTATTTGCATAAGTATATCTATGTGCATAATGATACATATATATCTCACACTTCCTTCCCAAATTTACTCTATTTTTAATTTTCTCAAATATACAAGCTACTTAAAGATGTGACTAAAGAAGTTGTTTAACTTAACCATTTTGTGAAAGTATATCTTCTTTTTTGTACACTTATCATTGTTCAATTATCTTTACCTTGATCACTGATCATTGATCAATTATCTTTATATTGTTCATTGATCATTGATAAACATCATTTATATGACATGATCATTATCACTTATTTTATTTGATTTCGATCTTTACATTGACCATTCATAATTTATTTTTACATCCATCATTGATTTTTGATCCTTATATTGATCCTTAGATTGATCAGCTTCCATGAAATATTTTTCATATTATCACATTAAACGCATTTGTTGCGTATGCACATATGATTATAGCACACATATTATTATTTATATATCTTATTGAGGCATAAATATACATATATCTTACATTGTAATCCAAAATTACTACATTTTAATTTTCTTAAAATATACAAGCTACTTAGAACGGTTACAAAATTTTTTTTAATTTAATATTGTTAAAATTTATATTCTTTTTTACGTTATAATTGAATTTACATTGATTATTAATTATATCTTATTATTAATTATTGATCATTAATCATTTATTTTATATTGATCGTTAATCATTTATATTTACATTGATCATCATCTATGAAACATTTTCATATTATCAAATTAAACCTTATTTGCGTACGTATGTATATATCTACTTATACATAAAACATATTATTTGTATATGCATATATATATATATATATATATATATATATATATATATATATATTATTTATTATTTATATATATATATATATATATGTATGTATATCTATATGCCTAAAAGATACATATGTATACATTTCCATCCAAAATTTACAATATTTTTATTTTCTCAAATATAAGCTACTTAGAGCGGTACAAGGAAAGATTTTTATTTAATTAAAACTATATCTTATTATTTTTATTTAATCATGATCATTACATTAATCATTCATCTTTATACTGAACAGTTTCTATGAAACAATTTTCATATTATTACATTAAAACTTATTTGCGTACGTATGCATATCGACTTATACATGCAAACATAATTATTTGTATATGTATATCTATATCCACAAAGATACATATATATATCTCACTTTTCCATCCAAACTTCCCTATATTTTTTATTTTCTCAACAATACACGCTACTTAGAGAGATAACTAAAAAATCTTTTTTAAAAACTTAATCTTGTTGCAAAACTATAACTTTTTATTTTTGCTTAATGAAAAAACTCGAAATGCAAACATAACTGGAAAAAAAGATAATACATTTTCTTGAATATATGTGAAAGAAAATAACTTTCTGCATTTCTACTGCTAAAGGATGCGTACTAAAAATTAATTAGGAAACTGGTAATGCTACACACGAGAGCATATTATGAAAAACGCTGCGGAGGTTTTTCACTCCGTGGAAATCTTATATGTTAAACGTGCGCATAGCTGAATTTGTCAGTAAAGGATATTTTCAGCTGCCAGTTAAAGAGAAGGGGGGGGGACAAAAGAAACATTTAATTGTGATTTACATATGGAATGTTCTCGGTTATTTAAAAAAATATATCTGTAATTGAACACCCCCTCCCAAAAAAAGTAAGTAATAATTGTTTATAATTTCTTCAAATTATCTTTTGACTAGATTGCAGATTGTTTGGTATTATATTTGAATTGTGTTTTGAATTATAAAATTAGCTTTATAGTTTTTGATCAATGGCTAATAATCAATCCAAAGACAATTGACCGATGATCAATGATCAATATAAAGATAATGGATCAATGATCAAGGAACAAGGTAAATATAATTGAAGAATGATAAGCTTATAAATAAGAAGATATACTTTCACAACATGATTAAGTTGAACAACTTCTTTAGTTACCACTCTAAGTAGCTTGTATATTTGAGAAAATTTAAAATGTAGTAAATTTTTGATTGAAATGTAAGATATGTCTGTATCTTTATGCTTAAATAAAGACATATAAATAGTAATATGTGTGTCTATAATCATATATGCATACGCAGTAAATATGGTTTAATGTGATAATATGAAAAATATATCAAGGAAGCTGATCAATGTAAAGATCAATTATCAATGGTCATTGTTAAAATCAATAATCAATGATCAATGTAAAGATAGTTGATCAATGACTAATAATCAATGCAAAGATAATTGATCAATGATCAATAATCAATATAAAGGTAAATGGTTAATGATCAATGAGCAAGGTAAAGATAATTGATGAATGATAAGTGTATAAATAAGATGATATACTTTCAGAAAGTGATTAAGTTCTTTAGTCACAGCTCTAAGTAGTTATTCATAAGTATTTATAAGTTCCCATTGAAAATATTCTAATGCATTTTATACATTATACAATGATGT
This sequence comes from Pardosa pseudoannulata, assembly GCA_032207245.1. Taxonomy (NCBI): domain Eukaryota; kingdom Metazoa; phylum Arthropoda; class Arachnida; order Araneae; family Lycosidae; genus Pardosa; species Pardosa pseudoannulata. The sequence continues at coordinate 83,784,955 of CM063497.1, read as the reverse complement.
TATTGGCTTAAACTTCTTTGGTATTTGTGAAGACTGATTTGTTATATTCTTTTTTATTTAAATACAGTGTACTCCGCTTAATGTGATCGCAGTTAATGTTATCAATCGCTTATTGTTATCGAAATCACTTGGTCCCAATTTTCTCTATTCATTTGTATGTTAAATATATCTCTTTATGTGACCGTTACACCGGTTAATGTTATCAGTTTTCGAACCTCATTTTAACTGGCAAAGGAATATTCACAATGTATTCAGAAGGTACCCATTCTTTTCTTTCCCTTCGTTCTTGTTTTAATTTCAGAGAATTCTCCCTCTTCCACTTAGGGAAATGAAGAATAATGATCAAAGGTGTGGAGAAATACACTTTCCTGGAACGTTTCAGAAATACGCACATCCTCCTGGTGGTCAATAGTTGTCAGATAAGCAGAAGGCAACACATTATTATCGGAACTGAGAAGGAGCTTATTCACATTTTAAGCCTTGCACGCTTACGTGCAGTTTGTCTAGAAAATTCCTAACCTAATGTTTATTGTTTAAAAACGTATCTGAAAAATCTAATTAGAATCGTGCATTTCAAAATTGACAAATCATATTTTGTATTCTGAAGTATAATGCAGATATAATTAGTGAAATTCAACTACTAAATATTTGCATAAAATGCAAACAAATATTTTTTACACATCGTTTGCTGAGGTAAAAAAAACATTTTTCTATAACCCCAAGGCATGTTGCATATGCATATCACGTCTTTAATTGTCATACCACTTCGCCTTATTTTCCAGACAGCTAAAAATAATATTCACTAACAAGGCCTGATCCTCGCTACTGTTCCATTATATTTCTCATAAGTGCAAAAAACTGTGTGCTTTACACAATATTTTTTGTATGTACCATTAGTATTTTCCTAATTAATTTTTCGTACGCATCTAGTGCTGGAGAAATGCGAAAAGTTATTTTTTCTTACAGTCAAATTATTATTTTCTTCTTTTGATACATTCGTAATTTGGGGTTTTATTTTCGTTTAGAAAAAAAAGGCATAATTGCATAACAACATGTATATTTAAAATTATATTATTATGTTTTTTTAAGCTACTGATTAACTACTAAAACTTAACAGACTAAATAAAGTTACTTTACACGGAAAAATAATATATAGAGTTTAAAAATGGAAAATCAGTATTTTTAAGATTTCACATGTTTTTATATCTCTTTTTTATTCTATTGTTATCTGCTGAGATACTGCACTGCATATAGAATTAAAGAAGCAGTTATCTCTACAGGTAATGAACAATAACCCGTTCGAAATCCACCCCTTCTCCACTTTTTGAGCTATTATTTTAAGCTCTATTTTCCCCGGTCAAAAGAAGGTGAAACTAATATTTCTTCTAGAGTTATGACGTCATAACTTTAACCATCGCATTCAATCATTTCTTATTTAAAACTGATTAAATATCGTCTTTACTATTTTCATGCGTTTATCACTGAATTTAAATATTACGTAAATAATTTTCTTTTATATTTAGATTATCGACGTCATAATTATGACGTAAATAATTTTCTTTTTTATTTAGTCAAATAATAGAATTAGGTAATTATGTGGATAATTTAAATTAAATTTTAATATTATATATATTTTTGCTATAATTATGTTTATAATTAATATTTTATATGAATTATTTTTCTATATTTTTGTACATCAATTAAAAATCTGTGATCTTATATATGTTTGGGTTATTTATTTGTCGTTAATATATTTAAATTTAATTAATATTTATAATTGAACACTACTAAAACTAAATTATTTTTTGTTTCCCAAAAATTATTACAAGAGTTTAAAAATTGAAAATCATGTTTTTTATGATGATTCATAATTTTTTATGTTTTTATAAGATTTTTATATCATTATGTTTAAAGAATAATATTTCAATCTGGAAAAAAAATTTATTCATTTTTATTATATAAATCTACTATATTAAAATTTGAATTTTTTATAATTTTTTAAATATTTATTTTAATGGTTATTATTTAATGTTTTTCTGTCAATTTTTATTCTAAATTTTATTTATATTAAAAAATACAGTTAATAATTTGTATTGTGCATTTTTAAACTCATATATATATTATATATAAAATTTTTTTAGATATTTCGTTGATGTTGTTTAAGAAATTTTCTATTAACCAATATTTTGAGTTTAAATGCATAACACATTTTATGTTTATTCTTTTTTATAATGTATATCTTACTAAAATAAGGATTTTGTTCATATAATAAGAGAAAAAGAGATTTTAAACAATATTTTAAAATGAATATTTGAATATGTATTTTTTTAATTTTTATGCTATCTATTCGATAAAATCTGAAAAAATTTTTAAATTAATTGACTAACAATTTACTATTAAATAAATTTATGTATATGAATAAATTTTTTTAGTCTGCTTATAAACGTAATAAAATTTCACGTTTCTAAAAAATTCATAACCTAATGTTTATTGTATAAAAACATAACTGAAAAGTATAATTAGAAATCTACATTCCAAAATTTACCAAGCTTATTTTGTATTCTGAAATATAATACAGATATAATTAGTGAAACCTTAGAAATTCAACTACTAAATATTTGCATAAAATGCAAACAAATATTTTTTACACATCTTTTGGTGAAGTAAATAAACACTTTTCTATAACCCAAAGGCATGTTGCATATTCATATCACGTCTTTAATTGTCATACCCCTTCGCCTTATTTTTCAGACAGCTAAAAATAATCTTCGCTAACAAGGCCGGATCCTGTCTTATGTTTCATAATATTTCTCATAAGTGCAAAAAACTGTGTGCTTTACATAATATTTCTTGTATATACCATTAGTATTTTCCTAATTAATTTTTAGTACTCATCTAGTTCTGGCAAAAATGCGAAAAAATTATTTTTTCTTACAGTCAAATTATTTTCTTCTTTTGATACCTTTGTAATTCGGGGTTTTATTTTCGTTTAGAGAAAATAAGGCATAATTCTTATCTACATGGATATTTAAAATTATATTATTATGTTTTTTTTTGAGCTACTGATTAACTACTAAAACTTATCAGACTAAATAGGGGGATTACTTTACATGGAAAAATAGTACATAGAGTTTAAAAAACTGAAAATGTGTATTTTGTAGTTTTCATGTGCTTTTATATCTCCATTTTTATTCTATTATCATCTGCTGAGATACTGCACTGCATATAGAATGAATGAAGCAGTTAGCTCTATAGGTAATAAACAAAAACCCGTTCGAAATCCACCCCTTCTCCCCTTTTCTAGCCATTATTTCAAGTCCTATTTTCCCTTTTTAAGAAAAAGTAAAATTAACATTTTTTCTAGAGTTTTAACGTCTTTTCTTTAGCTATCGCATTTAATCATTTCTAATTTTAAATTATTTAAATATCGTCTTTATTATTTTCATGCGTTTTATGAGTTCATTTAAATATTACGTAAATATTTTTTTTATATTTAACCTAAATAAAAGATTAGGTAAATATATGATAATTTTAAATTTAATCATCGGTTATTTTTGGGTTGCAAGATAATTCTTAAACAAAACACAAACCATTTATTTACCTGCATCATAGAGTACTTTACAGTTCTGGAAAATTAAACATTTTACTGATTCCGTCATATGACGGGCTATATGCTATTAAATATATAATCACACACACGCAGAAAGGGAGAAAAAATGTATGATTAGAAAACGTTTTATGAATGAGTGCTTGAATGTGCGTATATTGTTTATATAAAGCGATATATATATATACACACACACACACATAATATATATATATATATATATATATATAATCTATATATTGAAAGAGAAAAATGTATGATTAGAAAACTTTTAATGAATGAGTGCTAATGTAGTATATTGTTTATAACACGATATAAATATATATATATATATATATATATATATATTAATATATATATATGTATATATTTTATATATATATATATATTTATACACATTATTATGTCATATAAAGAACATTTTTTCACTCTAGCAAAAAATTCAGGAGTTTTAAAAATAATTGATACAAAGCTTGATATATTAGTAAATTGAAGCATATGAATAACATTTTTAGTCTGCTAATAGAATTCTAAACAATTCATATCCTAATGTTTATTGTATAAAAACGTAACTGAAAAGTATAATTAGAAATCTACATTCCAAAATTTGCATAGCTTATTTTGTAATCTGAAATATGAATTTCTGCATTAATGTGTTGATGTATATGTGTATTTAGTTTATAACAC
>CM063497.1:83760661-83775661 GCA_032207245.1 Pardosa pseudoannulata | reverse complement strand
CACTTTGCATTTAGAATTGCAGCCCGTTAATTAATTTTTCCTGTGCATTGTAGAGGTACTACATCTTCTAGAAAAAACTAAGAGTAAAGGGACGTGATAGTTTACCGGAATGACATTATTCCTGTAGCCACACACTTTCCAGTAGTTAATAAAAAATATGGCGTACAGATTTCGTGGCTTTTTTTCTTTAAGATCGTGATGAAAACATGCTCACAGCTTTATCGCGAAGTTGGCGAGAGCACCCTGTTCTTCAGTCAAGCCGAAAGAGAAATAATATATATCTCTAAGTGAGATAAATTTTATTTATCTTTATTATGAAATGCTTAAAGATCAATAAACGCTTCATTTATGGAATTTTATTCCTTAGTAAAATATATCTAAGAAGGATGAACTGACTTGGTAAACGACTCAGAAGGATAAAATTGAAATGATGATGCTATGAAAAATTAACTTTTATAAAAGGTTCTTACTATACATATAATCAAGAATGAAAAAATGAAGGCTATTAGATGAAATTTCTGCATTAAAACTTTATAAATAAAATTTATTGATTAAAATAATATCCATAAAGCTTTTGCAACTTTTTGTATTTGGCTGATTTTAGACACTCATTTGTAGTTAGTACTTTTAAACAAAGTATGTGAAACAAAGTAAATCTCAACAATAAGATTTATTTTTTGAATACAACTGGATTATATAAACTGAAATAGAAATGGTTTTAATAGTGCAAATTTTTTTTTACCACCAGAATACAAAATCCAGGCGACAAAAATCGATTTTTATTTCATATTTCGACACATTTTTCTTCGGTGTTATCACTAGAACTGCACTGAAGTAAGATCTGAAATTTACTGTTATCATATTTTTCATTTTTCTTTCGCTGTCTCAGAGTTGACTGTGTAATGTGACAAAACTTAGAAAACACATGACAATAAATCTGACGATTTTTTTCCGACCAGAAATCTGATAAAGAACTAGATAAAAAAGTCACATTATTTCTGTCTTTAGTCAATGTCAGATTAGGTTTTAATCCAAGGACAAAGTGTAACGTACAAAAGAAGTTAGTTGAATTAACTGAATACACAAAAAATAAACTATAATATAGATAACCAACTTAATATTAGTTGGGCAGAGCGAGTAAAAATTAAGTGATCATCAAAATATTTCTGTGTTTGTGTTCTTTTTCAATACTGGGATTTGTGTGTTTAGTGTCATATTATGTTCTAAATAAAATATGTTTTTGTAAGTGAACGTCTGTATCAATCTACTCTGTTACTACATTTAATAATTGATTTACACTGATGATTACACTATTTTTTAAATTATGTGAACTTTCTACATATATGTATATGTATATGCATATGCAGTGGAAATCGCTTAATGTGATCAGTTTGGGACACTCTGATTTTGATAACAATAACCGATTGATAACAATAAATTAGATATATGTATCTCTCCCTTTAAAACACACGTACTAAATTTCAAAATAAAATGAAAAAACTCATATTTATGCACTTATATTATCCTTTAAAACATAAGAATTGTATACATAATTTAAAAAATCAATTGTTGACAGTCTACAATTTTTTCTATAAAGCTTATTGATAAATTGTTCGTAATCATAATGTTTTATAAAGTCATCCTAGTGTTGTACTCCCCGTTTCGACACTTTCGATGCAATTCAGAGGCTGAGAAATGTTTAACTGCACTGCATCATTGCGCTGACTCATTTTTTGTAACCCGTCATAACGATTTAAAATTTGATCTTTTGTTTTAATGTTAAATCATTTCGCTTTCTGTCTTCCATATCTTCAAGCTGCATGTAAGCGAGCAACTCATAAAATGTGAATACTCTCCTTCTCAGTTCCGAATAGAATTTGTTGGCATCTGCTTGTCTGACAAACATTGACCACCAGCAGGGTGTGCGTATTTCTGAAAAATTCCAGGGACGTGTAATATCCCACTTCTTTGATCATTCTCCATTTCACTAGATGGAATTTTGAGAATCCTCGGAAATTCAAACAACAGCGAAAGGAAAGGAAAAAAATGGGTTTCTTCTGAATACATTGTGAATATTCCTTTGCCAGTTAAAATGAGGTTCAAAAACTGATAACATTGATAGATGTAATGATCACACAAAGCTATAATTTTAACATACAAATGAATAGAGAAAATCGGGAAGCAGTGATTTAGATAACAATAAGCGATTGTTAACATTAACCGCTATCACATTAAGTGGAGTTTAGTGTTGAAAGTGTTAGCACACATTAAAGAAAAAAAATCTTATAGATTAAATTTTACAACTACAATATTATAAGCAGTTCACGCATATGACCTCAAGCATTTACAAAAAAAAACACTGTATATATATATGTATGTACTTTGCTATTTTGCGTCTGTTCTGTACGGTAAATGTTTTTTGTTGACCCTTAGAGATTCTTCCCCGTCTCAGCCGAAAGATGGCCGATTGGTTAGGGTGCTGGCCTTCGGTGCCGGAGTTCGTGGGTTCGAATCCCACTGTGGCAGGGATGTTCGTAGCCGTTCGGAATCGGCTTTAAGCTGTAGGTCCCGATCTCATTAGCCCTCGTGTTGCGAAAAGTAGACCGTAGCACTCCAAACCAAAAACTTTCCCGTCTCACTGTGTATAATTACAAACGCATTTGAGCAATAAACACCATTTGCGACCTCCTATTTAATTGCCTACATTTGTAAAAATATCCCGTATACATCCTGTATACATGTATTATGTATATGAATCAATTTTTTATAGCATGATTTGATCTAACTATAGTAAATATGTCAGAAACACTAGGAAATACATATCGAAATATTACATAAAAATTTATAATTTATAATATACATTCCAAAACATTATACAAATATAATTAGTAAACTAATAACAATAAATAATTTAGATAACTTAGGTGAAATAAGGTTTTACGCTTTTTATAATCATATAACGAATATTTTCTTATAATCTCCGGAAAAATTCTATATGCTAATCTTATATTCAGTTATCTATTTATCCCCCTTCTTTATACACTTCTAAAAATAGTATTTAGTAATAATGTTAATTAATTACACACGTCTAATGTATCAGATTTTTCGAGAAAAAAAATATGTTTTAGAATACTTTACAATGTTTTTCATTGCATTATTTTTAATTTCCTAATTAATTTTTTGCATGTATCCTTTAATGGTAAAAAGGCAGAAAGCTATTTTAGCTCGTATACAGGCGGGAAAAACTTTTAAATATGTTTTTGTTACATATGCTTTTGTTTTGTTTTTGATTAGTTGGTTTTTCTCTCTATGTTCCCAGTATAGATTTCAAAAATAGTTTGTATTGAATTTCTAACTTTCTCCTTAAGACTTGTGTAAGAAAGAAACATTACAAAATCAATACCTTTCAAACATAAAAGGATATGCATATTCATGAACGTTAATAAAATTACAGTTTATTATATATCATTATACAATAAGTATTTTATCATTATACCAATAAGTATTTGGACACCTATGGAAATGACGATATCTGCTGTCCTAATGTACGTCAAGTCCTCTGCCGGTATACATCTTGTAGGAAACAGCATCGGCATTAGCCGCATGCAATGATGCCACGCAGTTCAGAGATATCTGATTTCGAGAAAGGTATAATTATCGGATATCACAAATCTGGCCCATCCTTAAGGGACATATCTAGCGATCTGATGTACCCAAAATCGACAGTGGCCTATGTGATTAAGAAGTGGGAGGTGACCGGTGATTGTCGGAATGTGCCTCGAGTCGGCAGACCAACGAAACTGGGAGATAGAGACCGACGAGTGCTGTCCAGAGAAATTAGGAAGAACCTCACCCAACCGATGGCCCTCATCCGTGAAGAGTTTCAACAAGCATCCGGGAGTATTGTTTCAATGAATACCATTCATAAGGAAGCACATCTGCTTAGTTTTCATGGTCGTAATGCTACCCATAAGCCTTTGATCGCGAAGTCCAACCGTGCTGCTCAGTTAATGCGGTACAAAACACATCGAAATTTGACAGTATATCAGTGGAAACGGGTTCTTTGGAGGGACGTATCAATGATCATCCTTTACCGTTCTTATGGCAGGGTCTGGGTCTGGCATCTGCCTGGAGAACGTCTCCTGCCAGAATGCATGGTGCCATCAGTCAAGTTCGTATTAGGTGGAATTACGGTCTGAGGGTGTTTCACCTGGTATGGACTGGGACCCTTGGTCTCCATTCATGGTAAGCTCAACGCCGATGCCTACTACACTATTTTGGATGACAATGTGCTTCCTACGTTGTGGCAATTTTACGGGTTGGACCCCTGTTAATTTCAGTACGATAATGTCAGCTGTCATATTTCTATGTATGGTGCCAATGGAGTTCATCGAATGGACTGGCCTGCCCAGAGTCCAAACCTGAACCCTATCGAGAACCTCTGGGACGAGTTGGATCGCCGAACCGAAGGTGCACTACCGGTCCAAATTTGGTGAAGGAACTTGTATGTCTACTCCAAGCCGAGTGGAAGACAATACCACTAGCTGTAATAGAAAGACTTTTGGAAAGTATACCCCAGAGGGTTCACGCTGTAATTGCCTCTCGTGTAGGCTCTACCAACTATTGATGTTGAATAAAGTCAGTTTTTCTTTGCTATCACAGGTGTCCAAATACTTATTGGTAGACAGTGTATATATATTTATACATATGTATAGGTGTATGTAAATACTAAAAATCATTCGTGTAACGTAGTAACTACCAGCAGTACATTTATATTATAATTTTTAAACTTTAGTGTACATCTAATACTAATTTCAAGATCGTGCATTTAATAAGCCCCTTACTAAGGTAGGTAATGTATAAAGTAAAATAATTTAAGCAATGTATTTTAACTAAGCAAAAATTTGATGATACATTTATTCTTTAGACATATTAAATTTTAAAAATATTTAAGCGATTAATAACACATTTCCTTTGTTCTGTACAACCCATGAAAGAAATTAGCTTTCGATATTTTTACTAGTACTTTTATTAGTATTTTTGATTAAAATTATAATTTTAATAATAAAATGTTTAAGAGTGATATTGAGGAAGAAACCGTATATATTTTTACAGAATATCTAGAAATTAATATTCTAATTATTTTGTGGGTCGAAAGAAAATTAAAACAGAATATTAAAAAAATATCCAGGTATTCCAAGAATACATTCTATTCATGCATAATAGAGGTGTGAAATATATCCCTTAACAGCTTTTACAGACTAACAAACTAATTGAATTACTAAGGTTTCACTAATTGTATTTTCATAAAATTTTGTGATGTAAAACGAGATTCGCAGTTATGTATTTATGGTTTCTAATTAAGTTTTATATATAGATTTTTATAATCTATACAATATTGTTATATGCTGGATTATTAATCTAATATATTTATTTTTTGTCATGCATGGACAGTCTGATATTATTCATAACATTTAATCTTAAAATATTGTATACAATGTTTTAATTTTTAATCTAAATTTAATATAATAGCGTGATTTTCTTTTTGAAAGGACATAAAAATTAAATTACATTATATCCGCATTATTACTGATGTTAGAACTACATTATACTATATAATTACGATCAGAATAATTCTTTTGTTGGTGAAATAAAATACACTAATGTCCATAAATTAAGGATAATGAAGTTCAGGCAATGAAAGAGGAAAAAGCAAAAGAAATTTGACTTATTTGTAAAGTCTATTTATTAAACAAAATGTAAAGAGCAAAAAAGATGCTATATGTTTGACATAATTAATAAAAATTGCGATTTTTACTCCCTGGAGCAAATTTCAAAAAAGAACCTATTTACAGAAAACAGTATAATATGGTTAGTATGATGGTTAATACGGAGTATGTCTCCCGGACGATGCAATAGAAGCATTACAAAGTCTACGCATGCCGAGTATCAGATTATCAATCTGATCTTGGGGAAAATTACACCACTCATCAAGCAATGCCCTCCGAAGTTCCGATAGACAGTTGGGAGAGGGTTGACGGGCTGCAATTCGTCGGTCAAGCATGTCCCACATATTCTCTATTGGATTCAAATCCGGTGAGTATGCTGGCCAATCCATACGGGTGATATCTTCCGATTGAAGGCTTTCGTCTACAATGTTTGCACGGTGACGTCGGGCGTTTTCATCCATATACAGAAATTCAGGACCCATGGCGCCCCGAAACAAACGTACATGTTGTTCCAGAATGATATCCCGATAGATGTGGCCTGTCATCGTTACACTCTGAACATGCAGGTCAGTTCTGGAACCAAAAATAATTCCTCTCCAAACGAGCCATCCTGCACCACCGTAACGGTGTCGTTCAATGGTGTTCTCTTCGTGGTAACGGGTACCTGGCGCTCTCCATGTGAAAGTCCGGCGAGAATCAGAATGTAAACTGAACCTGGACTCGTCGGAAAACATCACACAAGACCACTGTTGTGGTGTCCACAATGCATGCTCTCTAGCCCAGCATAATCGCAGGCGACAGTGAGTTGCGGTAAGGGGAACACATCTGACAGGCCTACGAACATATAGACCAATGTTCCCTAAGCGTCTGTACACGGTCTGCCTTGAAACTGTCGTACCGGTAGCTGAAGAGAGCTGACGAGACAGGTCTGATGCTGTGCTCCGTCTGTTTCTTTTGGCAGTAACTTCCAAATACCGGTCATCATTCGGCGTAGTAACTCGGGGGCGACCTGTGCTGTAACATCTACTCACATTACCATCATGTTTGAATCGTTGCCAAAGACTGGAGATGACACTCTGGGCGATTCCAAGTTCCTCGGATACTTCCAGCTGGGTACGTCCACATTCCAGTCGTCCGATAATTCTACCACGTAAAAAATCATCCAAATGCTTCCTTTGTGCCATAACTATGCGGTTATTGCACTGAAAGGCTTTTAAAGCGCTTGTGAACAATTTTACTTCTTTGCTACCATTCCTTATATACCCCTTTCATACACTCTCGTCATTGTGACGTACTATCCGCGCCATCTGGTGGTTTCCTGCAATTTGAATATTCTTCTTCAAGATAATTCTACAGGTGAAATTTTTATTTTAGAGCTCAATTTTTGTGTGATTCTGAATTATCCTTAATTTATGGACATGAGTGTAAATTATGATGAGGACATTTTTATTTGTTACCGTGACAACAGCATTGTAAATTTTTAGTTATACCCTCCTAACCTAAAATTAATTAAAATATACTAAAATAAGAACTGAGGTATAAATTTCATAGCTGTTAGTTTCCTTTTTAGCAATATTCAAGTAGAATATAGTATACATAATAAAAGAAATTATTTTAAATTTTAAATTAATCGGATTACTTCATGGAGCACTTACTTAAACACAATATATCAAAAAAAATTTAATATATGGTGTTTCAAAAATGACCGATATATTTGAAAAATCAATAAAAACTAAAAGGTCAGTGAAAGAAATACACAGATTTTTGCAATATACTTGGGACAATAGTAAATTTTCAGGCAGAAAAATTTTCTAAAATAGTTAAATTTTCAACAACAGATGGCGCTGCGATTTGAAAAAACCGCCGTGAGTTCGCGAATCTGTAAGTCGTCTTTCTGATGTAAGCCTCAGCAGTTCACAAATTGCAAGTTTGCTTTGAAAAAATGGTTTATTCGTTAGAGCATATGATTACATGTCCTGAGACGTTTACACGAGTTTCTGATAATTTCGTTCTGAGACTACGATATATTATAGCTGGTGGATGGGAGATATATGGAAAATATAGTAAATTATTTCAGTTTGCAGCTCCATCTGTTGAGAAAATTTGTAACTAATTTTGAAAGTTTGTCTGCCTTAAAATTTATTGTCTCAAGCATATCGAAATAAACTGTGTATTTATATCAAAGTCCGTTTAGTTTTTATCGATTTTTCAAAAATACCGGTCATTTTTTGAAACACCATGTAAGATGCAGTAGGCTTTTTAGTAACGTTAATAAAATGGATATATAAATAAAAACTTTCTATGCCTTGCTATTTGTAATGATTATCCAAGAATTATTTTAACTGTTGTATTAGAGTTTTTTTTTTCAATTTAAATATAAATGCATGTACATATCAAATTTTTTTATAATAATCGAATGTCTTTAAGGACTTAGTCTACTCATATAATGCATAGTGTGTTTAATATTTATATCTTTTATTACTGTGTTGCTGTACTTCTGTATGTATGCATTTATTGTATGTTAGTATTGTTTAGATATAGATTTGTGTAGCTATTGCTCTTTATTAATTCTTCTATTTTTTCTGTAACGTTAGTTTTTTAAGACTGAAACCAGATCTTATGATGTTACAGCCTTCAGGTGTATTGTGTACACCTAAAATAAGTTTAACTAGAGCGAGGTGGCACAACTCCATTCGTGCATTAAAGAAATAATTTCCTTCCATTTATAAATTATAATTTATATTATATCGATCTTTAATTAATATAATGAACTGTGCTTATTTTTAATATATTTTTATTAATATAATAACCTATGACTATGTACTGCAGTATTTAGCATAATGTCATGGATTATTGTGACAATTTCTTGTCTGTTTAGAAAATTACTTTATATAAATAAATAAATAAATAAATAAATAAATATATATATATATATATATAAATAAATAAATAAATAAATATATATATATATATATATGTCACGTTTAAAAATGAAGGTTAAGAATTAAGCGAGTTATAATTAAAATTAGTTTGAACTCATTAACGATAACGTGATAGGAGAAAGACACACCCTCCAGCGAAACTATGCCTAATAAAGAAGCTAACGTGGAAGTACACATAGCAATTTGATAAGGTAGCAACACCAAAACAATTGTGAGAACTCGGGCTAATAACAGCCTCCACACTTCTGGTTTCAAAATATGAGAAGAAAGGATATCTATATAGCACAGCAATGGATAGAAGGATTACGATAAATAAATTTTTATATATGTAATCAAATGTGTCTTCCATGCCTCAAACACTCGTACATGTCATATATATACTATATATATGCATATATATATGTGTATATATATATATATATATATATATATATATATATATATATATATATATATATATATATATATATATATATATATATATATATATATATATATATATATAAGATAGGCTCTCTATAGTGAGAAAATAAGAAACTTTCATTTCTGTACTATTCAGTCAGAAAATCACACATCTTTAATCACATTTATCAGTAAAGGTTTCTGGGTTACAATAACGAAAAAAAATTTTTTTTTCGCATAAATGATCATAACAAAAATACATTAAAAGTATCTAGTTTGAAATCAGATACGAAAAATACATTCAGCTAAATTGTTAAGAAAGTATATTGGCGATAAGAAAAAGATGTGATATTTTTTATGAAAATTGCTGGATGATTCCATAAATCTACTCTACACTGTAGGAATAAACAAGTGAATTTTTTTTCTATTTATATTCCTTTAAGTTAATGTAATAACTTGATAGCAAAGGCTTCTGTAATTATATTAGCATTATACTTCAAAATATGATTTTAGTTTCAGAGATTCTGCAATACGCGTTTTCTTATCAAGTAGATCGATATTTTACTACAGAGATAACTATGTTTACTGAACGAAAAATACAATTTATTTAATGTACTTTGTTATAATTTGACCAATTTCTAATATTTATTTATTTAATACAGTCCAATTATTCCAAGAAACAATTATATTCAGGTGTAATAGAGACGTAAAAATATCCAATTTCCGCACTTACATATTAATGAACTGACTTAATTACTAACGTTTCACTAATTGTATTTAAATAAAGTTTGATGTTAAAAAACTAAACTCGCAGTTTTCTATTTATGATTTCTAACTATGTATTCTAAATAGAATTTTATAATCTACACACTGTTGTTGGATACAGGATTATTAATGTAGAATATTTATTTTGTTTCAATTACAGTTGGACTGATATTAATTATAAGTTCGGCTGAAAGAAAATTATATAATAGTTTAAAGGAACTATGTAACGCAATACATAATTTATTTTTTTAATAAAACGTCGTATTTTTTTACAAATATAAAACTTTAATTATATTATATATGCATACGTACAGTCACAATTATACACACACACACATACATATATATATACATGTATATTCATACATAAATTACATATATATATATATATACATATACATATATATATATATATATATATATATATATATATATATATATATATATATATATATATATATATATATATATATATATATATATATATATATATATATATATATATATATATATATATATATATATATATATATATATATATATATATATATATATATATATATATACATATATATATATATATATATATATATATATATATATATATATATATATATATATATATATATATATATATATATATATATATATATATATATATATATATATATATATATATATATATATATATATATATATATATATATATATATATATATATATATATATATATATATATATATATATATTATATATATATATATATATATATATATATATATATATATATATATATATATATATATATATATATATAATCAATATAAAATAGGGAAAGTTAGATTAAAAATTAAATAATTTTCGATCTATTGAGAATTAACGGAATAAGTAAATTTACGCGCAAGATGCCCGCTCCCGGTACAAATCCTCTACTAAATGTTCCCACACACAATGTGTAAATAGATTCAGAAATAGATCACAAAATTTAAAAAAAGTCAAATTTTTGATTAACAAAACAGTACAAACAATTAGATCACCATCTTCTTTACCTTACATTAAATACTTTACTGTCTGGGTTTTTAACACTTAAAAAATTAAATAAAATTCAGTTACATAATAAAGTTTTACACAAAAAGATAATAAGTGCAACACAGAAAATGTGCGTTCGAAAAAAAATAAAATTACAGAATTAACTCAGAAAAGCTGAAATTGCTAGAAATGTTCATTTCAGAAGGAGAAAATGAAATAAACACCATATTTATATAGATATTTATAAAACATGTCGCTGTGTACGAAAATTAAAAAAAAATGTGAAAACTTTCTCATGGTATTTATATCAATTATTTACTTGATTCATAAGTTTTCGTAATTATTTTTTTCCATTACGTTCCAGAGTAGAAAATTAGTTTTACACTAAATCAGTTACGCATTTCTAATTAGCGTTTATAATTTGTTTCACGAAAAGCATTAATATAATATTTTCCATAACAAATTTACAGTTTCGTTTTTCAAATTTGTTCTTTTGCACAATACTGATAATAGTAAAATATATCAATATTCATAACTATTTTGGAATATGTAAATTTAAAATGTTTTAAGCAAGTATTTTAAATGAACTAATTTTTTTCGTATGATTTATACTGAAATATCCCCTATACTACAGCCCATTTGAAGCCATGGTCTACGGAGAAAATCTTCGTTTTGAGACCAAGAGTCCCGAGGTGCAAACCATAGGCACGTGGAACCATGGTCTAACTCCGTTTTTAAGACCAAAATCCCTGAGGTACAAAACGTACGTACTTGGAGCTATGGCCCACGGTGGCAATCTCCGTTTTCGAGGTAAAGAGACCTGGGGGTGAGAAGCATATGTTTTGGTTAGGTGGTGAACCTTACACTAACCTCCAATTTAAATTCCCAAACTTATTTAGTAATCAGTTTGTCTCCATACTGAAGGGATGAAAGGCTGAGTCAAACTTGTCCAACTCGAGGATCGACCCCAGAGCGAGTTTCTGATAATTTCGTTCTGAGACTACGATATATTATAGTTGGTGGATGGGAGATATATGGAAAATATAGTAAATTATTTCAGTTTGCAGCTCCATCTGTTGAGAAAATTTGTAACTAATTTTGAAAGTTTGTCTGCCTTAAAATTTACTGTTGTCCCAAGCATATTGCAATGCACAGTGTATTTCTATCGCTGCCCGTTTAGTTTTTATTGGTTTTTTGAAATATACCGGTCATTTTTGAAACACCATGTAAGATGCAGTAGGCTTTTTAGTAACGTTAATAAAATGGATATATAAATAAAAACTTTCTATGCCTTGCTATTTGTAATGATTATCCAAGAATTATTTTAACTGTTGTATTAGAGTTTTTTTTTTCAATTTAAATATAAATGCATGTATTTTCAATTTAAATATAAATGCATGTATTTTCAATTTAAATATAAATGCATGTACATATCAAATTTTTTTATAATAATCGAATGTCTTTAAGGACTTAGTCTACTTATATAATGCATAGTGTGTTTAATATTTATATCTTTTATTACTGTGTTGCTGTACTTCTGTATGTATGCATTTATTGTATGTTAGTATTGTTTAGATATAGATTTGTGTAGCTATTGCTCTTTATTAATTCTTCTATTTTTTCTGTAACGTTAGTTTTTTAAGACTGAAACCAGATCTTATGATGTTACAGCCTTCAGGTGTATTGTGTACACCTAAAATAAGTTTAACTAGAGCGAGGTGGCACAACTCCATTCGTGCATTAAAGAAATAATTTCCTACCATTTATAAATTATAATTTATATTATATCGATCTTTAATTAATATAATGAACTGTGCTTATTTTTAATATATTTTTATTATTATAATAACCTATGACTATGTACTGCAGTATTTAGCATAATATCATGGATTATTGTGACAATTTCTTGTCTGTTTAGAAAATTACTTTATATAAATAAATAAATAAATAAATAAATAAATATATATATATATATATATGTCACGTTTAAAAATGAAGGTTAAGAATTAAGCGAGTTATAATTAAAATTAGTTTGAACTCATTAACGATAACGTGATAGGAGAAAGACACACCCTCCAGCGAAACTATGCCTAATAAAGAAGCTAACGTGGAAGTACACATAGCAATTTGATAAGGTAGCAACACCAAAACAATTGTGAGAACTCGGGCTAATAACAGCCTCCACACTTCTGGTTTCAAAATATGAGAACAAAGGATATCTATATAGCACAGCAATGGATAGAATCATTACGATAAATAAATTTTTATATATGTAATCAAATGTGTCTTCCATGCCTCAAACACTCGTACATGTCATATATATACTATATATATGCATGTATATATAATATATATATATATATATATATATATATATATATATATATATATATATATATATATTCTATAGTGAGAAAATAAGAAACTTTCATTTCTGTACTATTCAGAAAATCACACATCTTTAATCACATTTATCAGCAAAGGTTTCTGGGTTACAATAACGAAAAAAAAATTTTTTTTCGCATAAATGATCATAACAAAAATACATTAAAAGTATCTAGTTTGAAATCAGATACGAAAAATACATTCAGCTAAATTGTTAAGAAAGTATATTTTTAGCTTGGCGATAAGAAAAAGATGTGATATTTTTTATGAAAATTGCTGGATGATTCCATAAATCTATTCTACACTGTAGGAATAAACAAGTGAATTTTTTTTCTATTTATATTCCTTTAAGTTAATGTAATAACTTGATAGCAAAGGTTTCTGTAATTATATTAGCATTATACTTCAAAATATGATTTTAGTTTCAGAGATTCTGCAATATGCGTTTTCTTATCAAGTAGATCGATATTTTACTACAGAGATAACTATGTTTACTGAACGAAAAATACAATTTATTTAATGTACTTTGTTATAATTTGACCAATTTCTAATATTTATTTATTTAATACAGTCCAATTATTCCAAGAAACAATTATATTCAGGTGTAATAGAGACGTAAAATTATCCAATTTCCGCACTTACATATTAATGAACTTAATTACTAACGTTTCACTAATTGTATTTAAATAAAGTTTGATGTTAAAAAACTAAACTCGCAGTTTTCTATTTATGATTTATAACTATGTATTCTAAATAGAATTTTATAATCTACACACTGTTGTTGGATACAGGATTATTAATGTAGAATATTTATTTTGTTTCAATTACAGTTGGACTGATATTAATTATAAGTTCGGCTGAAAGAAAATTAAATTATATAATAGTTTAAAGGAACTATGTAACGCAATACATAATTTAATTTTTTAATAAAACGTCGTATTTTTTTACAAATATAAAACTTTAATTATATTATATATGCATACGTACAGTGACAATTATACACACACACATACATATATATATACATGTATATTCATATATAAATTACATATATATCTATGTATATATGTATATGTATATATATGCATATATATATATATATATATATATATATATATATATATATATATATATATATATATACATATATATACATATATATACATATATATTCATATACAAATATATATACATACATGTATATATATAAATATATACACATACATGTATATATATAAATACATATATATATATATATATATATATATATATATATATATATATATATATATATATATATATATAATATATATATATATATATATATATATATATATATATATATATATATATATAATATATATATATATATATTATATATATATATATATATATATATATATATATATATATATATATATATATATATATAATATATATATATATATATATATATATATATATATATATATAAATATATATATATATATATATATATATATATATATATATATATATATATATATATATAATCAATATAAAATAGGGAAAGTTAGATTAAAAATTAAATAATTTTCGATCTATTGTGAATTAACGGAATAAGTAAATTTACGCGCAAGATGCCCGCTCCCGGTACAAATCCTCTACTAAATGTTCCCACACACAATGTGTAAATAGATTCAGAAATAGATCACAAAATTTTAAAAAAGTCAAATTTTTGATTAACAAAACAGTACAAACAATTAGAT
>CM063497.1:83753161-83755661 GCA_032207245.1 Pardosa pseudoannulata | reverse complement strand
CATATGTATTTTCAAATCAACATGGAATAATTATATAAAGTTAAATAACGACAGTAAACCGATTCTTTTGATAATTATATACATTCCACTCGTCATTGGAATTATATTGGTGTTTTAAAATTTTCTTTTTCAAAACACTAAAAACAGAACAGTGAAGTTACAAGACTGACGGTCTGTACTACAAGATGAGGTATTCTAGATGACCCCAAAAATTCTTAGAAACTTCGTACTCTTGTTTTGCTGCATGTGATCTAACATAGTCCACATTGAAATTTTATCCATATATTTCTGGCAACTGCCTATAAATTTACACCTTTTGGCTAACAAAATTCATCCACCGACATTTCCAATGTGGTATCACTTTAAGCTACATAGTTATTTTTACTGCTAATGTCCAGGTAAACTGGAAGTGCTAAGCGTAAACCAGTGTTTTACCTGACTCAGATAAACTTCTGAATATTTTTTAGAAGTTTCTTTAGTATAGCCTTTCATCAAAAATTTTAGAAAGAAGAGCAAGTAACGTATTGACTGGTCTTTCTATTGTAAATATAAATTACATGCCTCTTTATTTATCCGAAGACAGTTAAAATTTTAAGGTTGTTAGTCCTCTAAGAAATAACCTTATTTCACGAATGAGAAGAGGCACATAATAGGTATAAATTGTGATATATAGAGAGTGTTCCATCAAGACTGGACAATTTCTGCACAACCACATTCTTTGTTTGGATAATATGACAAAAGCCCAAAGAAGTATATTTTTACAACTCATAATATTCCAGAAAAATGCAAAAGAAATGTATGATGTCATATCCGGTTTGCGATAAAAAGATCCTTTATTTTACACATGAACATCGGTATTTACATAATTCTAATAAGGAAGTTTTTCTAAATGACGCATGCACATATGGGGGCATGCATGCTAGCGTCGTCGACTGTTTAAATTTCAGCATCGTAGTGCCTACATGTACCATGGAGACAAACAACTAAGTCTACTTCAGAAATAACTGGTTCTCGACAGACCAATTCCATCAGATATGTCCATAAGGACAAATCTAAAAATATCTGGAGATCGTGATGGTTATAGATCAAGACTCTAATGCGGGTAACGATATTCATGTTGCGAATAATTTTGTGTTTTTGTAAATCACATATGACTTCATACTTTTTCTCGAAAATTATGGGTCGTAGAGTTCAATTAGCAAATCCACCTTCAAGCTAAGGTCTTGGTAAGAAGAGATACATTTAGTACTTTTGACATTGTCTTTTAAATTCTGTAATAATCTAATTTATAATAACCTAATTTAATTCGTACTGGGGATTAGTGTAATCGATTATTATATTTCTATTTACGAAACTATCTTCTGAGCCGTGGTAGCTCAGTCAGCAAAGGCGATGCTATCTTAGCTGGAGAATTTCGAGTTCGGGACCCCAGCCGGCCTGAGATCTGCGGTGTTCGTTAAAGGTGACTGGGGTACATAAAATATGTTCTATTACGTATCAATGACTTATACCAGGTCATGTTGATATAATACAAAGAGTTAAGACACAAGATATAAAGAGCGATAACTTACCGTTTTGCAGACTTTATTTTATTTATAACTTCATTCTTTTTTTACAATCTGGTGACTCACATGAAAAGATTCAATCTCAATATGGAGCTGTTGGAGTACAGATGCCAATATATCCAATTTCAATATGTAGCAGTTGGACTGTGGAAGAAATTCTCGCTAATGCCGCTTTCCTGAGATGAACAAAAAACTGAGATTTTTCTGCCTCTGCTGAAGTTGAGGGAACCTCCAAATTTGCTGAGTGAAAATACAAAGACTCTTGTTGTCAAGGCCGAAGACAACTGACCCTCGTCAACCACCCCTTCTGTCCAGTGGGGTCGAAGGGGGGGGGAGGGTCACTGACATCGCCCTCGTCCCTCTGTCAACAGTGTAAGTTACGTTTCATGTTCGTGGTCACAATGTCTTCGAAGTTCTCAACCAATACCTCTGTGGGTGAGAGGCCAAGATTATGGGTCTTCTGCTTGGTACCTGCTTCAAAATTAAGAGGACCCACTTGAACAAGAAGTCGTATTTTCACCAGAGGTTCTCATTAAAACGAAAGGCACATCCCTTTGCCTTAATCCGAGAATCGTGCTTGATTTGACCAAGTGAAAATAAAGACAACAGCAGCCATAAGAATCCACCTACTGGCTAAGGTCTTGTAGATAAATGGTTGTTCCTTTGTTATTTTATTTTTATTGTTGCTATCATCTAAGTTATGTATAAAGAGAATTTAATTCGTAAGGGCAAATAGAGTAACCGTCACAGTTGAAGTTATTTTAAGTTTTAAACGAGTTACGTAATTGGTAAAATAAAAAGCTAGAAAGAGGCATAAAAATTATTTTATTTGCTAACAGACATAATTTCTGTTTATTTATTAATCCACCAAAACCTCTGAGATTAACTACATGTTTTATTTTCCTTCTCAAAAGTGCAGCTGGTTTCGATATCAA
>CM063497.1:83743161-83748161 GCA_032207245.1 Pardosa pseudoannulata | reverse complement strand
TTTTAATAGTATAAATCAAGACTCAAGAATCAAGTGAAATCACGACTTGAATCCACGTTAATCAGGGTTATATAATGTGAATAAGCCTAGTCATGAGCGACAACTTATAAGTATTTGATAAGTATAAGTGTATTAAGTGTTTTATAAGTATTTGGTGTTTTTCTTAAAATGTATATTTTCGGTAATTAGGTACACTTTTAAAAACATACATCCTTCTGAAAAAGTGAAATTTTCTATGAATATTTAATGTTGTCAGTTTTGTAAATGAATATATTTTATTTATTTGATAAATATATATTCATTCATGAAATGTATAAGAAGAATTTACATTTTTAAAATTTTAAGTTTTGTAATTAAATTTATTTTATGAAATTTTACACATAATACACTGTAATAGAAATTATTTTACTTGAAAATAGAGGGATTGATTTTTATTAATAGTAAAGTATATTTCATTGTTTTAATAATATAAATCAAGAATCAAGAATCAAGTATAATCACGACTTAAACCTACGTTAATCCGGGTTATACAATGTGAATAAGCCTACTCATGAATGAAAAGTTATAAGTATTTGATAAGTATAAGTGTATTAAGAGTTTTATAAGTATTTTGGGTTTTTCTTAAAATGTATATTTTCAGTAATTAGGTACGTTTTTAAAAACATACATCTTTCTGAAAGAGTGAAATTTTCTATGAATATTTAATGTTGTCAGTTTAGTCAATGAATGAATTTTATTAATTTTATAAATATATATTCATTTATGAAATATATTAGAAATATTTATTTTTTAGAATTTTAAGTTTTTTAATTCAATTTATTTTATGAAATTTTACACATAATACACTGTAATAGAAATTATTTTACTTGAAAATAGAGGGATTGATTTTTATTAATAGTAAAGTATATTTCATTGTTTTAATAATATAAATCAAGAATCAAGAATCAAGTATAATCACGACTTAAACCTACGTTAATCCGGGTTATACAATGTGAATAAGCCTACTCATGAATGAAAAGTTATAAGTATTTGATAAGTATAAGTGTATTAAGAGTTTTATAAGTATTTTGGGTTTTTCTTAAAATGTATATTTTCAGTAATTAGGTACGTTTTTAAAAACATACATCTTTCTGAAAGAGTGAAATTTTCTATGAATATTTAATGTTGTCAGTTTTGTAAATGAATATATTTTATTTATTTTATAAATATATATTCATTTATGAAATGTATAAGAGAATTTACATTTTTAAAATTTTAAGTTTTGTAATTAAATTTATTTTATGAAATTTTACACATAATACACTGTAATAGAAATTATTTTACTTGAAAATAGAGGGATTGATTTTTATTAATAGTAAAGTATATTTCATTGTTTTAATAATATAAATCAAGAATCAAGAATCAAGTATAATCACGACTTAAACCTACGTTAATCCGGGTTATACAATGTGAATAAGCCTACTCATGAATGAAAAGTTATAAGTATTTGATAAGTATAAGTGTATTAAGAGTTTTATAAGTATTTTGGGTTTTTCTTAAAATGTATATTTTCAGTAATTAGGTACGTTTTTAAAAACATACATCTTTCTGAAAGAGTGAAATTTTCTATGAATATTTAATGTTGTCAGTTTTGTAAATGAATATATTTTATTTATTTTATAAATATATATTCATTTATGAAATATATTAGAAATATTTATTTTTTAGAATTTTAAGTTTTTTAATTCAATTTATTTTATGAAATTTTACACATAATATACTGCAATAAAAATTATTTTACTTGAAAATAGAGGGATTTTTATTAATAGTAAAGTATATTTTATTGTTTCAATAGTATAAATCAAGACTCAAGAATTAAGTATAATCACGATTTGAACCCACGTTAATCAGAGTTATACAACTTGAATAAGCCTAGTCATGAACAAAAAATTATAAGTATTTGATAAGTACAAATGTATTAAGTGTTTTATAAGTATTGTGGGTTTTTCTTAAAATGAGTATTTTCAGTAATTAGGTACGTTTTTAAAAACACAAATCTTCCTGAAAGAGTGAAATTTTCTATAAATATTTAATGTTGTCAGTTTAGTCAATGAATGAATTTTATTAATTTTATAAATATATATTCATTTATGAAATGTATAAGAAAAATTTACTTTTTTTTAAATTTTAAGTTTTTTAATTCAATTTATTTTATGAAATTTTGCACATAATATACTGCAATAGAAATTATTTTACTTGAAAATAGAGGGATTTTTATTAATAGTATAGTATATTTCATTGTTTTAATAGTATAAATCACGACTCAAGTATAAAGTATAATCCCGACTTGAACCCACGTTAATCAGGGTTATACAATGTGAATAAACCTAGTCATGAACAAAAAATTATAAGTATTTGATAAGTATAAGTGTATTAAGTGTTTTATATGTATTTTGCGTTTTTCTTAAAATGTATATTTTCGGTAATTAGGTACACTTTCAAAAACATACATCCTTCTGAAAGAGTGAAATTTTCTATGAATATTTAATGTTGTCTGTTTAGTCAATGAATATATTTTATTAATTTTATAAATATATATTCATTTATGAAATGTTTAAGAAAAATTTACATTTTTAAAATTTTAAGTTTTAAATTAAATTTATTTTATGAAATTTTGCACATAATATACTGCAATAGAAATTATTTTACTTGAAAATAGAGGGATTTTTATTAATAGTATAGTATATTTCATTGTTTTAATAGTATAAATCACGACTCAAGAATCAAGTATAATCACGACTTGAACCCATGTTAATCAGGGTTATACAATGTGAATAAGCCTACTCATGGACGAAAAGTTATTAATATTTGATAAGTATAAGTGTATTAAGTGTTTTAAAGTATTTTGGGTTTTTCTTAAAATGTATATTTTCAGTAATTAGGTATCGCTTTTAAAAACATACATCTTTCTGAAAGAGTGAAATTTTCTATGAATATTTAATGTTGTCTGTTTAGTCAATGAATATATTTTATTAATTTTATAAATATATATTCATTTATGAAATGTTTAAGAAAAATTTACTTTTAAGAATTTTAAGTTTTTTAATTCAATTTATTTCATGATATTTTACACATAATATAATGCAATAGAAATTATTTTACTTGAAAATAGAGGGATTTTTATTAATATTAAAGTATATTTCAACGTTTTAATAGTATAAATCACGACTCAAGAATAAAGTGTAATCACGACTTGAACCTACGTTAATCAGGGTTATACAATGTGAATAAGCCTAGTCATGAACAAAAAATTAAAAGTTTTTGATAAGTATAAGTCTTTTAAGTGTTTTATAAGTATTTTTTGTTTTTCTTAAAATGTATATTTTCAGTAATTAGGTACGATTTTAAAAACTAACATCCTTCTGAAAGAGGGAGATCCTGTAAGAATATTTAATGTTGTCAGTTTAGTCAATGAATATATTTTATTAATTTTATAAATATATATTAATTTATGAAATAAGAAAAATTTACCTTTTTTTAATGAGAAGTTTTTAAATTCAATTTGTTTTATGAAATTTTACACATAATATACTTCAATAGAAATTATTTTACTTGAAAAGAGAGGGATTTTTATTAATAGTAAAGTATATTTCATTCTTTTAATAGTATAAATCAAGACTCAAGAATCAAGTATAATCACGACTTGAAATCACCTTAATCCGTGTTATACAATGTGAATAAGCCTCGTCATGAACGAAAAATTATAAGTATTTGATAAGTATAAGTGTATTAAGTGTTTTAAAAGTATTTTGGGATTTCTAAAAATGTATATTTTCAGTAATTACTTACGGTTTTAAAAACATACATCCTTCTGATAGATGGAAATTGTGTAAGAATATTTAATGCTGTCAGTTTAGTCAATGAATATATTTTATTAATTTTATAAATATATATTCATTTATGAAATGTATAAGAAAAATTTACTTTTAAGAATTTTAAGTTTTTTAATTCAATTTATTTCATGATATTTTACACATAATATACTGCAATAGAAATTATTTTACTTGAAAATAGAGGGATTTTTATTAATAGTATAGTATATTTCATTGTTTTAATAGTATAAATCAAGACTCAAGAATCAAGTATAATCACGACTTGAACCCACATTAATCAGGGTTATACAATGTGAATAAACCTAGTCATGAACGAAAAATTATAAGTATTTGATAAGTATAAGTGTATTAAGTGTTTTATAAGTATTTTGGGTTTTTCTTAAAATGTATATTTTTAGTACTTACTTACGCTTTTAAAAACATACATAATTCTGAAAGAGGGAAATTGTGTTAGAATATTTAATGCTGTCAGTTTAGTCAATGAATACATTTTATTAATGTTATAAATATATAGTCATTTATGAAATGTATAAGAAAAATTTACTTTTTTAGAATTTTAAGTTTTCAAATTAAATTTATTTTATGAAATTTTACACATAATATGCTTCAAGAGAAATTATTTTAATTGAAAATAGAGGGATTTTTATTAATAGTAACGTATATTTCATTTTTTTAATAGTATAAATCAAGACTCAAGAATCAAGTATAATTACAGCTTGAACATACGTTAATCAATTATAAGTATACAATGTGAATAAGCCTAGTCATGAACAAAAAATTATAAGTATAAGTGTATTAAGTGTTTTATATGTATTTTGGGTGTTTTTTTTAAATGAGTATTTTCAGTAATTAGGTACGTTTCTAAAAACATACATCCTTCTGAAAAAGTGAAATTTTCTATGAATATTTAATGTTTTCAGTTTTGTAAATGAATACATTTTATTTATTTTATAAATATATACTCATTTATGAAATGTATAAGAAAAATTGTTTTTTTAAATTTTCATTTTTTTTAATTACATTTATTTCATGATATTTTACACATAATATAATGCAATAGAAATTATTTTACTTGAAAATAGAGGGATTTTTATTAATATTAAAGTATATTTCAACGTTTTAATAGTA
>CM063497.1:83703161-83733161 GCA_032207245.1 Pardosa pseudoannulata | reverse complement strand
TATATATATACAGAGAGAGAGAGATACACACACACATATATATATATATATGTGTGTGTGTGTATGTTTGTTAAATAACTTAATATAACGTCCACATAATTTGAAATACTGTATTCATCATTGTATCATTATTACCAAGGAATAAGCCTCGAAATCTGTATGCTAGGCCGTTTTATTAACTACTATA
Source organism: Pardosa pseudoannulata (assembly GCA_032207245.1). Classification (NCBI taxonomy): domain Eukaryota; kingdom Metazoa; phylum Arthropoda; class Arachnida; order Araneae; family Lycosidae; genus Pardosa; species Pardosa pseudoannulata. The sequence continues at coordinate 83,732,974 of CM063497.1, read as the reverse complement.
AAGGGTTTGGCTCGAGGAATGATGTAATTCCGGTAACCAATTCCTTCTCCTTAACTACTTCTAGTTTATTCTAGAAGATAAAGTACATCACAATGCGTCAAAAAAATCTTATATTCATATATAAATGTCTTATATTTTTATTACATCATTCTTATTCGTTTTAGTTTTAAAAAAATTCAAACATTTTCAGTTAATTTTATGACATTAATAAATAGATTTAAACTTTTTCAAGTCAGTCTCTGTGCACTGTCTCTTTGAAAATGTCTAAGAGTTTGGGTACAGGACAGATATCCAAGATTTAAGAAATTAAAGGAGATTCATTTTGAGAAATTTCCTCTTGGTAGAACCGTAATTAACTCACATATTGATTAAAAACCACCCTCAATATTAAATCTTTTAAATTTAATGTGAATTTTTGCAAGAAATTTGTTCTATTCAGACAAATTATATATAAAAAGCCATTAAGTTTTTTTTTTTTTTTTTTTTTTTTTGAGTAGGGTATGGTTGGGTAAAATGGTTAGAAAAAGCGTGATTTCCCATTTAGCACTGTTTTTTTACTGTAAATCAAACTATAAATAAGCAATTTTTTGCTCGTATTCATGCAATGTGTTCAGTTCCATTATTGTTAAAATAGTTTCATACATTTTCTTAAATTGCAAATTTATAATTTTTTATTTATATAGTTTATAGCAAATTTATATAATTTATTTCCTTTTTTATACATTTTTTACCCCAGAGGTGGGATAAAATGGGTATTGAATAAATTTAATTAAAACTTTATTTTTTAACTACAAACACATTTATATGCTATATAATTATAATTTGTATCGGAAAACTGAAATGGCCCCGGTTATTAAGTTGGGCAACTTTCTGCTACATCAGAAACAGTCATCACTTCTCTGGCCTTAGTTTGTACCCGCTTTCTTTTCAGTCTGTAATTTTCTAAGTGTTTTTTTTTTATCATTACAACAGCAGTGGTGAAATTGTTGTTAGGATTTCCTTTTCTAAAACCTTATATGGAGAAGAAATAGCAAAATTTGAAAGGCTGAACTATAAGTTTATGTAGAAACAGCTTCCATAGTAGTTGTTGTTGAAGTCTGTGCAACACTGTTTCCTGTTATTTCTCCATCTTTTTTCAGTTAACACTATTTTGTGTTTAAGAACCTTTTTCTTTCACAGTGTCAAATAGTTGCTTCAGCAGATTAGGGAATGTCGCTTTGGATATTTTTTGAAGACAGTTTATCGTGTATCCCATCTTCAGGATTTTTCTCCAGGCACACTTCATAGGGGCAAATACTTCGACATCCAAAGATTGCAGAGCATGGCTTGAGTTTACTGGGAATCAGTGAATGGTGATTCTATTTTTTATCTCTTTTTTTTGCTGTCTCAAGTGACTGCCGTGAAAATCGAATATCAAAAGAATGTTTTTTTTCAGGAGTTCCACTTGTTTGAGAAAATGTCTCATCAAGATTCAAACATTTTATCATGCGTCTACCCTGATTCTGTGTAGCCATATAATATACCAGGTGGACTACCCTGGGTCCAAGTTTTATATAAGTTTAGACTTTTGTACACAGTGAAAGGTGGAAGAAAATTTTCAGTCGCAGATATACAAAACAGCTATGTAAATACCTGCATTTTTAGGCTTACAAGGCCAATTTTACTATTATTGTATTAATATACTCTATACCACAAAAAATAAATTAAAGAAAATAGTGTGTAATATTATTTACATTAAAACTGAAGGACTGGTAGAAATAAATACTTAACATTATAATAAATTGGTAAGCCTAACCAAAACCCATTTTCCCCCATCATACAAAAATAATCACTAAACATAAAATATTTAAAATATTACTTGCCTTTTTTTGAAAAACTGTTGTTCAATATTGTGTAATATTATTTACACTAAAACTGAAGGGCTGGTTTAAATAAATACTTACCTTTATAATCTTAAAGTTATCCTATAAAATCCTAAAAATATAAATTAAAATTGGTAAACCCATTTTCCCCCATCATACAAAAATAATCATGAAACATAAAATATTTAATATATTTCTTGCCTGTTTTTGAAAAACTGTTGTTGAATATTGTGTAATATTATTTGCACTAAAGCTGAAAGGCTGGTTTAAATAAATACTTAACTTTATATTAAATTGGTAATCCTAACCAATACATATTTTCACCCAAAAATTAATCACGAAATATAAAATATTTAAAGCATTTCTTGCCTGTTTTTGAAAAACTGTTGTTTAGAAAATCCTTGCAGTTGATTACTGAAAAATATTGACAATAAAAAATAAAATATAACTTTTTTGAAAGTTTTGAAGACTTTAGTAAAAAAGAATATATTCCTGACTTACAAAGAAGGCAATCTATGTTGCCAGATACAAAATATAAAACTTCTTAAGCAAAATAAATGCTGCCAACAAATGTCTAAAAATTTATTATAAAGTTAAAATATAATTGATAAAAGTTATGATATGTCTTTTAAAGTAAGTTATAAAAAATACCCATTATACTCCACCAGACCCTATGATTTTATCGCAACTAATTCACTTCAGAAGAGTAAACAGCAAGACTTTGATAAGTTTTTTGTCGATTCTATGCATGATTTGCTTTAATATGTACTTTAAAAATTTTATGAATGCCTTCAAATCTTCTAGCTGGCAAGGCTTACTAGTACTAAATTTTCAAAAAATATATGATGTAATAGACGTGAGAGGACAGCATATGGTGTCCTTGTTCAGTATTTTTCTCGGGTATAACAAGCTATTTTTTTATACAAATTGAGAGCTAAAAATCTATCTAGAATCCTATGGAAAATAAAATAAAATTTCACAAACAATGCGAAATTTAATATTTTCTCCAAATAGGCTAATTTAAACTATTTTTCTCTCATGTCACATGTCAGATATGACAAGTGCTCTGAGACTAGCTTTTGCTTTTCTCTCGTCCCCTGTGACACCACGTCAGAGGAAAAACTGCTTACGCTGGAAATCATTTACCACATTTTAGTTTAAAAAAAAAGACGGATTTGAGAATAAATATTTGACAAAGTACTTCATTTTTATCAATATATGTTATAGAGTTTTGTTTCTAAAAATGGTGTTTTTATACTCAAAGTATATATATATATATATATATATATATATATATATAGATATGTATATGTATATATATGTATATATATATATATGTATATGTATATATATATATGTATATATCAGTGTATATATATGTGTATATGTATATATCAGTGTATATATATGTGTATATGTATATATATATATATATGTGTATATATATATATCAGTGTATATATATATATGTGTGTATATGTATATATAAGTGTATATATATGTGTATATGTATAAGTATATATATATGTGTATATGTAGGTATGTGTATATATATGTGTATATGTAGATATATGTGTATATATATATGTGTGTATACGTATGTATATGTGTATATGTATACATATATATATATATATATATATATATATATATATATATATATATATATATATATAATATATATATATATATATATATATATATATATATATATATATATATATATATATATATATATATATATATATATATATATATATCTATATATATATATATATATATATATATATATATATATATATATATATATATATATATATATATATATATATATATATATATATATATATAGAGAGAGAGAGAGAGAGAGAGAGAGAGAAAGAGAGAGATGCTTCTTCGTGGATATAATTATTCACATCATGTATATTAAAGAATATCAAAACATACTTGTCAATATATGATTCATTAAATCAATAAAACTTTTCATAAAAAGATTACAAGTTAGTGTTGAGAACATTTTATAGAATACTATTTGATATGTATAGAAAGAATCTTTTTTTGACCCATTGTGTGTGTGCCCTATACATTCTGTCAAATCTGTCTGAAGAAGTATTGGAATTTCCAGAGATAACTTTCTTCAAACAAATTCTGCATTCAAAGTATTGGGAAAAGTATCACACTATTTACATAGAATCTCAGGTGACATATGGTGTCAGAACTTCAGTGGAGAATTCTTGTAATTAGGACATTCTCTTTGAGATTTTTTATCTAAATATTTTAGTCGACGTTCTTATTGAACTTTTATTTTAAAGGTAAATCATATATTTTCCAATTTAAGTTCTATTAAATGACTTTTCATTTAATTTTTATTCACAAGTAATCGTATCTCAGTATTTTGATTGTTTTACACTCTCTTCTAGTCAACCACTTCAAACTAAATTATTTTTTAATATAATACTTCACTATGTACTCGTCCGGACTGTAATTCAGAAATTCGATGAAATTCTGAATTACAATTCATATATTTCACTTTGAATCTGTTAATGAATATGTGAGATAGAATTTCAATTAAATTTAGAAATACTTCGTTAGGGAATGATGCAAGGATCTGGTCATAAATTTAATGAGATAGATCTTTTTCTTGTTTAAAGGTATGTACTAATGTATTTAAGTACATTTTTTATATGCTCCATTTCTAATTATAAAATTAGATGAACAGTTGTGAAATAAGACTTTTATAGTAACATCTGATTACATTTATATTGCAATCATTAAACATTTATAATTAGAGTAAATTTTTAGCGAACTTGACAGAATGTTTGCTAACTTAATTAATTGTAAAATATGAGTAAAAAAATTTATACTATATGCTACCCCATGAAAAATAAAATATCATTTTACTAATAAAATGCTTAAGAATTTTTAAAATAAAGACATTCGTAATTTGTGACTTTTTATAGAGTTAAAAACTATTTTTTTGTTAAACTGTCCCTCTTCTTTTTCCAGTATATTCCATTTAAATTTCAAGTTCAGGTATACACAGAGAGTTTAAAATATGACCGGTATATTTGAAAAATGAATAAAAACTAAACAGACAGTAAAAGAAATTCATAGTTTATTAAAATATGCTTGGAACAATAGTAAATTTTAAAGCTGACAATCTTTCAAAATTAGTTACAAAATTCAACAACAGATGGCGTTGCAGTCTGGAAAATTCTAAACTATGATATTTGTCTATAAGGGAGGGGGCTGTTAAAAGTGTACCGCCACTATCGAGAAACAATTGAATAACTGGAACAGTGCATTTGTTCTGCATGTAAAGCCATCTTGCCTGAGACGTTTACACGGGTTTCTGATAATTTCCTTCCGAGAATAAGCCACATTATTGCTGCGAGTTCTGAATATCAGATAAATATCATAGTTTAGATATTTCCTGACTGCAGCGTCATCTGTTGTGGAACATTGTAACTAATTTTGAAAGTTTGTCTTTCTAAAAATTTAATATTGTCACAAGCATATTGCAAAAAAACCTGTATTTCTATCAGTGCCAGTTTAGTTTGTTATTGATTTTTCCAATATACCTGTCATCTTTTAAACACCCTGTATATATATATATATATATATATATATATATATATATATATATATATATATATATATATATTTATATATATATATATATATATATATATATATATATATATATATGTATATATATATATATATATATATATATATATATGTATATATATATATATATATATATATATATATATATATATATATATATGTATATATATATATATATATATATATATATATATATATATATATATATATATATTATATATATATATATATATATATATATTATATATATATATATATATATATATATATATATATATATATATATATATATATATATATATATATATATATATATATATATATATATATATATATATATATATATATATATATATATATATATATATATATATATATATATATATATATATATATATATATATATATATATATATATATATATATACATATATATATATATATATATATATATATATATATATATATATATATATATATATATATATATATATATATATATGTATGTATATATATATGTATGCATATATATGTATGTATATATGTGTGTATATATATACACACACACACACATATATATATATATATATATATATATATATATATATATATATATATATATATATATATGAAAAATGACCGGTATTTTTGAAAAATCAATAAAAACTAAATGGACAGTGATAGAAATACATTGTTTATTACAATATGCTTGGGAAAATAGTAAATTTTGAGGCAGACAATCTTTAAAAATTAATTACAATATTCCACAACAGATGGCGCTGCAGTCTGTAAAAAATCTAAACTACGATATTATTCTGTGGGGACTTTTAAAAGACCAGGTGTACCGCCACTTCCAGAAACAATTGAATAACTTTAGCAGTACATCTGTTCTGCAAGTGAAGCCATCTTGCTTGAGACGTTTACACGGGTTTCTGATAATTTCGTTCTGAGAATACTATTGCTGAGCCTGGTGGATATCTGGAAAATATCGCAGTTTATATTTTTCCAGACTGCAGTGACATCTGTTGTGGAACATTGTAACTAATTTTGAAAGTTTCTCTGCCTGAAAATTTAATATTGTCCCAAGCATATTGCAATAAACTGTGTATTTCTATCACTGTGAGTTTAGTTTTTATCGATTTTTCAAATATACCTCTCATTTTTGAAACACCCTGTATCAGTGGGTCTTTTTCTACAGCATTCTGAATGTGTTTTACGTTAAATTGTTTTCACATTGTACAACAGAAGGAATTTTTGAATTAGATCAAGATGCAAGTATTAAAAACACTCAAAGGCATAGATTAAAAACATTGACAATTTAGAGCATGAAATAAAACATCTTTAAAACCTTTTCTTTACCACTAAAAATTGAAATGAGAGTACGTCAACAAAAGCTGTGAAAAATGATAAAAACTAACAAACTGAAATAGATTATATTCCGATGGTTTTTCAAGCAGTGACCACAAAATAAAACGTTTTCATGGTCAATCACTTCCGAGAAACTTAAAGCTTGGAATAAAAAATTTTAAAAGGAAATTTTTTCCTTATAGTCGTATAAAAAATTGTTTTTAGAAATGTAAGGTAAGACAGGGAATACATGAGTCATAATTAAATAGAAAACAAAAATGAATGGAAGTAGAAGAAATTTTTTTAAATGTAACGATATATTATGGAGCTAGAATTTAAATTAAATTATTACATTTTAAGAAAAATTCCTTTAATTTTCTAAGAAAAAAAATTTTACTATTATTTATGAGGATTTTATCTATTTCTGATTAACAAAGATGTTTTTGTTCTGTTCTCTTTATATATATATTATTCAAATCTCATGCCCTAACAAATTGTATAACACAGGAAACATTCACAGAGACCATATGAGAACTGATAGTCAATCTAATTTAGTCAAACTAAAAATTAAACAGACTTCTTAAAAAGTTTTAAATTGTAAAAAAAAAAAAATGGAATTGTAAAAGTTATCGTTGCCGAGTATCAGCAATGTGTTTTAAATGTAAATGAACATAAACAAACTTTTAAAAATAAAACTAAAATTTAATTTACTTAAAACATACAAAGAAAAGGTTTAAGGCAAATAAACATGGTATATAATCCTTTAAACTGGTAACTTAAACTGTTAAACAATATTACTACAAGTAAAAGAAAAACATTGAAAACGATAACAAAAATGAATACATTTGATCTTACTAAAACTTAATCTAACCCAGAACCAGGCACGATCAGAACCTCATAAAACGAAGTTATTTTGCACCCCTCATTACGCAGATCGACTTCTCAAGCAACAAACAAGTTAAAAATGAACAGCTTAAATAAGAACTTGCATTATTAAATTCGTTAGGATAAATTTCCCTTACCCAATTAGAAGCTAACTATTTTATGGAGTTGAGAAGTCGGCCTGGCCAAAGGTTAGATTAAGACACGTACTTTTGACTATTATTTTGTGTATGAGTGAACAAACCAAGATGTTTCATTTGACAAAAAGAACATGGAAACAAAAACAGGAGGAAAACAAAGTGATTTTCTTTGCACAAGAAATAATGTCGGTCTGATCCATAAAAATATATTTCGTCAAGAATGAGTTGGTTTTCAAATTAGAATGGATAAAAGTTATCCCTTTAATTTTCTAAAGAAAAATCCATTTAACTGTTATTTATGAAATTCGATCTGTTTCCAAATAACAATGAAAATTTTTATTATGGTCTCTCTCTCTATATTATTTTCATCTCATGCACCTACAGACTGTATACCACAGGAAGGTTTCACAGAGACGATATGAAAAAATGGGAACAAAAAAATGAGGAAAACACAGTGATTTTATTTGCCCAAGAAATAATGTCTGTCTGATCCATATATATATATATATATATATATATATATATATATATATATATATATTATATATATATATATATATATATATATATATATAGAGTATTCTTTGCTTTGGTGAAAGAAAAATTTCAGTTACTTTCTTCACAGAAATTTATATTTCTTGAATTTTGTTTCTAAATTTACTTCGAATTTTTGGAAAAGTAAAAAGCAAACTGATTTTCAATGGAACTGACTTTAACAACGACACGTTGACAAAAACAAATTTGACCAAAGTTATAAAAAAACTGTATATTAAACTTAAGTGGTCACATTAAGTATTTAGAATAATTGTCTATAAACATAAATTTATTGCAATTTAGCTTAAATAATTAGTCCTTTACCACTTTAAGACTATGTTCATTTTCCGTATGTCGATACTTCGTGATATTTAAAATTTTGTACCTCATTCATTTCAATTTTTCAGCTACTTTCCTCTTAATTAAAAGCATATCCAATGCATTACTTCTCTATTTTTAATTTCGAAATTTTGAATTCCCATCTGATTTTTACAAAGTAGAACGAAAGTTTTGACTTTCAATGAAGAAAAAGAATTTAATGATCTCACAAACAATTATAAATTGCACCGAATGCCGTCCAAGAAACCTTTTAAAGATTATTAGCTGTAACTGGGGAAATAAATTCATTCTGTTTTCAACTGTTAGTTATAAGAAAAATTGCACACAATAGAATATTTAAGATATTGACATTATCAGAAATTGATATTTTGCATTTTTTGATTTTATTAAACTAAAATTCCAATTTTTTTTAAGAGCCAGTGATATTTCTTGAAATCAGTCTTTAATTCTCCATCTAATTTATGGAAAAGAAAAACAACGTGGTTTTAAAAGAAGAAATAATATCAGTCTGATCCATTAAACTATGTATCGTTTGGGAAGGAGATAGTTTCCGAATTTGAAGGTATAAAAATTACCCTTTTATTCTCTAAGAAAATCCATTTAACTGATATTTATGAAGACTCGATCTGTTACCAATTAAGAATGATACTTTTTTGTTCTGTCTCCCTATAAATAATATTCTGATCTCATATCACTACAGGTTGTATATCTCAAAAAAGGCTGACAGGAATTATGGAAATTTATGGAAAACAAAAGCAATGTGGTTTAAAAAAAAAGAAAAACCTAAACAAACCTAAGCTGACAAAAACAAATGTGACAAAATAGTAAAATGTTACATTTGAAAATTAGACGGTCATATTGAGCATTTATAAAATTTTTGGTAAACATTTATGGAATTTATGGAAAACAAAAGCAATGTGGTTTAAAAAAAGAAAAACCTAAACAAACCTAAGCTGACAAAAACAAATGTGACAAAATAGTAAAATGTTACATTTGAAAATTAGATGGTCATATTGAGCATTTATAAAATTTTTGGTAAACATTTATGGAATTTATGGAAAACAAAAGCAATGTGGTTTAAAAAAAAAGAAAAACCTAAACAAACCTAAGCTGACAAAAACAAATGTGACAAAATAGTAAAATGTTACATTTGAAAATTAGATGGTCATATTGAGCATTTATAAAATTTTTGGTAAACTTTTATGGAATTTATGGAAACAAAAGTAATCTCGCCTGAAAAGAAGAAAAATCAAAACAAACCGAAGCTGACCAAAAGAAATTTGACAAAAAATTGTAAAATATTACATTTTAAACCTAGGTAGTCACATTGCGCATCATTAAAATTTGAGTATATTTGTGCAAATTTACCTCAATTTATCTTAAATAATTAATCTCTTACCACATCAATACGTACATTTCCCCTATGTCTATAATTCGTGCTACTTAAAATTAATTTTCTATCCCATTGATTTGCATTTTTCTGCTACTTTCCTCTTAATTAAAAGCATATTCAAAGCATTAACTCTACTTTGAATTTCGAAATTTCCAATTCCCATCTGATTTTTACAAAGTAGAGCGAAATGTTTGACGTTCAATGAAGAAAAAGAATTTAATGATCTCACAAACAATTATAAATTGCACCGAATGGCATCAAGACACCTTTTAAAGATTTTTAGCTGTAAGCGGAGTGATAAACTCATTCTGTTTAAAATGTCATATCAAACTCTTGTTTTGAAAACATATTTTTTTGTTTGCATATCTGTACATAAGAATATGTGTTTGTATACTGGTTAAACTGAAATTCTTTACAAAATTATACAAAATATTTATAACAGCAAATAAATCATCATAAAAATTGTTGTTTATACTACTGATTATAAGAAATTTATGAACCTATATTTTCAAGTACATGTTAGTTATAAGAAAAATTGCATGCAACAGAATATTTAACATATTGACATTATCAGAAATTGAAAATTTATTGTATTTCTTGATTTTATTAAACTAAAATTTCAATTTTTTCTACAGTAAATGATATTTCTTGAACTCAATTTTTAATTCTCCATCTAATTTATGGAAAACAAAAGCAAACCGGTTTGAAAAGAAGCAAAATCTAAACAAACATAAACAAACCGAATCTAAAAAAAATCAAATTTGACAAAAATTGTAAAATATGACATTTCAAACCAAGGTGGTGATATTTGAGCATTTATAAATATTCGTGGAAAAAAAATGGAATTTATGGAAAAAATTTATGGAATTTATTTAAAACAAAAGCAATCTCGTTTTGAAAGAAGGAAAACCTAAACAAACCTAAACAAGACGAAACTGACCAAAACAAATTTGACAAAAAAATTGTAAAATATTACATTTTAAAACTAGGTAGTCACATTGCGCAACTATAAAATTTGAGTATATTTGTGCAAATTTACCTCATATTATCTTAATTAATCTCTTACCACATCAATACATACATTTCCCCTATGTCTATAATTCGTGCTACTTAAAATTTTCTATACTATTCATTTGCATTTTTATGCTACTGTCTTCTTAATTAAAAGCATATTCAAAGCATTAAATCTATTTTGAAATTCGAAATTTCCAATTCCCATCTGATTTTTACAAAGTAGAGAGAAATGTTGACTTTCGATGAAGAAAAAGAATTTAATGATCTCACAAACAATTATAAATTGTACCGAATGCCGAACAAGAATCCTTTTAAAGATTTTTAGCTGTAAGCGGCGTAAGAATTGTTCTGTTTAAAATGTCATATCAAACACTTGTTTTGAAAACATATTTTTTTGTTTGCATATCTGTAAGTAAGAATTTGTGTTTGGATACTAGGTGAACTAAAATTCTTTACGAAAGTATACAAAATATTTATAAGAGCAAATTAATCATCATAATAGTTGTAGTTTTTACCAATAATGAACAGAAATTAATGGTCCTATATTTTCAAGTACATGATAGTTATAAGAAATATTGCATGAACAAAACATCTAAGATATTGACATTAACAGAAATTGATAATGTATTGCACTTTTTGATTTTATTAAACTAAAATTTCAATATTTTTCGGCATCAAATGTTTCTTGAAATCAATCTCTAATTCTCCAACTAACTTATGGAAAGCAAAAGCAATCTGGTTTTAAAAGAAGAAAAACCTAAACAGACCTAGGCTGACAAAAACAAATTTGACAAAAATAGTAAAATGTTACATTTCAAACCTAGATGGTCATATTGAGCAATTATAAAATTAATGGAATTTACGGAAAACAAAAGCAATATGGTTTTAAAAGAAGAAAAACCTAAACAAACCTAAGCTGACAAAAACAAATTTGTCAAAAATAGTAAAATATTACATTTCAAATTGAAGTCACATTGAGCATTTATAAAATTTGAGTATATTTGTACAATTTTATCTCAATTTATCTTAAATCATTAATCTCTTACCACATCAATACGTACATTTATCCTATGTCTATAATTCATGCTACTTAAAATTTTCTATCCCATTCATTTGCATTTTTCTGCTAGTTTAATCTTAATTAAAAGCATATCCATAGCATTAAATCTATTTTGAATTTCGAAATTTCCTACTCCCTTCAGATTTTTACAAAGTAGAGCGAAATGTTTGACTTTCGATAAAGAAAAAGAATTTAATGATCTCACAAGCAATTATAAATTGAATCGAATGCCGTCCAAGACAACTTTTAAAGATTATTAGTCATAAGCTGTGGAATAAACTAAGTCTGTTTGAAATGTTATATGAAAATTTTGTTTGGAAAGATATTTTTTGTTTGCATATCTGTACGTAAGATTGTGCTTTTGCATACTGGGTAAACTAAAATTCTTTACAAAAGAATACATAATATTTATAAGATCAAATTAATCATCATAAAAATTGTTGTTTATACTAGTGATTATAAGAAATTTATGATCCTATATTTTCAAGTACATGTTAGTTTTAAGAAAATTGAACATTTAAGATATTGACATTATCAGAAATTGATAATTATTACTTTTTTTGACATTATTAAACTAAAATTTCAATTTTTTTCAAGGATATTTCTTGAAAACAATCGTTAATTATTCATCTAAATTATGAAAAACAAAAGCAATCTAGTGTTAAAAGGATAAAAACCTAAAAAAACCTAACATACTTAAGCTGAAAAAACAAATTTGACAAAAATAGTAAAATGTTGCATTTCAAACCTAGGTGGTCATATTGAGCATTTATAAAATTTATGGAAAACATTTATGGAATTTATGGAATTTACGGAAAACAAAAGAAATCTGGCTTTAAAAGAAGAAAAACCTAAACAAATGTAAGCTGACAAAAACAAATTTGACAAAAATAGTAAAATGTTACATTTTAAATCTAGGTGGTCATATTGAGCAGTTATAAAATTTATGGCAAAAATCTATGGAATTTATGGAAAACAAAAGCAATCTCGTTTTAAAAGTAGGAAAACCTAAACAAACCTAAAAAAAACCAAAGCTGACCAAAAGAAATTTAACAAAAATAGTAATATATTACATTTCAAACGTAGGTGGTCACATTGATCATCTATAAAATTTGAGTATATTTGTGCAAATTTACGTCAATTTATCTCAAATAATTAATCTCTTACCACATCAATACGTACATTTCCCCTATGTCTATAATTCGTGCTACTTAAAATTTTCTATCCTATTCATTTGCATTTTTCTGCTACTTTCCTCTTAATTAAAAGCATATTCAAAGCATTAACTCTACTTTGAACTTCAAAATTTCCAATTCCCATCTGAGTTTTACAAACTGGAGCAAAATGTTTGATTTTCGATGAAGAAAAAGAATTTAATGATCTCACAAACAATTATAAATTTCACCGAATGCCGTCCAAGAAACGTTTTAAAGATTTTTAGCTGTAAGCGGCTTAATAAACTCATTCTGTTTAAAATGTTATATCAAATTCTTGTTTTGAAAACATGTTTTTGTGTTTGCATATCTGTAAGTAAGAATATGTGTTTGGATACTGGGTGAACTGAAATTGATTTCGTATACTTTACAAAAGTATACAAAATATTTATAAGAGGAAATTAATCATCATAAAAATTGTTGTTTATACTACTGATTATAAGAAATTTATGAAACTATATTTTCAAGTTCATGTTAGTTATAAAAAGTATTGCATGCAACAGAACATTTAACATAATGACATTATCAGAAATTGAAAATTTATTTTATTTCTTGATTTTATTAAGCTAAAATTTCAATTTTTTTCTACATGAAATGATATTTCTAGAACTCAATTTTTAAATCTCCATCTAATTTATAGAAAACAAAAGCAAACCGGTTTCAAAAGAAGAAAAAACCTAAACAAACATAAACAAACCTAATCTGAAAAAATCAAATTTGACAAAAATTGTAAAATATTACATTTCAAACCTAGGTGGTGATATTTGAGTATTTAAAAATATTCGTAGAAAAAAAATGGAATTTATGGAAAACAAAAGGAATCTCGTTTTGAAAGAAGGAAAACCTAAACAAACCTAAACAAGACGAAGCTGACCAAAATAAATTTGACAAAAATAGTAAAATATTACATTTCAAACGTAGGTGGTCACATTGATCATCTATAAAATTTGAGTTTATTTTTGAAATTTTACCTCAATTTATCTTAAAAAATTAATTTCTTACCACATCAATACGTACATTTCCCCTATGTCTATAATTCGTGCTACTTAAACTTTTCTATCCCATTCATTTGCATTTTTCTGCTACTTTCCTCTTAATTAAAAGCATATCCAAAGCATTAAATCTATTTTGAAATTCGAAATTTCCTATTCCCATAAGATTTTTACAAAGTAGAGCGAAATGTTTGAGTTTCGATGAAGAAAAAGAATTTAATGATCTCACAAACAGTTATAAATTGAATCGAATGAGGTGCAAGACAACTTTTAAAGTTTATTAGCCATTAGCTGTAAAATAAACTAATTCTGTTTGAAATGTGTTATCAAAATTTTGTTTGGAAAGCTATTTTTCTCTTTGCATATCTGTACGTAAGATTGTGCGTTTGTATACTGGGTAAACTAAAATTCATCACAAATGTAAACAAAACATTTATAAGAGCAAATTAATCATCATAAAAATTGTTGTTTACATTACTGATTATAAGAAATTTATGAACCTATATTTTCAAGTACATGTTAGTTATAAGAAAAATTTCATGCAACAGAACATTTAACATATTGACATTATCAGAATTTGATAATTTATTGCTTTTTTTGATTTTGTTAAATTAAAATTTTAATATTTTTCCACATCAATTGTTTCTTGAAATCAATCTGTAATTCTCCATTTAACTTATGGAAAACAAAAGCAATATGATTTTCAAAGATGAAACACCTAAACAAACCAAAGCTGACAGAAACAAATTTGACAAAAATAGTAAAATATTACATTTCAAATGTAAGACACATGGAGCATTTATTAAATTTCATTATATATTTTTGCAAATCTACCTCAATTTATCTTATATAATTAATCTCTTACCACATCAGTACGTACATTTCCCCTATGTCTATAATTCGTGCTACTTAAAATTTTCTATCCCATTCATTTGCATTTTTCTGCTACTTTCCTCTTAATTAAATGCATATTCAAAGCATTAACTCTATCTTGAATTTCGAAATTTTCAATTCCCATCTGATTTTTACAAAGTAGAGCGAAATGTTTGACTTTCAATGAAGAAAAAGTATTTAATTATCTCACAATTAATTATAAATTGCCGAGAAATCATTTTAAAATTAAATAGCTGAAAGATGTTTTCAAAATATTGCATGTAAAATGTCATATTAAAATGTTGTTTTCTAAATGTTTGTGTCTGTATATCTGTATGTAAGAATATGCTTTTGTGTTGTATATCTGTAATCAAGAATATGTGTTTGTATACTGGGTAATAACAAATTCTTTACAAGTATAAGTAAAATATTAATAAAAGTAAACTAATATGCATAAAATATGGGGTTTTCGAAACGTTTTCGAAACTTTTTTAGCTCACATATCATTTGATTTGAAGTAGCTCAGACGGCAGAGGCAACGATCTCATAACTAGAGGGTTGTGGGTTCGGAACCCCAGCTGCCTAAGATCCGTCGTGTTCGCTAAAGGTGACTTCGCCACGTAAAATAGGGTCGTATTCACAATGTCCTCTAAGTTTTCAATTAATACCTCTGGAGTTGCAGGTGAAGTCTGTGGGTTTTCTGCTTGATCATTGCTTCAAAATCACGAAGACCTACTTGACCAATGTCGTTCTTTCACCTTAATGGTGCTCATTAAAACGAACGGCGCACCTCTCGCCCTTAATACTAGATCTTGCAGACTCAATCACGTCTGGTTTGTCCAAGTGCCATAAGAGACAACAACAACGTATCATTCTGTGGTACACCCTTTTAAATTGTAATATTCTGTAAAAAGGATCGTATTTCGGGAAATTTGTTATTGCAAGTATGATTATTAAGTCAAATTATACATTTTATGAAGTGACCATTTATACACTTCATGAGGCAAATTACATTGAAATATGGCCAAACTTCCTGTAACGTATATAAAATATATTAAAATAATATATAAATATAATATATATATATATATATAACATATATATATATATATATATAATACATAAAAATATACATATATGTATTTATACATATATATAAATAAATATATGTATATATATGTATATAAAATATATATAATATTTGTATATATATATAAAACAATATATACATTATATATATATATAAATACATATAACATATATATATATATATATATATATATATATATTATATATATTATATATATATTTATAAATATATATATATTTATATATATATACATACATATATATATACTATATATATAAATATATATAATATATATACATATATATATATATATATATATATAAATATATATATATATATATATATTAAAATATATATATATATATAATATATATATAATATATATATATATATATGTTTGTGTTATTGTTGTGTGTGTGTGTATATATCTATCTACATAAAATATAAAAAAAATAATATATATATATATATATATATATATATATATATAAATATATATATATATAAATTGATAGAAAGAGAAACATGTTCAGTTAGTTGTGTAAAATAATGACAAATGTTTCGACATACTATAAAGAAAAATGTTTCAACATCTTTGACAAATTGAGCAGAGAATACTTTTTAAATCTAAATAACTTCTGGCGATAAAATGAATTCTTTCCTTACCCGATATATCTTTCGAAAAATGTCACATCAGAAAGTTGCCTCGTAAATAGATTTTTTTTTCTCTATCATTCTTCTATCTTGACATTTGTCAATGAAAGAATTTTTCATCATTTACTACAATTCTATTGAAATTAAATTTCCGAGTTAAGCTGGGGATTTTTATTATAGAGGAATTTTTAATGTCTTCATTTAGAATGGTTCATTTGCGGCGTTAGGATTTTTCAATTGCAGTTTTACAGGAATCGTTATTTAATTTTTATAGAGATATTTATAAGTGTATATTTTAAAAATAATAAATTCTTGAATGGAAATTTTTATATTTATTAAAACGGAATAGTTATAATTTGCTAAAAATTATTCAGTCAGATAACAACGTTGATATAAACTTACAAATAATTTTATTCAATTAACACAGATATCAATAGAGTGCAGGATACAAAATGTTCAAAAGAAATAGCATTTTTTCTTTTCAAAGAATTAATTGTTACTTATAATCTACAATGCAAATATTTAACAATGTTTATATAGCATATTGTTTATATTCTGCTGATAAAGCATGGCTTGTTATTTACAAGTAACTATTGACTAAGGCTAGGTTTGGTTTAGAGCGCTACTGTCTACTGTTTTGCTACAGCAAGGCTAATGAAACCGGGATCTACAGCTTAAAGCCGATTCCGAACGGCTACGAAAATACGAGTGTTTGAACTTTAATATTGGCAACACTGCTGTAAAAAACGCTACACACACAAAAACCAAAGAATATCGCTTATACCTCATGTGAGCTACATGCTTACGTTACCTGTCAGCAAAAAACATCACCATTCCTAAGTCATACAATATGCAGTAAAGCGACGAACTGATCCTTGTATTAGCTTGCAGTCTAAAACAAGTGTTGTCAGGAATGTTTTCAAAAGAATAACAACGAAGTCGAAGAAAAACTGCCGGAGGTCGTACATCACGACAGTGTCATCTGGGGCTGCAAAAGGCTTGCGGAAAATCTGCATTGCCTTACAGAAATGTAGCAAGATGGGTAAAATCCTTCAATAAAGGAAGCCCTAGTGTGGCAGACATGCATCGCCCAGGTCATCATAGTGTCAGCCATGTAGAAGTGCATGCTGTTGCCACATTAACCCATTAACGCCCAAATTATTTTATTTTGACTCACTGACATATAATTGATAAATATGGGTGTCTTTTACCATCAACATCAATATTATTATCGAATATTATCAATAGGTACCTTATTTTTTTTTAAAATGCTGATCTAAAAATAGATCACTGGGCGTTCGGAGGATATATTTTAGCAAATACACAACAATCATTAGTACTTCAATAACGTGGTAAAATCGAACCAAATATATAAAAACTAATGTATTTTCTTTTAAAAAACGTTTATTTATGCAGAATTTCACAATATTACAGAATGTACTTAGTAAAGTTTAATTATTTTAAAATAATAAAATTTCAATGTTTCTACAGTTTAGTGTGGAATTTGAAGAAACACTTCTTGCATAAAGTTTCATCGCACTTCACACAATATGTTAGGGGACTTCCTTGGCACCCTACAAGTCGACAGCATCTTTTGCCCTTTCTTTGTCCCATATTGTGATCCCTTTTATAAAAGCGAACATCATGACTGAGATTAGCTTTTGAGGATGAAGGAAAACTGTAAGATCGACCTTTCAAAACTTTTTTTCCGATTCCCAATTTTAGATATTTTACAGCAACAGCTCTTCGAAAATCTTACATGGGCATAGAATCACCTTTATGAATATTTCTGTCCAGAATACTTGCATTCACTACAGCCATATCAATTATTCGAATGAATAGACACCAGTACCATATTTTACCTCTTATTCTCTCCAAAAGGAGTTTTATCTTGATTTGTCATTCTTACGTTCATCTGCTTTTGAAATGTCTTGGAAATGAATATATGACTTTATTTTTAGGTAAGCATTTTTATTAAAAGAGTCCTGTACAAGACCTATCACTAAATCTTCTACATCACTCCAATAATATCTTTCACTTGAAAGAGTAAGAAAGCTAAAATATATCAAAACCCCTATAAATATCTTTATATCTTCTTTAGTGATAATTAAATCATGGTCGTTTTTGACATTTTTAGCATAGAAAATAGTCTCATCCACAATTACGTTATATACTTCATCAGAAAAAAGTTTTTCAAAGCAATGATGCAAGATGCATTTG
Organism: Pardosa pseudoannulata; assembly: GCA_032207245.1. Taxonomy (NCBI): domain Eukaryota; kingdom Metazoa; phylum Arthropoda; class Arachnida; order Araneae; family Lycosidae; genus Pardosa; species Pardosa pseudoannulata. The sequence goes on along the minus strand of CM063497.1, from coordinate 83,713,730 downwards.
CAAGATCATTTTCCATTGCCAAAATATTATTCTTATACGTTTCCCCTAATTCCGACCATTTGGTATAATTCAGGTTTTTTTTCCAAACAATTTTTGGCTTTTCTGTTTTTAATATTTTAGGCTTCCTCTCAAACGTTGAAGGTAAATCTATTTAATCACACTCATATTTTGATATTACTTCTATTTTACCAACAATATCATTTACAAATGGAGCATGTAACTTATCATCTATTTTCTCTTCATCTGTCAGTTCATCTACATCAGTGGATATGGCAATAATATCCTCTTTAGATTGTTCAGAAAACAGATAATCAACTGCATCCTGAAAGCTATTAAATACTTTTCAACTCATATTTTCATCTAAAGGTGAAAAAACGTAATATTACCAGGGTCAGGAAAAAAAACGCCCGAACGCCCAGTGATCTATTTCTAGATCAGCAGTATTTTGACACTAATTTTTACTATTTATATTTGTTTTAAGATAACATCGGTTTATATTCTGATAGCTACATCTATGAAGATATTAAATCGCCAAAAAAAATTTAACTTTCGCTTATTACTTAGCTGTTTTCAGTGTTTATGCTAAGAAACGTAGAAAAACGGCGGAACGAAAGGGCGATACAAATTTTCTCTTATCGCTTTAGATCAATGATATAAACAAAACAAGAAAACCACTTGTTGGTAAACAGGTGCATGCCTTGTCTTGCCCCCTGTGCAGTATAGAATGTGTGGGGTAGGTTTAAAGTCATCTAAACGCGAGTTTACCAAGCTATGTTTAGCGATCTAAAAATAGATCACTGGGCGCTAATGGGTTAATGGATTGTGTTCGATTCGTGAACTTTCCCGAAAGACAGGATTTGTTCATACGATTGTGATGCACAGTCTGAAGGGACGCTTGAGTATGAGAAAAATTCTGCACTTTCTGCAGAAAGCCCCTATCATTTTGCATGACAATGCTCGAACACATGCAGCGCAAACTGTCGCTTTGTTCGGTCGAGGGTGCTGGGAATTGCTGTAGCATCTGCCATACTCCTCAGATCTAAACCCTTGTGATTTTATTTTAATTCTTATAATGAAGAAACCACATTGTGGCATTCGTTTCAGAACTGTTCCAGAGATTCTTCCGGCACTAGACCGGTCCATTCAAACTATCAAGAAGAACATGAGCTGCTACAGATCTTCTGCGACTTCCACATCGTTGGAAACGGGTTATACACAATGATGACGAATATATAAAAAAACTGTTAAACATGGTGACATGAATGACTTTTGTATTTAATGAAAATAAATAGTTGCCACTATTAAAGTTCCAACCGTCGTACATACATTGTATATATAAGCTCTGAAATTTTTATAATGTCAATTTAGACAGAATATAACTGATTTGGTCAATCGATGGAGCTGGGAAGTGTTTTACCATACACCATACTACCCAGATCTAAACCCTTGTGACTTTGTTTTAATTCCTATGATGAAGAAACTACCTTTTAGCATTCGTTTCAGAACTCTTCCAGAGATTCTTGCGGCAAAAGATCGGTCTATTGTATTTATCAGCAGAACAGGCGCTGGTACAGGAGTTATGCGACTTCCACATCGTTGGAAACGGGTCTTACACAATGATGACGAATATATAAAAGGACTGTTAAACATGGCGACATGAATCCCTTTTGTATTTCACGTAAATAAATAGTTGCCACTATTAAAGTTCCAACCGTCGTACATACATTGTATATATAAGCTCTGAAATTTTTATAATGTCAATTTAGACAGAATATAACTGATTTGGTCAATCGATGCAGCTTGAAAGTGTTTTACCATACACCATACTATCCAGATCTAAACACTTTTGACTTTTTCTTAATTCCTGTGATGAAGAAACTACCTTTTAGCATTTGCTTCAGAACTCTTCCAGCGATTCTTGAGGCAAAAGATCGGTCTATTGTATTTATCAGCAGAACAGGCGGTGCTACAGGTGTTCTGCGACTTCCACATCATTGGAAACTGGTTATACACAATGATGACGAATATATAAAAGGACTGTTAAACATGGCGACATGAATCCCTTTTGTATTTCACGTAAATAAATAGTTGCCACTATTAAAGTTCCAACCGTCGTACATACATTGTATATATAAACTCTGACATTTTTATAATGTCAATTTTAGAAAGATATAACTGATTTGGTCAATCGATGGAGCTTGGGAAGTGTTTTTACCATACACCATACTCCCCAGATCTAAGCCCTTATGACTTTCTCTTAATTCCTATGAAGAAGACACTACCTTTTAGCATTCGTTTTAGAACTTTTCCAGAGATTCTTGCGGCAAAAGATCGGTCTATTGTATTTATCAGCAGAACAGGCGCTGGTACAGGAGTTATGCGACTTCCACATCGTTGGAAACTGGTTATACACAATGCTGGCGACTATATTGAAAGACTGTAAAACATGGTGACATGAATTACTTTTGTATTTCATGTAAATAAATAGTTGCCACTATTAAAGTTCCAACCGTCATACATACATTGTATATATAAGCTCTGACATTTTTATAATGTCAATTTAGACAGAATATAACTGATCTGGTCAATCGATGGAGCTGGGAAGTGTTTTACCATACACCATACTACCCAGATCTAAACCCTTGTGACTTTGTCTTAATTCCTATGATGAAGTAACTAACTTTTAGCATTCGCTTCAGAACTGTTCCAGAGATTCCTGCGGCAAAAGATTGGTCTATTGTATTTATCAGCAGAACAGGCGCTGGTAAAGGTGTTCTGCGACTTCCACATCATTGGAAACGGGTTTTACACAATGATGACGAATATATAAAAGGACTGTTAAACATGGTGACATGAATCCCTTTTGTATTTCACGTAAATAAATAGTTGCCACTATTAAAGTTCCAACCGTCGTACATACATTGTATATATAAACTCTGACATTTTTATAATGTCAATTTAGACAGAATGTAACTGATCTGGTCAATCGATGGAGCTGGGAAGTGTTTTACCATACACCATACTACCCAGATCTAAACCCTTGTGACTGTCTTAATTCCTATGATGAAGAAACTAACTTTTAGCATTCGCTTCAGAATTCTTCCAGAGATTCCTGCGGCAAAAGATTGGTCTATTGTATTTATCAGCAGAACAGGCTCTGATACAGGTGTTCTGCGACTTCCTCATCGTTGGAAACTGGTTATACACAATGCTGGCTACTATACTGAAGGACTGTAAAACATGGTGACATGAATCACTTTTGTATTCAATGGATATAAATAGTTGCCACTATTAAAGTTCCAACCGTCGTACATACATTGTATATATAAGCTCTGACATTTTTATAATGTCAATTTAGACAGAATATAACTGATTTGGTCAATCGATGGAGCTGGGAAGTGTTTTACCATACACCATACTACCCAGATCTAAACCCTTGTGACTTTGTCTTAATTCAAATGGTGAAGAAACCACTTTGTGGCATTCGCTTCAGAACTGTTCCAGAGATTCTTTCTGCGAAAAACCGATCTATTCGAACTATCAAGAAGAACATGAGCTGCTACAGATGTTTTGCGACTTCCACATCGTTGCAAACGGTTTTTACACAATGATGACGAATATATAAAAGGACTGTTAAACATGGTGACATGAATCACTTTTGTATTTCACGTAAATAAATAGTTGCCACTATTAAAGTTCCAACCGTCGTACATACAATGTATATATAAGCTCTGAAAGTTTTATAATGTCAATTTAGACAGAATATAACTGATTTGGTCAATCGATGGAGCTGGGAAGTGTTTTACCATACACCATACTACCCAGATCTAAACCCTTGTGACTTTGTCTTAATTCCTATGATGAAGAAACTACCTTTTAGCATTCGTTTCAGAACTGTTACAGAGATTCTTCAGGTACTAAACCGGTCCATTCAAACTATCAAGAAGAACAGATGTTCTGCGACTTCCACATCGTTGGAAACGGATCTTACACAATGATGACGAATATATAAAAGGACTGTTAAACATAGTGACATGAATCACTTTTGTATTTCATGTAATATCAATAGTTGCCACTATTAAAGTTCCAACCGTCGTACATACATTGTATATATATAAGCTCTGAAATTTTTATAATGTCAATTTAGACAGAATATAACTGTTTTGGTCAATCGATGGAGCTGGGAAGTGTTTTACCATACACCATACTACCCAGATCTAAGCCCTTGTGACTGTCTTAATTCCTATGATGAAGAAACTAACTTTTAGCATTCGCTTCAGAACTATTCCAGAGATTCTTCCGGCACTAGACCGGTCCATTCGAACTATCAAGAAGAACAGATGTTCTGCGACTTACACATTGTTGAAAACTGGTTTTACACAATGATGACGAATATATAAAAGACTGTTAAACTGGTGACATGAATCACTTTTGAATTTCATGCAAATAAATAGTTGCCACTATTAAAGTTCCAACCGTCCTATATACATTGTATATATCAGCTCTGAAAATTTTTTAAGGTCAATTTAGACAGAATGTAACTTGTTTGGTCAATCGATGGAGCTGGGAAGTGTTTTACCATACACCTTACTCCCCAGATCTAAACACTTGTGACTTTATTTTAATTCCTATGATGAAGGAAACCACTTTAGCATTCGCTTCAGAACTGTTCTAGAGATTCTTCCGGCACTAGACCGGTCCATTCGAATTTATCAAGAAGAACAGATGTTCTGCGACTTACACATTGTTGAAAACGGTTTTACACAATGATGACGAATATATAAAAAGACTGTTAAACCTGGTGACATGAACCACTTTTGTATTTCATGTAAATAAATAGTTGCCACTATTAAAATTCCAACCCTCGTACATACATTGTATATATAAGCTCTGAAATTTTTATAGCGTCAATTTAGACAGAATGTAACTGATTTGGTTCAATCGATGGAGCTGGGAAGTGTTTTACCATACACCATACTACCCAGATCTAAACCCTTGTGACTTTATTTTAATTCCTATGATGAAGAAACCTACCTTTTGCGGCATTCGCTTCAGAACTATTCCAGAGATTCTTCCGGCACTAGACCGGTCCATTCGAACTATCAAGAAGAACAGATGTTCTGCGACTTCCACATTGTTGGAAAACGGGTTTTACACAATGATGACGAATATATAAAAGAACTGTTAAACTGGTGACAGAATCACTTTTGAATTTCATGTAAATAAATAGTTGCCACTATTAAAGTTCCAACCGTCGTACATACATTGTATATATAAGCTCTGAAATTTTTATAATGTCAATTTAGACAGAATGTAACTGATTTGGTCAATAGATGGAGCTGGGAAGTGTTTTACCATATACCTTACTACTCAGATCTAAACCCTTGTGACTTTGTCTGAATTCCTATGATGAAGAAACTAACTTTTAGCATTAGTTTCAGAACTGTTCCAGAGATTCTTTCTTCGAAAGACCGATCTATTCGAACTATCAAGAAGAACAGATGTTCTGCGACTTACACATTGTTGGAAAAACTGGTCTTACACAATGAGGACGAATATATAAAATTACTGTTAATCATAATGGCATGAATCACTTTTGTATTTCACGTAAATCAATAGTTGCCACTATTAAAGTTCCAACCGTCCTATATACATTGTATATATCAGCTCTGAAAATTTTTTAAGGTCAATTTAGACAGAATGTAACTGATTTATTCAATCGATGGAGCTGGGAAGTGTTTTACCATCCACCATACTCCCCAGATCTAAACCCTTGTGACTTTATTTTAATTCTTATGATGAAGAAACCACATTGTGGCATTCGTTTCAGAACTGTTCCAGAGATTCTTCCGGCACTAGACCGGTCCATTCAAACTATCAAGAAGAACAGATGTTCTGCGAATTACACATTGTTGAAAACTGGTCTTACACAATGATGACGAATATATAAAAGGACTGTTAAACGTGGTGACATGAATCACTTTTGTATTTCACGTAAATCAATAGTTGCCACTATTAAAGTTCCAACCGTCCTATATACATTGTATATATCAGCTCTGAAAATTTTTTAAGGTCAATTTAGACAGAATGTAACTTGTTTGGTCAATCGATGGAGCTGGGAAGTGTTTTACCATATACCTTACTACTCAGATCTAAACCCTTGTGACTTTGTCTGAATTCCTATGATGAAGAAACTAACTTTTAGCATTAGTTTCAGAACTGTTCCAGAGATTCTTTCTTCGAAAGACCGATCTATTCGAACTATCAAGAAGAACATGTGCTGCTACAGATGTTCTGCGACTTCCACATCGTTGGAAACGGGTTTTACACAATGATGACGAATATATAAAATGACTGTTAAACATGGTGACATGAATCCCTTTTGTATTTCACGTAAATAAATAGTTGCCACTATTAAAGTTCCAACCGTCGTACATACATTGTATATATAAGCTCTGAAATTTTTATAATGTCAATTTAGACAGAATGTAACTGATTTGTTCAATCGATGGAGCTGGGAAGTATTCTACCATACACCATAATACCCAGATCTAAACCCTTGTGACTTTATTTTAATTCCTATGATGAGGAAACCACTTTGCGGCATTCGCTTCAGAACTATTCTAGAGATTCTTCCGGCACTAGACCGGTCCATTCGAACTATCAAGAAGAACAGATGTTCTGCGACTTACACATTGTTGAAAACGGGTTTTACACAATGATGACGAATATATAAAAGGAATGTTAAACATGGTGACATGAATCACTTTTGAATTTCATGTAAATAAATAGTTGCCACAATTAAAGTTCCAACCGTCGTACATACATTGTATATATAAGCTCTGACATTATTATAATGTAAATTTAGACAGAATATAACTGATTTGGTCAATCGATGGAGCTGGGAAGTGTTTTACCATACACCATACTACCCAGATCTAAACCCTTGTGACTTTGTCTTAATTCAAATGGTGAAGAAACCACTTTGTGGCATTCGCTTCAGAACTGTTCCAGAGATTCTTTCTGCGAAAAACCGATCTATTCGAACTATCAAGAAGAACATGAGCTGCTACAGATGTTTTGCGACTTCCACATCGTTGCAAACGGTTTTTACACAATGATGACGAATATATAAAAGGACTGTTAAACGTGGTGACATGAATCACTTTTGTATTTCAGGTAAATCAATAGTTGCCACTATTAAAGTTCCAACCGTCGTACATACATTGTATATATAAGCTCTGAAATTTTTATAATGTCAATTTAGACAGAATGTAACTGATTTGTTCAATCGATGGAGCTGGGAAGTATTCTACCATACACCATAATACCCAGATCTAAACCCTTGTGACTTTGTCTTAATTCCTATGATGAGGAAACCACTTTGCGGCATTCGCTTCAGAACTATTCTAGAGATTCTTCCGGCACTAGACCGGTCCATTCGAACTAACAAGAAGAACAGATGTTCTGCGAATTACACATTGTTGGAAATGGGTTATACACAATGATGACGAATATATAAAAGGACTGTTAAACATGGTGACATGAATCACTTTTGTATTTCAGGTAAATCAATAGTTGCCACAATTAAAGTTCCAACCGTCGTACATACATTGTATATATAAGATCTGAAATTTTTATAGTGTCAATTTAGACAGAATATAACTGATGTAGTCAATCGATGGAGCTGGGAAGTGTTTTACCATACACCATACTCTCCAGATCTAAGCCCTTGTGACTTTATCTTAATTCAAATGGTGAAGAAACCACTTTGTGGCATTCGCTTCAGAACTGTTCCAGAGATTCTTCCGGCACTAGACCGGTCCATTCGAACTAACAAGAAGAACAGATGTTCTGCGAATTACACATTGTTGGAAATGGGTTATACACAATGATGACGAATATATAAAAGGACTGTTAAACATGGTGACATGAATCACTTTTGTATTTCATGTAAATAAATAGTTGCCACTATTAAAGTTCCAACCGTCGTACATACATTGTATATATAAGCTCTGAAATTTTTATAGTGTCAATTTAGACAGAATATAACTGATGTAGTCAATCGATGGAGCTGGGAAGTGTTTTACCATACACCATACTCTCCAGATCTAAGCCCTTGTGACTTTATCTTAATTCCTATGATGAATAAACCACTTTGGCATTCGCTTCAGAACTGTTCTAGAGATTCTTCCTGCACTAGACCGGTCCATTCGAACTATCAAGAAGAACAGATGTTCTACGACTTCCACATCGTCGGAAATGGGTATTACACAATGATGACGAATATATAAAAGGACTGTTAAACATGGTGACATGAATCACTTTTGTATTTCATGTAAATAAATAGTTGCCACTATTAAAGTTCCAACCGTCGTACATACATTGTATATATAAGCTCTGAAATTTTTATAATGTCAATTTAGACAGAATATAACTGATTTGGTCAATCGATGGAGCTGGGAAGTGTTTTACCATACACCATACTACCCAGATCTAAACCCTTGTGACTTTGCCTTAATTCCTATGATGAAGAAACCACTTTGCGGCATTCGATTCTATTCTAGAGATTCTGATCTATTCAAATTATCAGCAGAACAGGAGCTGGTACAGGTCATCTGTGACCTTCACATCATTGAAATCTGGTTATACACAATGCTGGCTACTATATTGAAAGACTGTAAAACGTGGTCACATGAATCACTTTTGTATTCCATGGATATAAATAGTTGCCACTATTAAAGTTCCAACCCTCGTATATGCATCAGCTGGATTTGAACCCTCGAACTCCAGTACCGAATAGAAGCGCTGTACTACTCTGCCATTGTTCGACTGCAAATATTATGTACATAAGAGAAGACAGTTCCGCACTTTCGAATTAGTAACGAATTAGAATGCTGAATTTAAATTTAGATATAAATTTAAATTAAATTAAAGTTGAATTAAATTAGAATTAAATTAAATTCATTTTAAATTTAAATAAAATAAAAATAAAAATGAATTGAAAATTAAAATTGAACTAAATTAAAATTTTAATTAAATTTTAGTCTAATAAAAATTATATTAAATTAAATCAAATTAAACTAAATTTAATTTTAAATAAATTAAAATGTAAAATTCTAATATAAAAGTAAATTGAAATTTACCAACTCAAATATTATTTTCTTGGACTAAACTAAATTTGATAGCAGACGATTTGTACAAATATTTCTAGTTATAGTACTAAAAATGTTATTCGACAATCATGTTCTACTACTAAATTATGTTATTCACTCTAAAAAAGGACCAATGACCACTTTTGCACATTCATACACCCAAACAGTTGCCAGCAGACTGATAAGAATTCAGTTACCCTAGAGCATGACGGGTGTATCTTCCCAGGCTAATTCTGAAATACAGCATGAGTATTTTTTTTAATAGACCAGTAAATCATTCAAAATTGCAAAATAAAAGCTTACAGTCTCATTATGTCATGCGGATCCCTTGAGTTTAGGTAAAAGTGCAAGTTAAGATTTTAGGGAGGAGAAAACGGGAGATATTGCACTCTTGAAATAAGGATCGCTACAACATAACGACGTTGAAATAAAACTGGGGACAAAGTTTAGATGCTTTTAAGGCAGATTTTACCACATATATATGCATATACACACATATATATATATATATATATATATATATATATATATATATATATTAATAAAAGTATTAGATAAATATTAGATAGATAAAGAGTTTTATAAAAATTACTTACTATGTAATGCGCTCCACGTAACAATTAAATACAGGTAAAAAAATATAATGAAAAAATAATTGTATAACTCCTTTAAGACTAAAAATTGTTAAACAGATAGAAAGAAAGAAGGATTGGGTGTGGAAGGTTTAAGACTGCCATACACATAGAAACAATAATTGTTTAACTTTCTATCTGTTTAATATTTTGTAGTGTTAAAGGAGTTATATAATTCTTTTTTTTATTATGTATATAAATATATATATATATATATATATATATATATATATATAAATATATATATAAATATAATATATATATATATATATATATAAATATATATATATATATATATATATATATATATATATATAATATATATATATATATATATATATATATATATATACATATATATATATATATTTATATACATATTATATATATACATATATATATACATATATATATATATACATTATATACATTTATATATAATACATATATATACATATATATATATATATATATATATATATAATATTAAATATATATATACATATAAATATATATATTATATATATATATATATAATATAAATATATTTATATATATATATACATATATATATATATATATATACATATATATATATATAGATTTTTATTATGTATATATATATATATATATATATATATAGATATATATACAGATATATATATACATATATATACATATATATATATACATATATATAATACATATATATACATATATATATATATATATATACATATATATATATATATATATATATAAATATATACATAAATATATAT
>CM063497.1:83680661-83690661 GCA_032207245.1 Pardosa pseudoannulata | reverse complement strand
CCCTTCGTACCAATGTCCTATGTGGAGGACGGGTTAAATTTTCTATATAAAAAATTCAAAAATTTAAAATATGTTATGTTTAGGCTATTTGGGTTTAATATACTTCATAAAGTACGATTATTCTTATATTTGAGCATAATAAATAATTTTGGATAAAGCGGGTTAAAGAGAGTTTCATTCAGCAATGGATTTCTGTTTTGGCTCATCATTTCGGCTTCTACAAATTCTTCAAATCAAATTCAAATTGATGAAAAATAAAGGTAAACAATTATCTTATTCAATAATTGACAATACTGTTGAACATTTATATTAATTAATTGACTGAAAAGGAAACCAAAATTCAAGATTCATGGTTGTTTGAAGTAAAATTCTGTCTATTCAATACAGTAATTTATAAGTTTGTTTATGAGTTTGTAGTTACCATCTTAGTTCAACTATACATCAAGCTAATACTCAAAGTGTCAATACAGCTTTGAGAGAATATTACTGTTTTCTGTTTGGATGAAAATTATCAAAAATTGTTATGTTACAGATCGTTTTGTGTCTTAGAGGAATATTGAAGCGGAACAAAATAATCGTCAATATGAGCCTTTGATCAAAACGTTTTTATTAAAAGACTAATAGAACAATAAAGAGTAAAAAGGTAAAGTATAAGACATCAGTGCGTTGATAACCCTTACGGCTTGGAAGTGACTAACAGGCGAAAAGTTGTTTTACTCAAGAACGATGATTCCAAAGCCGAGAGTGATTTCCTCTCTCGACTGACTCAGTGACTCAGTGAAAGTGGTGCACAGAACTTCCTGGGCCTTCCCCTCTAGTTCTGACCTACACAGCAGATTACACAAACAACTAAAGATTGCAATTTGGCCATGACTTGGGCAAAGGAATAAAATAGGCAATAGAAGCTTGAGTTTTGGCATGAAAAAGTAATGACATAATGAAGGAAGAAGAATTAAAATTAAAAGCTTAAAATACACAAACTCATTTCGAGATCAAACTTGTCGTAACTAGAGTTTAAATATTACAGAAAAGATAATACAGTTAGATAGCAAGTATATTTTATTTCTAATAAGATGAGAAATAAAAGGAGATAGCAGAGCTGCAGGATCAAGAATGTTGATTCTCTCATAGCAGAGCTTTGAGAGGAGATTATTACAATCCTCTTGACTGAACTGTGCTGCTCACCCTATATACTGCAACATGATCGCGAGCGCAGCATGGAGGGAAATTTGCATCCATGTCAATTTGCATCTGAGTTGATTTTCTTCGATCCGGGTATCCGAACGCCCCAGTGTCATCTAAAGGAATGGACGTTTTGCACACACATTCGACTACCAACCTCCACCCTCCCTTAAAAACTTCCTCTCTCCCATTCTAATTTCTTAAAATCCTTTTCCCGCCTCTAAATGTTTTAACCCTTAATTTGGCTAAGTCTGGCCGCTACACCGAACATGTATATTTATAACTACTATATAACATAATTATCAGTGTTCGCCACAGCGGACATTAATTATCTCAAAAATGGAAAATTATATAATTTTTTTGTTTATTTTACATAGATCTTAATGTCTATACAGACATAGGGAAATAACAGAAATTAAAAAATATTTGAAAAAACATCATTTCATTAACCCTTATTGATAATTATTGATATAAATATATATATATATATATATATATATATATATATATATATATATATATATATATATATATATATATATATATATATATATATATATATATATTCATATATATATATATACATATATATATATATATATATATATATATATACATATATATATGTATATGTATATATATATGTATATATATATATGTATATATATGTATATATATATGTATATATATATATATATATAATATATATATATATATATATATATATATATATATATATATATATATATATATATATATATATATATATATATATATATGTATATATATTTATATATGTATATATATGTATATATATGTGTATATATATATATATATATATATATATATGTATATATATATATATATATATATATATATATATATATATATATATATATATATATATATATATATATATATATATATATATATATATATATATATATATATATATATATATATATATATATATAAATTATTTAACTTTAATATTTCCTTAAAAAACTAGTCACTCCCATTCTAATTCCTTAAAATCTTTTATCCAGCCTCTAAATGTCTTACTCAAAGGAGTGACTTCGACATAAAATTATTTCTATACAATTCTCAAAGCTTTCTATCCTATAGATATAAATTTTTTGTCTATTCAACACGTTTTCTAGCTTTCGCCGGCAAATGGCTCCATGTTTTTCTGATCTTAACACTTAAATTCGCTGAGTAAATTTCTTGTTCCTTGGGAGATTTCTTTCTGTCTTCGCTCTTGGGTGCACCTTTATTCGAGCAGAGTGATTTTTGTGTTTTTTTCTTGTTTGCCTACTAAAGACGTCCATTTTAGTAGCTGTGAAATAATGTTAGACTTGTGCCGTTCTCTTACCTATTAAATTTACTTATTAATTATACTTAAATTTACCTATTCGCTTTCTCAGAATGATCTGCAGCTAACGTTTGCAGTAACAGAAATGTATTCCAGATGTTTTTCCACTATTAGTGCTAATAACCTCCAAAAGTTATATTTCCCTTCGAACGAACACCTTTGTGAATTTAGGAAATCATTCTGGAACTTTTTGACTCTTCCACGTAGATGTACATAATTTTCAATTTAAGTCTATAAAATCTAAAGTTTTAAACTTTTGACAATTTCATTTTTTTCCAGAACTCGATCAAAAAAAATGTCACATTTTTATATTGCAATTTTTAAGTAAAGATATGTTATTAAAATTAGAATTTCTAATATTTTTAAGCATTTATTACAACTTTTTTTCTTTCTATGAAAGGCATCATAGAACTGAAGTTTACCTTTAGTCTCATCGATATCCAAGTTAATTTTTGGAATTCCAGTGAAAGCAAATCTAGGAGGTGGATCCGAAGGATTATCACAATTAATTTAAAAAAATTGTCTTGCTTGACTGATACGATCTGTACTACTGTCAGAGTCACTACTATCCAAGTCATCTACTAAGCTTTCGCTACTATGATTTACAAATACTTCAGTTTCTAATTCCGAGTCACAGTTCGAATCACAAGAAATTAGCTCCATACACTCTGAATTATCCATTATTTAAAAGTAAAAATATATTATTTAACTCTTATATTATTAAAATTATCAGGCGGTTAGTAAAATATAACCAGAAAGCTATACACTGAAACACAACAATTCGTCTTTTGATGCAAAACATGCAAAAAAAAACCGCGCTTTTGGATCATTCAGAGTAGAAATTACAATAAACTGCAAACTATCATTTACTGGACATTATTTACTATCATTTACTGCCATCTATACGAATAATTTGTTACTAAAATTGAAAAAAAAATTCGGCCGAAGCAGTGCAAGAGAAATAGAAATAAGATTGCACGTACCCCTTAAGGGCAAATCAGTAAAGGCCCGAAAGCTGTGTCCGTACACCGTACGGGCAAAACAGGAAAGGGGTTAAATCATTTCTTCTGAAATATCAGAATTGTCAATAATAAAAATCCTATTTAGACATTGTTTTGCAGCATATAGTCAGCATTTTATTTACTCAAACGTTATTTTCCCAAATCTGCAGAACCACAAAATGATTCCGAGCTCTGTATAAAGATATTATTTGAAGCAATATTTCACCTCGTATCAAGTCTATTGAGAGATATTTCTCCAAAAACAATCCCCTTCTAGTGTTTTGACATGTCTTCTATTTGTTTCAGGCCTCTCCGGTAAATTTTCTCCTTATTCCAGAAAACTCTATTACATTTCTGTTTCTTAGTAAACATACATATGGAATATATATTCTTTGAACGACATCGTTTCAAAAGTGTCGAGATTAATTCTGATGACGCTGATTAGGTTCATAAAATGAAGATACAGAAAAGGGAGGGTTTGTTTACAGTTTGGTTCCTAACATATATGTGTGTACATATGTACATTTTTGTTTCTGGATTACATTACATTTCTATTTCTGGACAAACATACTCACACGGAATATAAGTCATTTTAACGACATCGTTTCAAAGAGTGGAGATCCAGTCTGAAGACGTTATTTAGGTTGATAAAATTAAAATACAGATTTTATATATTTTTGTTTCTGTATTACGTTACATTCCTACTTTTGGACAAACACACCCACATGGAATATAAATCCTTTAATGAAATCGTTTCAAAAGAGTTGATTCATCCTGGTGATGTAATTTATTTTGAGAGTTGATACATCCTGGTTATGTAATTTATTTTGACAAAATGAAAATGCAGATTTTATATATTTCTGTTTATTTTATTTCTGTTTTTGCACAAACACACCCACACGGAAAATGAGTTCTTCAAACGACATCGTTTCAGAAGAGTCGAGATTAATTATGATGACTCTGTTTAGGTTCATAAAATGAAGATACAGAAAATGGGGAGTTTGTTTACAGTTTGGTTTCTAACATATATGTGTGTACATATGTACATTTTTGTTTCTGTATTACATTACAGTCCTATTTTTGGATAAACACACACACATGGAATATAACTCCTTTTAACGACATCGTTTCAAGAGGCAATATTAGTTTTGATGATACTGTTTAGGTTCATAGAATGAAGATACAGAAAATAGGAAGTTTGTTTACAGTTTGGTTTCTAACATATATGTGTATACATAAGTACATTTTTGTTTTTGGATTACATTATATTTCTATTTCAGGATAAACACACACATGGAATGTAACTCCTTTTAACGACATCGTTTTAAATGAGTGAAGATTAGTTCTGATGATGATCATTAGATTCATAAAATGAAGATACAGGAAATAGGGAGTTTGGTTACAGTTTGGTTACTAACATATATGTGTGTACATATGTATATTTTTGTTTCTGTATTACATTACAGTTCTATTTGTGGATAAACACACACACATGGACTATAACTTCTTTTAACGATATCGGTTCAAAAGAGTCGAGATTAATTCTGATTAAGATGTTTAGTTTCATAAAATGAAGATGGGGAAGATGGGGATGGGGAAATGAAGATGGGGATTTCATAAAATGAAGATGGGGAATCATTTCTTCCCAAATATCAGAATTGTCAATAATAAAAATCCCATTTAGACATTGCAGCATATAGTCAGCATTTTATTCAGAAACTGAAGTATCTCTAAATAAAATGGGAAAAATAGCAGAAAATGGGGGGTTTGTTTACAGTTTGGTTTCTAACATATATGTGTGTATATATGTGCATTTTTGTTTTTGGATTACATTACATTTCTATTTCTGAATAAATACACAAACATGAAATGTAATTATTTTTAACGACATCGGTTCAAAAGAGTTGATAAAATGAAAATACAAATTTTATACGAGGTTTGGAACTTTAATAGTAGCAAATCTGCTGTAAAAACATTATTCAACAAAACCAAAGAGTGTCGTGAATACCCCACGTCAGCTACATACTTACCTTACCTCTCAGTAAAAAGACTCATCTTTACTACGTCATGCGCATGCTAAATAACTGGAAAAATTGATCCTTGTATTAGCTTGCTGTCTAAAGTAAGTGTTGTCAGGACATTTTCGAAACAAGAGCAACGAAATCTGATAAAAGCTGAATGTACGAGAGATTGTAAACATGACAATGCCATATAGAGCTTTAAGAGGCTTACAGAACTATAACAAGATGGGTGAAATCCTTCAATGAAGGTCACCAAAGTGGGGCAGACATGCATCGGCCAGGTTGTCCTATGTCAGAGAAGCAAAAGTGCTTGCTGTTGCCGCTACGATACAATGCTGCTTGAACCCACCTGATAAGCTATAAACGCGAATGAGAGGCTTTTTTACGCCGTATGAGACTTGGGCCAGATCTAAGTCCTTGTGACTTTGAATTAAATTCTAAGATGCAGGAATCCCTGAGTGGCATTCGCTTCAGAACTGTTCCAGAGATTATTGAGTCAATAGACCGGTCCTTCCAACTATCAACAGAACAGGCACTACTACAGGTAGTCTGCGACTTCCCCATCGTTGGCAACGGATTATTCACAATGCTCGCGACTGTATAGAATAACTGTAAAACATGGTGACATGAATCCCTTTTGTACTCCATATAAATAAAGAGTTGTCACTCTTAAAGATCCAACCCTCGTATAATTTAAATATTATCGACAACATTATAAAGCAAAATTAACTCACTTAATTATAATTGTATTTCAAATTCAGTTTTTTGCGATTCTATCCGTAAATTTAGAACCTTTGGCTGAACATAATTTTTTTTCAATATTATTTGAGATAAACTTTGCGATTATGTATACACTAAAACCATTCCTGGTTAGCTCAACGACTTTTCTGTAACTTCTCCTTTACCTAATGCAGTTTTGCTTTTTACTCATTAAAGTGTGACTAATTTTTGATAATCATATTCTCACGTATTATCATTGGCCTATGAGTACCCCAAAGTACTATAAAACACCCAGTATACGTTTTGTTGTACTTAAGCAACATAGAAGAGATGTCAGGTCAACTGAAAACTTTTATTTCTAAATTTCCGCTTCATCTTTTTTGGCCTCAACTTTTACTCAATAAGTATGAAGTGAAGCAAAGCAATTTTTTTTTCTTTCGATGAAAGCATCATAGAACAGAAGTTTGCCTTTAGTCTTATCGATATCCAAGTTCATTTTTGGATTTCCAGTGAAAGCAAATCTAGGAGGCGGATCCGAAGGATTATCACAATTAGTTTAAAAAAATTGTCTTACTTGACTGATTCCACCTGTACTACTATCAGAGTCAATACTATCCAGGTCATCTAGTAAACTTTCGTTACTATCATTTACAGATAATTCAGCTACTGATTCCGAGTCACAGTTCGAATCACAAGAAATTAGCTCTGAATTATCCATTATTTAAAAGTAAAAATATGTTATTCAACTCTTACATCAATAAAATTATCAGGCGGTTAGTAAAATATAACCAGAGAGCTATAAACTGAAAGATAACAATTCGTCTTCCGATACAAAACATGCGAACAAACTAGCATTTTTGAACCAATCAGAGTAGAAAATACAATAAACTGCAAACTACCATTTACTGGACATCTATACAAATAATTTGTTACTAAAATTGTAAAAAATACGACCAAAATAGTGCAAGCGAAATAGAAATCAGATTGCCCGTACAGCGTACGGGTAAATCAGTAAAGGCCCGGAAGCTGTGCCCGTACGGCTTACGGGAAAAACAGGGAAGGGGTTAAAGTCATTTATCCCCAAATATCTTCATTGTCAATGACAAAAATCATATCTTTATATATTTTGTAGTGTATAGTTCACATTATAGTGTCATTCAACTTGTTTTGATAAATCTTTAGAAACATAAAATGATTCCATTCTCTGTATACAGATAATATTTGAAATAATATTTCACGTAGTATCAAGTCTATCGAAAGACATTTTTCCGAAAACATTCGCGCTCCGACTGTTTCAATATGTCTTCTGTTTGCTTCAGTGGAATCCGGTAAATTTTCGCTCTATTCCAGAAAACTCCATTACATTTCTCATTCTCTACAAACAGACACATATAGAATACATCTCCTTTTAAAGCCATCATTTCAAAAGAGTCAGAATTAAGCCTGATGACGTAATTTAGGTTGAGGAAATGGTTAAATATAGAAAATATTTACGGTTACTGAAATATTCTTCGAAAAATATTTCTATTTTTCTAAAAGATATTGATTATATATTTAAGGGAACACATCACCTATAAGCAACTTCAAAATGAGGAAATTTTGTTATTTTTCGATTTTCCATAACTTTTTTTCTTATTATGGAAAGTACTTAAAAATTTTAGCATTTGTTCTCTGAATCTAGTTAATTATTTTTCTGTATTTACATTGTTTCTGGTAAATAAGAACTTTTTTCATATGTTTTTACTTTTTTTTTAATTATTTGTTATAGAAGATCGAATTAACATTTTATAAACAAAAAAAACTGAGGTTAATTTTCCACTATTAATATTCTAAAGTATTTCATTATCTTTACACTAATATGATACAAAATTACAAAACTGATATACCAAATATTTACATATATTATCCTATAAACTTTTAATAAGTTCATTTAATGGAACATTTAAGTGCTGTTTTGTTGTTGATACTATTTAATAATTTTATGTGGAAAAAAATAAATGAATAACTGAATATTTTTAGTGTGAACAAATATGAAAATCATTATATATAATCATGATATACATCATTATATAAAATACTACGGAAATGTAGAAAAGATTAGATGTACAGCTTCTTCTGATAAAGCCAATTATGTTATAGTTTTACAGGTTCAAATTCGAATATTTCAATGTGGTTTGTTTTAAATAATTCAGAAAGTTCCAAAGATTCTAAAAATGCGAAAAAATTTTTTATGAAGGTTTAAAGGTTATATGTCTCCTTAAGGAGATACATAACCTTAAAGTAACTTTAAATGTTTGATTTTACCTTATTTTACATAGGAGTTTCTTTTGTTTAATTATTATCGTAGATACATCCATTTTTTCATACATCCACATTTCCATTTTTTTTTCTATTTTTTATTTATTTATTTCTTATTTATTTAGTTTTGATGTCTTTCAAAATACAAACTTTTTGCATAAACTGAAAAAGATAGCTTGTTTAAAAATTTTTAAATCCTTCGCACACACTGTGGGCAGATTTACAACAACATAGAATGTGTTTTAATAAATTTCAATTTTTTGTAAGCAATAATATTAGATTCAATTCTCCAAATATTTTAAGTCAATAAGTATAAGAAATATTGCACCAGAAATTGAAGTTTATTTAAAAAGCTAAAATGATGTGTATAAATATTGCACCAGGGATTCAAGTTTATTCACAAAGCTAAAATTACGTTTCTAAGCATTGCAGCAGGGATTCAAGTTTATTTAAAATCTAAAATGACTTTTCTAAATATTGCACCAGGGGTTCAGATTTATTTTAAAAGCTAAAATAATGTTTATAAATATTGCACCAGGGATTCCAGTTTATTTAAAAAGCTAAAATGATGTTAATAAATATTGCACCAGGGATTCAAGTTTACTTAAAAAGCTAAAATGATGTTTATAAATATTGCACCACAGATTCAGGCTTATTTAAAATGATAAAAGGATGTTTATAAATATTGCATCAGAGATTTAGGTTTATTTAAAAAGCTAAAATGATGTTTATAAATATTGCACCAGGGATTCAAGTTTATTTAAAAAGTTAAAGTGAAGTTTATAAATATTGCACCAGGAATTCAAGTTTATTTCAAAAGCGAAAATGATATTTATAAATATTGCTCCATTGATTCAAGTTTATTTTAAAAGCTAAAATGATGTTTATAAATATTGCACCACTGATTCAAGTTTATTTAAAAAATCTAAAGTGATGTTTACAAATATTGCACCAGGGATTCAAATTTATTCGAAAAGCTATAATGACGTTTCTAAGTATTGCAGCAGGAATTCAAGTTTATTTAAAATCTAAAATGACTTTTCTAAATATTGCACCAGGTATTCAGATTAATTTTAAAACTTAAAATAATGTTTATAAATATTGCACCAGGGATTCAAGTTTATTTAAAAAGCTAAAAGGTTGTTTATAAATATTGCATAAGGGATTCGAGTTTACTCAAAAATTTAGAATGATGTTTAAAAATCTAGCACCAAGGATTCTAGTTTATTTAAAAAGATAAAAGAATGTTTATAAATATTGCACGAGGGATTCAAGTTTATTTAAAATCTAAAATGACTTTTCTAAATATTGCACCAGGCATTCAAATTTATTTGAAAAGCCTAAAAAAGTATATATGTATGTATATCATGTATATATACATATATATATATATATAAATATATATA
>CM063497.1:83640661-83673161 GCA_032207245.1 Pardosa pseudoannulata | reverse complement strand
GACTTGACTTTAACACAGACCAAGGTAAGAACAAAAGTTTAAAACAGCTAAGCAGAACCTATTTCTAACAAGAATAAAGGATTTTAAGTTAATGACCTGGCTGGCATTATTTTTAACCTTGTACTGGAGATTTTAATTAGAAGTACAAATTTATATTCTAGATGGATTGTTATTAATAAATCTTTGCTATCGATATAATAACACCTGAAGCACATAAACAAGAATTTATTTCTCTCGAAAGTGAAGATACTTATATGAAACTCAAAAAGAATAATATTAAAATAAATGAAAATATACTTATCTTCAGTTCTATGATGCTTTCATAGAAAGAAAAAAAGTTGTAATAAATGCTTAAAAATATTAGAATTGTTAATTTTAATAACATATCTTTACTTAAAAATGTAAAATGAATAAAAAAATGGAATAAAAAATGTCAACATTTTTTGACCGAATTCTGGAAAAAAAATCAAACTGTCAAAGGGAGAGTTAGGGCACTGACATTCGAAACCGGAGGTGTTGTGTTCGAGTCCCGCTGTTGCATGGATATTCGCAGCCTTAGGAATCGGCTTTAACTTTCAGGTTTCGGCTGGTACAGCAGTTGTACCATAAATATTTAGAAACCCAAAAGTCGGCTAGGGTACAACAGTTGTACCGTAGATATTTCTCCCCTTTTGCAGGGACGGGGTCATTACTCACATGACATTTGGCCAGTCCCTCCCTATTGTTGAAGTTTTGCTGAGTGCATCAGTACTGGGAAGGAAGAATGTTGTTTGGCGACATGTTTAACAACTGGTTCTTTTTGTCCATGTCCAGCAGTTGTTTGTAAACTATTCATTCTATCTTGTGAACCAAATCCGTTTGGAAGCGAGTCAAAGTTTCTTTCCTTCGTCGTTTATTTTTTTTATTTAATCTGATCATGGCTCCAAAATTTAACGGTCTTTCTCAAAGTGAGATGTCAAATAACAACTTTCAGACTGGTTTTTGAGCAACCCTGCATTGTAACGTCCTCCACTCCCAGAGAGGGACAATAGGACAAAACATTTTTACCTCTTGAGAAACTGGAAAGAGGGGAGAGGAATTTTCGAAAATGTTGCCGATTTGTAGTCCAAACGCAAGCCAGCAGTCAGCCGAAGCTTAAAGGTTAAGCAGTAGGTCCTTGTCTCTTTAGCGCTCGTGTTGCAAAAAGTAGACCGTAGTACTCCCAAACAACCCAACTCAACCCACCATGTAGAATTTCGTGGTTTATCGCTCGTAAGATTAGGTTACGTTCAGTCTGCGTAACAAACATTCAAGCTAAGTAATCCATTTTAAGATTTTGCCGCTGGACGGGGAGACTGGATTTGATCAAACCCTCCGCATATCAAACCTCAGGTGGTCGGAAAGCAGCTATTTGTGTAAACCAGCAATTAAAGAAAAGGAAGAAACTTAGTTAACTCAGTAAGAAAATTAGCTGCAAAGAATCTATCTGCAGGTTTCACTAAATATAAAAAACAGCATATGCACTTGTGCGGAAATTTTAGTATAAATTAAATTAACGGTATGAAAAGAATGAATGAAAAATATTCCTCAATAATTGAAAGAGAAAAATTTCTATCGAAATGTTGATAATCTTTACATTAGACATTCTATTAAATATATAATATCACATGTAAATGAAGGAATTCTCGAACTTAGATTCGAACCTGGACTGCTTGTCAGAAGTTGTGTGAATAACGGCTGAGCATGCAGAAGTTTATAAAAATAAGTAAAAAAATATTTATTTATTTGTGGCTTTTTAAGCCTTATAGGTCACCTACATGGATTCTTGTGAAATTAATGAAATTAGTTTATAATCATTATCTATGAACCTTATAAATGCAAAATGTATTAAAGTGTTTCTTTGCAATCCTTGGATGGGTTTGCCTTAGAGGATACCATACCAGGAATTGAGGGGGGTTAACTGACAAACCCATCCCCATGTACAGCATGGATATAAAACTTAAAATTATAATTATATTGGAAGAACAATAAATAAGTGTTCTTAACCCCTTGCCTGTTTTGCACGTACACCGTACGGGCGCGGTTACCGTGTCTTTAATGATCTGCCCGTACGGCGTACGTTCAATCTGAATTCTTTGTCGTTCTTACTGTTTTAGCCATATCTTTCGTATTTATAATGTCAAATTAGTCGTATAGATGTCCACAAGATGTTAGTTTTTCGAAGTGTTTTCCATTTGTTTTAAAAGCACGGGCTTACTGATAGGTTTTGCATTATTTCGCCATTTTTTATCTTTGAGATTTTGGATTGACTTTGGCTTAAGTTTATAGAAAACTAGCCAAGAGAGACTTTTTAGAGGTAATTCCACCTACAGACCAAAAAGACCTACAAAACAGTGCATGTGTGTTTCCGGAAAAAAAAATGACAGCTGCAAAAGAATTAGGAAAAAGACTAGAAATTTTTGTTCCGGACTCTGACGTTGGACTAAATCTGATAGATGTTTGTAACGCTCATTGGTGCAATAGCATAAATTCAAATATCTGTACAGACAAGTGTTTGTTTTTTCCGGGGCTGGACCCATGCTTGGATACCCCCTCTCTAAGTTAAATTATGTAAAAGCATTTTATTCCTAATATTATCTTGTAACCCATTTAACATCACTTAACTAGGGCTTCGTTCTAGTTTTGGTTTAATTTTTAATCTTCTTTTGCTAGTTTTAACCAATTTTTTTCTTACTTTAACATTAACGGCAAGAATAATACTACCGTCATCCAGGGTTTCGTTTTAATTATTTAAACTATGGACTTTTTTAAATGATAACTCCCGACTATTTTCTCTCATTATTATTTTTTTTTTAATTTTTTTCTTTTTTTTTTTGTTCTACTGTTGCGGAGTGTACTGTTTCGCGGTAAACATTTGAAAGCCTAATCTTTAGGGAAGGCTGTTTGCCACCGAGGCTCATAAAAATGTACTAGAAGTGTATTAGTACATGAATCTAATTGTGTAGCAACTGTAATCGAAAATATTTGTATTTTTTATATACACAACTATAAACGAAATTTTCCTGTCTAGAGTACATTAGAGATAAAAGATAACTTCCAGGGTAAACATTATTTTATTTCCTATAAAAAAGTTGTTATACATGCTTAAAATAATTAGAAATACTACTTTTAATAACATTTTCCAGCTTACAAATGTAAAATAAACAAAAATATGCAATCAAATAATGTGACATTTTTTTGGATCGAATTCTTGAAAAAATAAAACTGTTAAAAGGTTAAAAAAGTAATATAAATAAATAGTTTAAGAATTTATAAGTGTTGTTTGAATAGATGCATTTGTTTGGGGTTATAAGTGAAAAACAATTTCATTACTAATTTTCTAGGTACAGCAAGTATAAATACATATATTTCAAAAGAAAAAAATAATTAAATGTAGTAATGCCATTTATTGTAAGTTTTAAACATCAAAAACATAAAAAAATAAAAAAAATTCCAAAAATTAAAGAAAAAAATGTTTAACAGGAGGTTTTGTAGCGAAACCACCGTTTGCTAAAGGGCTAAAGGAAATTTAATGGTTTTCAAAACATAATATACGGTTTACTATTCTTTTTCAGAAGAAGAACAGGGAGTAAACATTTTGCTACTATTGATTCAATAGATTTGTCTGTTATTGTGGATAAATACAAAACATTATTCCCCTTTACATAATAACATAGATATTTCTGCACATGGGTGAAAATCAACATTTAAACAATATTGGTACTTCATCAAATTTGAAATTCTGGATCTAAAAACCTATAAATTCACATATAATCCATTTATAACCGATTTCAATTAACATTTCCTTCTCCAAACAATCTTTTTTTACTACCAGATCTATATGTCATATATTCAGAGAACAGATGGAAAAGCTTCCTTATAAACTAAAGTTTCCCGGATATATTCCACTATAAACAACCTGTTTGATCAAATTCCAATTAATTCCACTTTGAAGCATTTATTTAATTAGTTTCAGTTTGGCTATCTCAAACGCAATTTCGGAAATACGTTAAAGTTTAATCGCATTCATGGCTTATATAGTTTGGTATTAACAAATTCAACATATACCTTACTTGGAAATTAGTCTTGTAGGTGTATCCAGGACACGAAAATGCATATTATACTTCATTTCTAATTAGACTATAAACATAAATTTAAAATATAGTTTTTTTAAATATTATTCCTTATTTATACAGGTCAGAATTAACAAATTCATTATCTGAATTGCTTGAAAATTATTCTTGTAGATTTATTCAGCACACGAACGAATATTTTATTCTATACTTCAATTATATGTTTTCCAAAGATATTATGTATTAAACATTGTCAATATAAACGTAAATTTAAAATCTACTTTTTTCCCTCTTAGTCATGGCCTATACAGTTTGGTATTAAAAAATTCAACATCAACCTTGCTTAGAAATTCTTGTGTATTCAGGAACACGAAAATGATTATAAATATATTTCATTGGCAATTTAACTATAAACATAAATTTAAAATATAGTTTTTAAATCTCATATATGGCTTATACAGTTTGGTATTAACAAATTCAACACCTAAATTGCATGAAAAATATACTTGTAGAAATATTAAGAACACGAAAGTGTATTTAATACTACACTGTCAATTAAATATTATCGATATATTATGTATTAAACATTGTCAATATAAAATTAAATTTAAAATCTACATTTTTTAATCCTCTTCATGTCTTATACAGTTTGGCATTAACAAATTAAACATCTACCTTACACGGAAATTATTCTTGTATCTGTATTTAGGACACGAAAATATATATTATACTAGATTACTAATTTGACTATAAATATAAATTTGAAATCTAGTGTTTCCAAATCTCCTTCAAATCTTATAGAGGTAAAAATTAACAAATTCGACATCTAAATTGATTGAAAAGTACTATTGTAGAAGTATTAAGGACACCAAAGTGTATTTAATACTGCACTGCCAATTAAATATTATCGATATATTATGTATTATACATTGTCTCTATAAACATAAATTTGAAATCTACATTTTTTAATATCCTTCATGGCTTATACAATTCGGTATTAACAAATTAAACACCTACCTTACACGGAAATTATTCTTGTAGCTGTATTTAGGACACGAAAATATATATTATACTAGATTACTAATTTGACTATAAATATAAATTTGAAATCTAGTGTTTCTAAATCTCTTTCAAGTCTTATAGAGGTAAAAATTAACAAATTCGACATCTAAATTGATTGAAAAGTATTCTTGTAGATGTATTCAGGTCACGAAGGTGTATTTAATACTACACTGCCAATTAAATATTATCGATATATTATGTATTATACATTGTCAATATAAACTTAAATTTAAAATCTACATTTTTGAATCTTCTTCATGGCTTATACAGTTCGGTATTAACAAATTAAACATCTACCTTACACGGAAATTATTCTTGTAGCTGTATTTAGGACACGAAATATATTTTCGTGATACTAGATTTTATACTAGATTGCTAAATTAACTATAAATTTAAATTTGAAATCTAGTGTTTCTAAATCTAATTCAAGGCTTATAGAGGTAAAAATTAACAAATTCGACATCTAAATTGATTGAAAAGTATTCTTGTAGATGTATTCAGGACACGAAGATGTATTTAATACTACACTGCCAATTAAATATTATCGACATATTATGTATTATACATTGTCAATATAAACTTTAAAATCTACATTTTTTAATCGCCTTTATGGCTTATACAGTTCGGTATTAACAAATTCAACATCTACCTTACTTGGAAATTATTCTTGTAGCTGTATTTAGGACACAAAATATATTTTCGTGATACTAGATTTTATACATGATTGCTAATTTGACTATAAATATAAATTTTAAATCTAGTGTTTCTAAATCTAACTCAAGGCTTATAGAGGTAAAAATTAACAAATTCGACATCTAAATTGATTGAAAAGTATTCTTGTAGATGTATTCAGGACACGAAGATGTATTTAATACTACACTGCCAATTAAATATTATTGATGTATTATGTATTATACATTGTCAATATAAACTTAAATTTAAAATCTACATTTTTTAATCTTCTTCATGGCTTATACAGTCCGGTATTAACAAATTAAACATCTACTTTACTTGGAAATTATTCTTGTAGCTGTATTTAGGACACGAAATATATTTTCGTGATACTAGATTTTATACTAGATTGCTAATTTGACTATAAATATAAATTTGAAATCTAGTGTTTCTAAATCTAATTCAAGGCTTATAGAGGTAAAAATTAACAAATTCGACATCTAAATTGATTGAAAAGTATTTTTGTAGATGTATTCAGGGCACGAAAGTGTATTTAATACTACACTGCCAATTAAATATTATTGATGTATTATGTATTATACATTGTCAATATAAACTTAAATTTAAAATCTACATTTTTTAATCTTCTTCATGGCTTATACAGTCCGGTATTAACAAATTAAACATCTACCTTACTTGGAAATTATTCTTGTAGCTGTATTTAGGACACGAAATATATTTTCGTGATACTAGATTTTATACTAGATTGCTAATTTGACTATAAATATAAATTTTAAATCTAGTGTTTCTAAATCTAATTCAAGGCTTATAGATGTAAAAATTAACAAATTCGACATCTAAATTGATTGAAAAATATTCTTGTAGATGTATTCAGGGCACGAAAGTGTATTTAATACTACACTGCCAATTAAATATTATCGATATATTATGTATTATACATTGTCTATATAAACATAAATTTGAAATCTATATTTTTTAATATTTTTCATGGCTTATACAGTTCGGTATTAACAAATTAAACATCTACCTTACTTGGAAATTATTCTTGTAGCTGTATTTAAGACACGAAATATATTTTCGTGAATAATAAAATAGATTGCTAATTTGACATAAATCTTAATTTTATCTAGTTTTATCATAAAATCAAAGTATATGAGATGCAAAATTAACAAATTCGAAATCTAATTTGATTGAAAAGTATTACTGATGTATTCAGGTTAAGAACTGCATACTACACTCATTAAAACACTTTGATATCTACATGTATTATACATTTTAACTTAAATTTAAAATATAGCATGTTAATGAGCTTATACAAAAAATTAACAAATTAAACATTTTGCTGATGATAAGATGAATAATCTGAATAATAAAATAATGGTGGACATAATCTTATTATTAGTTTTATCATAAAATCAAATTATATGAGATGCAAAATTAAATAAATATTTTGAATTTTACTGATTTATCGTGTTAAGAACTGCATACTTCATAAAACACTTTGATTCTACATGTCTGTGGTCATTTTAACTGTTATAAATATAGCATGTTAATGAGTACAAAAAATTACTAAAATATTGTACTGATGGTAAGATGAATAATTTGAGTAATAAAATAGTAGTGGACATAGCTTAATATCAATTTTATCATAAAATAAAAGTACATGCGACACAAAAGTAAACAAATATTTTGAATTTAACTGTTTTATCATGTAAATAACTGCATATTCATAAAAACCTTTAAAATTTTGATTCTACATGCTTGTCGTCATTTTAACTGTGATAAATATAGCATCTTAATTCAATACGTACAAAATTTACAAAAATATTTTACGGATGATAAGATTAACTTAAATAATATAAAATGTTGGAAGACAAAAGATTAATATTAATGTTATCATAAAATCAGTGTATATACGACACAAAAGTAAATAAACTTGGTGAATTTAACCGGTTTATCATGTAAAGAACTGCATATTCATAAAACACTTTAAAATTTTGATTCTACACGCCAGGGGTCATTTTCACTGTGGTAAATATAGCATCTTAATTCAATGCGTACAGAATTACAAAAAAAAAAAATCAAAAACACTTTACGGATGATAAGATGAATAAAATCAATAATAAAATAGTGGTGGATATAAGCTTAATATCAATTTTATCATAAAATCAAATTATATGTGAGACAAAAGTATATACATATTTTCATTTTGCTGATTTATCATGATAAAAACTGCATACTTCATCAATCACTCTAAAATTTTGATTCTACACCCTTATGGACATTTTAACTTTGATAAGTAAAGAATTTTAATCCAATTCTTCAATAAAATTATAAAAACACTTTACGGATGATAAGATGAATAACTTGAATAATAAAATGGTGTTTGGACATAGCTTAATATCAATTTCATCATAAAATCAAACCATAAGCGATCCAAAATTAAATAAATATTTTGAATTTTACTGAATTAATCACATTAAGCGATAATTTTAACATACAAATGAATGGAGGAAATCAGGACCAAGTGATTTCGGTAACAATAAGAGATTGATAACATTAACCCGATCATAGTCTACTGTATTTTGTATTATAGATTGTTAATTTAAACATAAATTCAAAATCTAGTATTTTATTAATCTTATTCATGGCTTATACAGGTCAGTAATAACAAACTCAACATATGCTTTTCTTGGAAACTATTCTTGTAGACTAGCATATAGACCGTCATATGACGGGATCAGGAAAATTTTTATTTTTTCAGAATTGTAAAGAAACCTATGAGGTAGGTAAAAAAAATGGTTTGTTTTTTTTTGGCCGAGAATTACCTTTCAACAAAAATAATCGATTAAAATTATCACATATGTACTTAATCTATTATTTAAGAAAATTATTTATGTAATATCCAAGTTTAGTGATAAAACTTATGGAAATATTGCAGAAAATATTTAAATAAATTAAAATAAGAAATGGTTAAAGGAATGACGTTATGAGGTTAGAAAAAATTGTTATTTTTACTTATTTATTATGTAATAAATTGATAAATTTAATCGCTTGCTCTTAAAATGGGGCTTGATATAATGACATTAAACGCTTGAAAAGGGTACGGGGTGGATTTCGAACGTTTTAAAGAAGACAGTATTTTTCACTGTGATACGAAGCTTATTCATAGCAATTTACTTCAGAATCGGATCGATAGTTTAGGAAAAGATAAACTTTACTCGCTTTGAATTTTGCAAACCCTAAGTCGTCAAAAATTCCATATGGATGCCTCTATCCATTCCAGGTCCAACAGCTTCATAATTTCGAGGACAGTCGGACAGATAACATAGACTATTCTTACATTACGAGAAGAAAGTTTAAGGATACACAACATGAAATGTTTATGTGGCCAGGGACATCCGTAAAGCAATACGTGAATTTAATAAAATAAAATTAACAAAAATTATAAAAAGTTGAAAAAAATAGTAAAAATTTATTTTAAAAATAATAAAACGACTTTTAGAATAATAAAACAACTTTCGGAATAAGAATTTAAAAGAAAAGGCAGGAAATATTAAATTCATTAGACATTAAAGAAAATTGGATGCGGCGGGGATAGAACCATCAACCCGAGAAGTACGACGATCAAATGGGCGGAAAGTCTACGAAACGTACAACTTGTGCATGTCGTATGCCAACTAATTAGAGTATATGAAGGCTCAAGTAGAAATAGTCCAGGAATTACTCTCTGCCTTTGCCATCCTATCAAGAATGAATTTCGTATAGAATAAGAGGAAGGATAAGGCTTGAAATAATAGCATTAAACGCTCGAAAAGGGGAAAGGGATGGATTTCGAACTCTCTTTCAATTTTGCTAACCCTAACTCCAATATGGATGCCTGTGTCCATTTCAGGTACAACCGCTTCAGAAATTCGCGGACAGACAACTTAAGCTATTATTATATAGGGGATGCATTGAAGATATGAAAATTTATTTCTACTACATTATGAATTACAGTATGAATATAAATTTAAAATCTAGTATTTTAATCTCATTCATGGCATATACAAGTCGTTATGAAAAAATTCAACTTATACCTTATTTGTAAATTAATCTTAATGTTGAATTTAGGACATGAAAGTGTATTTTAACTACCTGGATATTTAGTCTATAAACATAAATTTAAAATCTAATCATTTATTAAATTATGGAAGTTTGGAGATTATTGATATTTTGAGATCATTTTTCATGAGAAAAATGAAAAGTCTTATGTTTGCAAAAGATTGTTTTTTAGATAGGCATTTTGCCAACTCTACATTGTGAGATCTATAGATTTATATTAGTTTTATTTCTTATAATGAGATATTCATACACTCTGTCTTAGAATACAAATATATTAGATAATCTTTAAGATATCCTGGGAGTTCATGCATATGCATTTTATTAAAGCAAAAATTTAAAAATGTATTAAAAATATAATTTATTAAAATTGGAATTAAAGTTAAAAGATTGATTATTGTGATTAAATTATATATATATATATATATATATATATATATATATATATATATATATATATATATATATATATATATATATATATGTTAATATTAGTTTTATCATAAAATCAAACCATAAGCGATCCAAAATTAAATAAATATTTTGAATTTTACTGATTTATCATTATAGGAACTGCATACTTCATAATGAACTTTAAAATTTTGATTCTACACTCCTATAGTCATTTTAACTTTGATTACTATAAAGAGTATTAATTCATTTCTTTCAGAATCTTATAAACACACTACACAGTAGATAAGAATTACTGTTGAAATATACAACGGAGGTGAACATAAGATTAATATCTTTTCTATTATAAAACCAATGTATAAGCGACACGAAATTAAATATAAGCTTTGAATTTTGCTCATTTAACATGTTAAGAACTGCATACTTCATGAAATATCCTATATTTCCAAACCTGAAAAACATATTGTTAAATTTATTGTTTGAACTGCTGGAAGACTGAAGCTAACCAAAAAGAATAAAACTAACTACTGCAAGACATAAACAATAAAATATAGCACCGAAAGTCGTATGTTCAATTTTCTCTTTCGATGGACGTTTATTCCATAAGAAATAGGATTTTCTGTTCACATATTCTCTCGAGATCAGTAGTTCGAAAGTTTTTCGTTGCGAAAACAGGATAAACTTTTCAAACGTAAACTCGGAAAGAAAAATAAGGAAAGACGTGACGGAGACACATAAAATACCAATTTTATCTCCTTACTATACATACATATATATTTGTAACCCATAAAGTTTTTCAAATTTTCCCAATGCACGTTCTATTTTTCATAATCTTAATTTTCACAGCCACCAAAACTAAATCAAGGGTATGCAATATTGATATAAAATTCCTTCCAGTGACAATTTATGTTGCTATTATGCCCAGGAAGTTAAGGTTTTTCATTAGCACAATTATTTATTAGGTATGGAAACTAAGAACATTATTCTTCCAATGTAGAAAAATGGTGTATTTTAACCCTTTAAAGCTCAAAATTAAAAATTCTTTCAGATTTAACGGAATTAGGTTAGGATTAGGTTTTAAACATTGTATGTGAAGTTTATAAATAGGAAACATATAAAAACAAATTTTTCATTCCCTTGGAGGCGGGACTTTTTTTTATGAGATGAGGAATAATTGTGAAATTTTTATTTTACAGCATGAAAGAAATAGTTCTTTTAAATTAATTATATTGGAAGAACAATGTATAATTATTATCAAAAATAATGTAACAAATCGATAACTACACAATTCTTCAGGGTAGGTGTTTTTATTTGAAGTCATAAGGTTTGGTTTGGAGTGCTACGGTCTACTTTTTGCAACACGAGGGCTAATGAGACCGGGACCTACAGCTTAAAGCCGATTCCGAAC
The DNA here is from genome assembly GCA_032207245.1 of Pardosa pseudoannulata. NCBI lineage: Eukaryota > Metazoa > Arthropoda > Arachnida > Araneae > Lycosidae > Pardosa > Pardosa pseudoannulata. The sequence goes on along the minus strand of CM063497.1, from coordinate 83,661,395 downwards.
GGCTAAGAACATCCATGACACAATGGTATTCGAACCCACGAACTCCGGCACCGAAGATCAGCACCCTAACCAATCGGCCATCGTTAGGCTTGAAGTCATAAGGAGAAAAATCAAATTCGAGATTTTTTTTAAAGCAATTTTAAACTACTATATTTCAATGGGAAATATAAATTATGCAAAATTCTATTATCTATTACTGCATGAAAGAGTCAATAACACATATAATCGAAATAAATTTTTGATGTTTTTAAAAAGGAGAGAAAAAAGTCTTAATAGGTGGTTTCGCTGTTAAACCACTGCAAGTTAAAGGGTTAAAGGAAAAGGGAAGAAATAGTTACCTTTCCCTAAGAAGCTCCTTTCTAGAAAACAAGTCACCGTTACAAAATCACCATTACTTACCGTCTCAAAAATAACTTCAGTAAGAATTAATAAAATTATAGTGCATTTTCTCCAAGATTAGTTCATTAGTGTAATTATAATTAAAACAATTAAAAAAAGGGCTAGCTCTTCGTGGATGAGTCTGGTACAACTACCTTCTCTTCTTCTCTTCAATGGTAAATTATATTGTCTTTATGGCCAAGGAGGTAACAGTTTTTCCTAAGCGTAATCGTTTAGGAGGTGTGGAAGCATACAATATTATGCTCCTAATTCAGTAAATGGTATATTGTAAGGAGATACGAAAGAAACAATATTCGATTGTGAGGAGGCCTCTTTCAAGAAAACAAGTCATCATTTCCAAATGACCACGAATTATAATCTCAAGAAAAGTAATATGTATATTAATTAATAAAAATCTGTAATTTTTCCAATATTATTTCATTAATGTAATTATAATTCACAAAATTAAAAAATGCCAGCTGTTCGTGAATGAGTCCCCACCACTCCCATCTGAATTTCAGTACTCTATCCGTCTGTCATTCAGTACTCTCTATTTCTCTGTCAGGGATAATTTATGTTGTTATTATGCTCAAGAGGTAAATGTTTTTTATAAGCACAATAATTTACGAGGTATGGAAAAACAGAATATTATGCTTCCAATGAAAAATATGGTATAATTTAAAGGAATAGGGAAGAAATAGTTTACTTTCTCTAAGAAGCTCCTTTCTAGAAAACAACATACAGTCTCATAAGTAACTTTAGTAAGAATTAATAAAATCTTAGAGCGTTTTGTCCAAAATTAGTTCCTTAGTGTAATTATAATTAAAAAATTTTAAAAATGGCTAGCTCTTCGGGGATGAGTCTGGCACAACTACCCTCTATCCTTCTGTTCAATAACTTATATTGTCTTTATGGCCTAGGAGGTAATAGTTTTCCTAAGTGTAATCGTTTAGGAGGTGTGGAAGAGAATGATTCACTCACGACTACCCTCTGAATTTCAGTACTCTATTCCTCTGTCTTTCATTACTCTCTTTCTTTCTCTGTGAGTGATAACCTATGTTGCTATTATGACCAGTAGGTAAAGGTTTTTCGTAAGCACGATAATTTACGAGGTATGGAAACACAGAACATTATGCTTCCAATGAAAAATACCTTGTATGTTAAGGTTTTCTGTAAGCACATTCATTTACTAGGTATGGAAACAAAGAACATTATGCTTATACAGAAAAATGTTATATTTTAAACTAATAGGGAAGAAATAATTTACGTTCCATAGGAAGATCTTTTCAAAAAAACACACCACCATTATTAAATTACATATAACTACAGTCTTATGAAAAATAAAATGAGTAAGAATTAAAACAAAAATTATCCATTTCCTCTAATATTATTTCATTATTGTAATTATAATTCTCAAAATACAAAAAATGCTAGCTGTTCGTGGATGAGTGACGCACGACTACCCTCTGAATTTCAGTACTCTATTATTCTGTCTTTCATTAATATCTGTCTTTCTCTGTGAGTGATAATCTATGGTACTATTATGACCAGAAGGTAAAGGTTTTTCATAAGCACAATAATTTATGAGGTATGGAAATACAGAACATTATGCTTCCAATGAAAAATATGGTATAGTTTAAAGGAAGATTGAAGAATTCTCTATTCCTCTGTCTTTCATTACTCTCTGTCTTTCTCTATGAGGGATAATCTATGGTGCTATTATGACCAGAAGATAAAGGTTTTTCATAAGCACATTAATTTATGAGGTATGGAAACACAGAACATTATGCTTCCAATGAAAAATATTGTATAGTTTAAAGAAAGAGGGAAGAGTACTCTATTCCTCTGTCTTTCATTACTCTCTGCCTTTCTCTGTGATAATCTATGTTGCTATTATGACAAGGAGGTAAAGGGTTTTCATAAGCACAATAATTTACGAGGTATGGGAACACAGTTCATTATGCTTCCAATAAAAAATACAGTATAATTTAAAGGAAGACTGAAGAAATAGTTTACTTTCCCTAAGAAGCTCCTTTCTAGAAAACAAGTAACCATTACAAAATTAACACTTATTACAGTCTCATAAGTAACTTTAGTAAGAATTAATAAAATTTTAGTGTGTTTTCTCCAAGATTAGTTCATTAGTGTAATTATAATTTAAAAATTTAAAAAATGGCTATCTCTTCGTGGATGAGTCGGGCACAACTACCCTCTGTTTTCTCTTCAATGGTAACATATATTGTCTTTATAGTCAAAGAGCTAACTGGTTTTCCTAAGCGTAATCGTTTATTAGGTGTTTAAGTGTGTAATATTATGCTCCGAATTCAGAAAACGGTATATTTTAAGGAGATAAGAAAGAAAGAATATTCGATTCTGAGGAGGCCTCTTTCAAGAAAACAAGCCATCATTTCCAAATGTCCACGAATTATAATCTCAAGAAAAGTAATATGTATATTAATTAATAAAAATCTGTAATTTTTCCAATATTATTTCATTAATGTAATTATAATTCACAAAATTCAAAAATGCCAGCTCTTCGTGAATGAGTCCCCACCACTCCCCTCTGAATTTCAGTACTCTATCCGTCTGTCTTTTAGTACTCTCTATTTCTCTGTCAGGGATAATTTATGTTGTTATTATGCCCAAGAGGTAAATGTTTTTCATAAGCACTATAATTTACGAGGTACTGAAACTCAGTACATTTTGCTTCCAATGAAAAATATGGTGTATTTTAAAGGAAGAGGGAAGAAATAGTTCCCTTTCCCTAAGAAGCTCTTTTCAAGAAAACAAGTCACCATTACAAAATTACCACTAATTACCTTCTCTTAAGAAACCTCAGTAAGAATTTTAGTGCGTTTTCTCCAAGATTAGTTCATTAGTGTAATTATAATTAAAAATTTTAAAAAATGACTAGCTCTTCGTGGATGAGTCTGGGACAACTACCCTCTGTCTTTCTCTTCAATGATAAATTATATTGTCTTTATGACCCAGGACGTAACAGTTTTTCTTAAACGTAATCGTTTAGGACATGTGGAAGCATACAATATTAATTATGCTTCAAAATGAGAAAAAGGTATAATTTAAGGAGACACGCAAGAAGCAATATCCTTTTCTGAGGAGGCATCTTTCAAGGAAACAAGTCCTCATTCCCAAATGCTCTTCGTGGATTAGTCACCAAAACTACTCTCTGTCTTTCAGTACTTTCTCTTTCTCTGACAGCGATAATTTATGTTGCTATTATGCCCTGTAGGTTAAGTTTTTCTGTAAGCACATTCATTTACTAGGTATGGAAACAAAGAACATTATGATTATGCAGAAAAATGTTATATTTTAAAGGAATAGGGAGGAAATAATTTACGTTCCATAGGAAGATCTTTTCAAGAAAACAAGTCACCATTACAAAATTACCCCTAACTACAGTCTTATGATAAGTAACATAAGTAAGAATTAACAAAAAAAATAGTGCATTTCCTCTAATATTATTTCATTATTGTAATTATAATTCACAAAATGCAAAAAATGCTAGCTCTTCGTGGATGAGTCATGCAGGCCTACTCTCTGAATTTCAGTACTCTATGCCTCTGTTTATCATTACTCTCTGTCTTTCTCTGTGAGTGATAATCTATGTTTCTATTATGACTAGATGGTAAAGGTTTTTCATAACCACAATAATTTACGAGGTATGGAAACACAGAACATTATGCTTCCATTGAAAAATATGGTATAATTTAAAGGAAGAGGGAAGAAATAGTTTACTTTCCCTAAGAATCTCCTTTCTAGAAAACAAGTAACCCTTAAAAAATTAACACTAATTACAGTCTCATAAGTAACTTTAGTATGAATTAATAAAAGTTTAGTGTGTTTTTCCCGAGATTAGTTCATTAGTGTAATTATAATTTAAAAAATTTAAAAAATGGCTAGCTCTTCGTGGATGAGTCTAGCACAACTACCCCCTGTTTTTCAATGGTAATTTATATTGTCTTTATGGCCAAGGAGGTAACAGTTTTTCCTAAGCGTAATTGTTTAGCAGGTGTTTAAGCGTGTAATATTATGATCCCAATTCAGAAAACGGTATATTTTAAGGAGATACGAAAGAAACAATATTTGATTCTGAGGAGGCCTCTTTCAAGAAAACAAGTCATCATTTCCAAATGACCACGAATTATAATCTCAAGAAAAGTAATATGTATATTAATTAATAAAAATTTGTATTTTTTCCAATATTATTTCCTTAATGTAATTATAATTCACAAAATTCAAAAATGCCAGCTCTTCGTGAATAAGTCCCTATCGCTACCCTCTGAATTTCAGTACTCTATCCGTCTGTCTTTCAGTACTCTTTATTTCTCTGTCAGGGATAATTTATGTTGCTATTATGCCCAGGAAGTCAAGGTTTTTCTTAAGGACAATCATTTATGAGGTATGTCAACAAAGAACATTATACTTTCAATGTAGAAATATGGTATAATTGAAAGGAATAGGGAAGAAATAGTTACAGTTCCCTAGTAAGCTCCTTTTAACCTTTAATTTGTCAAGATGTTTTTTCAAATATTTTTTAATTTCTGTTATTTTCCCATGTCTGTATAGACATTAGGATCTATGTAAAATAAACAAAAAAAATATATCATTTTCCATTTTTGAGATAATGAATGTCCGCTGTGGCAAACACTGACAATTATGATATAATAATTATAAATATACATGTCAGGTGTAGTTGCCAGACTTAGCGAAATCAAGGGTTAAGAAAACAAGTCACCGTAACAAAATTACCATTAATTACAGTCTCATGATAACTAACATGAGGAAGAATTAATAAAATATAGTGTTTTCTCCAATATTACTTCATTAGTGTAATTATAATTTAAAAATAAAAAAATGCTAGTTTTTCGTTTATGAGTCAGACACGACTACATTCTATTTTTCTGTATTCTCTATATATGTCTTTCAGTACTCTATATCTATGCCATTTTTTGTCTTTCTCTTGCATTGGCACCTTATATTGACATTATAATAAACTAGCATAAAGCCAGTCATATGACGGAATCAGTAAAATTTTTAATTTTCCAGAATTGTAAAGTACCCTATGAAACAAGCAAAAAAATGGTTTGTTTTTTGGCTGAGAATTTTCATTGCAACAAAAAATAATCTATGATTAAATTTCAAACTATCATATATGTACCTAATCTATTATTTAAGCCAAATATAAAAGAAAATCATTTACGTAATATCTAAATTCAGAGATAAAACGTATGAAAATAATGCATACGATATTTAAATAATTCATAATAAGAAATGATTAAAGGAGATGGTTAAAGGAATGACGTCATAATGATAGAAAAAATGTTATTTTTACCTAAGTATTATATGATAAATTGATAAATTTAATCGCCTGCTCCTAACCGTGGTAAATAGGGCATAAAATATTGACATTAAGAGTTCGAAAAGGGGGAAACTTGTACAGTATTTTTGCTGTGATATAAAACATATTTATACCAATTTATTTCAGAATCGGATCGATATTTTAGCAGATAAAAAACTCGCTTTGAATGTTTCTAACCTTAAGTCATCAAGAATACAATATGGATGCCTCTATCAATTTCAGCTGAAACTGCTTCATAAATTAGAGGACAGACATAGAGAAAACTTAGGCAATTATTATATAGGGTATAATTAAAGGTTTTACTTAGCCCAATCATTTTGGTGATATAGATCAGTAGAACGTTATGCTTTCAGTGTAGAAACAGATTTGTATTAATGGTATAGGTAAGAAAGAATTTCCATTTACGAGGAATCCACTTTCAAGAAAACATTCCATTGGGACCATGGATTGTAATCTAATAAAAAACAGAGTTTTTATTTACCATCATTCCATATTTTTTTACTCTTTCAGTAATAATAATAATTAATTTAAACATTTCTTGAAACTGGCCTGAGTAATGATGACAATTAATTTAAACATCTTTTGAAACTGGCCTGAGTAACAATAACAATTAATTTAAACATATATTGAAACTGGACTGAGTAATAATAACAATTAATTTAAACAATTGTTGAAACTGGCCTGAATAATAATAAGAATTATTTTAAACATCTTTTGAAAGAGGCCTGAGTAATAATAGCAATTAATTTAAACATCTCTTGAAACTGGTCTAAATAATGATAACAATTAATTTAAACATCTTTTGAAACTGGCCTGACTAATAATAACAATTAATTTAAACATCTTTTGAAACTGTTCTGAGTAATAATATCATTTAATTTAAACATCTTTTGAAACTGGCCTGAGTAATAACATCATTTAATTTAAACATCTTTTGAAACTGGTCTGTGTAATAATAACAGTTAATTTAAACATCTTTTGAAACTGGCGTGAGTAATAATAATAATTTGTTTAAACACATTTTGAAACTGGCCTGAGTAATAATAAGAATTAATTTAAACATCTTTTGAAAGAGGCCTGAGTAATAATAGCAATTAATTTAAACATCTCTTGAAACTGGTCTGAGTAATGATAACAGTTAATTTAAACATCTTTTGAAACTGGCCTGAGTAATAATAATAATTTATTTAAACACTTTTTGAAACTGGCCACAGTAATAATAACAATTAATTTAAACATCTCTTGAAACTGGCTTGAGAAATAATAAAAATTAATTTAAACATCTTTTGAAACTGGCTTGAGTAATAATAACAATTAATTTAAACATCTTTTGAGACTGTCGTATGGATACAAAAAATTTTAAAAAATTACTAACTACCATGAGAACTAAGCATGCTTAAGGATTGAGTCCGAAATTATTAAAGTATTTAACATTATTTAAAAATTAACTGTATGTTAAACTATTAGGTTCTCGGTTTAATCATAACTCGGTTTAATCAATGTTTAAAATACATTCATCTTAAAAAATAAAAACACATTTTCTGAATCTACCCTCATTTAATGCATGAAACTTATACCAATTTCGCTGATTAAATTGATGTACGAAATATATCATTTGCAACATTCTGGTAAGCGAATTGAGCCATTTGTTAGTTATAATTAAAGAGATATCATTGCTAAAAAACGTGCTAAAAAAGAGTTTTGGCCAAAGTCCTTTTGACAATCGACCACTGGACAATTTTAAGATTACAGAACAAACAGATCATCCCTTATTCCATATATCTATAACATACACTCAAATATATATAAAAAAATATAAAACAATGTGTAATAACATAAATACCTTTGAACACACAATAACAATAAGTATATAATACAATAATTTAAACTATTCTACATAATAATAAAAAAAATATATATACATAATACTACACTAATACATAAAAATAAAAATAAAATAAAATATATAAAATATACAAAATATATATATCAAACAAACACATATATACAAATCTAAAATATAATAACAAAAATAAAAAATATATAAATATATATATAATAATACCAACCATATATAAACAAAATACTCAACAAATAATATACAATTAAACATAAATATAAAATAACATCTAACAAACATAAAATACACACAAAAAAACAAATATAAAAACTAAAACAATAAAATATATCACCCAAATAAACAAAACAACACATACAAATAATAAATAAAAAACCAAAACATATAACACATACAAAAAACACCCAATACACTAATTATCTTAATATCTCTTTATATATAAATTACTAAATATAAATAATAAAAATTACAATAAATATATATATAAAAATATTAAAAATTAATAAACATATATTATCTTAATTATATAATTTAATTACATAAATATATAACATAAATAATAAAATTAATTTACATTTATATAAAAATTTATATTAAAAATATTATTATATCAAATTTATTAAAAACTGATGAATCTCCTTATATATTTAATAAAAAATAATATTATAAAATTTATAATAAAAAAATACACAATACTAAAATAAAACTATATATATTACAAATCATAATATAAAAACTCATACATAACAAATATATAAACCATATATAATAATATATATCACATAATAAATAAAATTCCAAATATTTAATAAGAAAATCTAAAATCAAAAAACACATCTAATATATTAACATAAAAAACAATATATAAATATATTATATAAATATAAAACACCAATATACCATTCTATCCCTATAAAAAATATTTACTATCCCCACATGTGTATATCAAAATGTAATATATATTATAATACTTTATATATATATTTATATATATAATATATATAATATATATATAACAAATACTTATATATAATATATAACAAATATATATATATATATCTATATATATATATATATATATATATTATATAAAAATATAAATATATAAAAATATAACTATATTATCTATATAACTATATATAATAATAATATATATAATAATATTATAATATATATATATATATATATTATATATATATATATATACAATATATATATATATAATATATATAATATATATATCAATATAAATAATATATACATATATTATCTATATATATGTACCCTTATATATCTATTTATTATACATTATATATATATATAATTATATATACATATATATACATATATATATATTATATACATATATTTATATATATATATGTATATATATATATATATATATATATATAATATATAAATATATATTATATAAATATATATATAGATTATTATATATATTATATATAATATATATATATATAATTTATATACTATATATATATATTATATATATATATATATATATACATATATATATACAACATATTATAACATATACTATATACTTATCTATACATTTTATATATACATATATACAATAATATATCAATATATGTTATATATATAAATTATATGTAATTTAAAATATATATATATATAATATTATATATAATATTATATATATATATAAATATATATATATACTAGCAAGTTTGCCCGTGCTTCGCTACGGTGAACTTAATATATTACTTTTAAACAAAGATTTATTTTTCGTGAATAACTCTCTAAATTCGTCACAGTTCAGTTCGAGTCATTGGCATGTTTATATATTTCTATCATAAGCGTATTATAACATTATTCAGTTTTTATAATCGAATTTGTCTTATATTAAATTTGCTCAAACTTTTTTTATTGTAAAATATAAGCTTAACCCTAAATTGCATTACTGTATTACTACTGTACGTTGATTAGCAAAGTTAACAGATCTTGCCATATTACGTGATAGAATAGGAAGCACAGGTTTTGACAGCAACAGTGCTAATTTTGTTGGTAGTAATAAATGTTTTCCAAAATTAAGGAAATTTATGACAAACCACATAGTTTTGTATGAAACAGAAACACACATTCATATCGACAACCATATGAATATGAAGATAACTATATAAAATGATAGGTTTTATTTGGCCATGAGAGTCACTGAAATTTGTACTTTTTGTACTTAGAATATTGTTGATATGCATTTCATTGTAACATAAAAATGAACCAAGAATTAAATTTAAAATTAGTTCTCATATAAAAATGCTACAATTTGTGTCACATAGAAATGAAAGTGAATCACTTTATATCTCAAATTTCAGTTCAAATCGAATAGATACTAAGCAGACGATTTTAAATAATATAAAATAAGAAATGAATAAATGAAATATTTAAATGAATGACGTCATAATGATAGAAAAATATCATTTTCGCCTATTTATTATGTGATGAATTGAACATTTTAATCTCCTGCTTTTAACCGTGGAAAACTGCGTTTAAAACAATTACTTGGGATGACGTCACATTGCTAGAAATATTGCTTCTTTCCCTTAGATATGATGCGATAAATTAAAAACTTAATCGTTTGCGTTTAACCGGGGAAAATAATGCTTGGAATAATGACATGAAATGCTCGAAAAAGGGGGAAGGAATGAATTTCGAACGTTGAAAATTTACAAAAACCTTCCCAGGGATATACCTAAACATTTCCCAAATTTTCACGGCGATTGGATGCATAGTTTTTGAGTCTATTGAGTACAGACAGACAGACAGACACACACAAATTCATTTTTATATATATAGATATATATATATGTGTATATATATATATATATATGTATATATATATATTTTACATATAATATATATACAATATAAAAATATATTATAAATATATATATATATATTTTATATAAATTTATATAAATATATACATATATATATACATATTATATATACATTATATATAAATATAATATATATATATATAAATATATATTATATATATATATCTATTATATATATTTATATATAATATTTATTTATATTAATATATATATATATATTATATATATATAATATTATCATATATATACATATATTTTATACATACAAATTATAAATAAAGATATATACATATATAAAAAATATATATATAAACATATATATATACAATTATATATATATTTAATTTTATATACATATAAAACATATATATATATATATATATATATTTATTTATTTATATATTTATATTTATATTTATATTTATATATACATTTATATATGTACATTTATTATAACATATATATATATATTTATTTATATATATATACATAAACATATATATATATATAAATTTATATTATAAATGTACATATATACATATATATATATATTTATAATATATATTACATTATAATATATATATATATATATATAAATTATATATTATATATATATATATATATATTTATATATTTATATATGTATATATTCATATATGTTCTTGTGTAGAAGTATTTGGCTGTTACTTACACACCACGTAGATAGAGTAGATTCATAACTTACCCTAATGCTTACATGATGTTTATATATATACATTATGTCTATATAAATACTTACATTAAATTTATATAAGTATATCTTCGTTTATATAAATATTTGAGTTATTATTTAATGCTTCATTTTATTTATATAAATATTTGCATTATGTTCATCTGATCGTTTACATTATGTTTATATAAGCCATCCATAAAATTGACGAAAATTTGTACTACATGCATTTATTTCAGATTTATTACAATGTACATCCTACCAAACACTGTTAACAAAACCCCCTCTGCACTATACTCATTTTTTTTTCATTTGCCGGTTTATCAATTATATCTCTTAATACTAAATTTTTACATATATTTTCAGTTACTTTTTTGGAAGTATATTTAAGTATAATTGTAATATTTTAAGTGTAGTTTTCTTATAAAAATAAATTTACGTTGCAAATCAATCACTCTTTTAAAAATTTACAGAATATATGAAGAATTATTATTTTGACCAAAATTTATGTTAACGTTTATTTTAGACGCAAGTTAAGGAGTAAACCTTCTCTGTTAATTTGACACTAAAATACATTTTGTTTAACTTAAAAATTTTTTGTTAACATATATTATTTTCATATATTCTAGTTATAGCTGTAAAAATTTGTTTCTTTCAGTGCATGCACGCACTGCACGCCTATTCCGTGCCGTGTGTGTGCGTGTGTATTTGGGTTTACGAGAAAGAGAGAGAAATATACATAATCAAAGACACTTTTCACACAATTCAATACAAAATATTAATATCTAAAACATATAATAATACATATATAAATAATAATATATATATATAAAAAATAAATATAATATATATATATAAATATAAAATATATATATATATATATATATATATATATATATATATATATATATATATAAAAAAATCAATATATAATAAATATATAATAAATATATATATATATAATATATATATATATATAAATATATATATATATATATAATAAATATACTATATATAAAATATATATATATATAAAAAAAAAAAAAAATAAACAAAAACAACAAAAACAAACAAATACAAAAAAAAAATTAATACAATTTTTATAATTAAATATAACAAACAAAACACAAAAAACAATAAAACAAATACCATTTACAAAAATAAAATAATTTATAATAAAAAATATAATACAAAATTAAAATAATATAAAAAAAATAATAAAAATTTAAAAAAATTTATAATATACATATAAAAAAAATATTACATATATAAAAATAAACAATAAAAAAATTAAAAAATTTAAACACATTTATAAATATACATAATGAAAAATAACCATTATAAAAGAAAAAATTTATATACAAACTATTTATGTATGTATTAAAAAATTATATATAAATATAGAAAAAAAATTATAAAAAACTTAAATTTATACAATAAAATAAAAAATATTACCAATAATAAAAATAAAATTCATAAAATAAAAAACTATATATAAAATTTAATACATTTAACATAAAAAAAAAATTAAAAATAAATATTAAAAAAAGGTTAAAAGTATAAATTATCAAGATAAAAATTTGCAAAGGGTCATGGAAACTAATAAAACTTTATTTTTAATTATATAAAATAATATCATGCATTTAAATATTGCATAATATAAAGCATATATAAAACTAAGAACTACTTTAAACAAAAGTGTAAGTTAGGAGTGCCCTGTCAAGCAAAGCTAAACAGGCTTAAATACGAAGGTCGAAACTTTAATAGTGGCAACACTGCTATGAAAACGCTACGCTACGACATCAAAGAATGTCTCTTATACCACACGTAAGCTACATACCTATTATCACCTCACGTAAAAATGAGAGCGACGGAAATTGTACTAGTTTGCGGTATAAAGTTAGTGTTGTTAGGATGTTTTCAAAAAAAGAACAATGAAAATGAATAAAAATTCAATGTACCAGAGGTCGCACATCACCACAATGTCATCTAGGGCCTCAAGAAGCTTGCGGGAAATCTGCATTGCCTTACGGAACTGTAGCAAGATGGGTAAAAGCCTTAAATGAAGAACCTCGAAAAGTGGTAGACATGTATACGCCAGGTCATCTTATTGTCAGCGATGCAGAAGTGTATTCTATTGCCGCACTTATGGAAAGTGATCGATACTTAACGATTCGTGAGCTGGTCCGAAAGGATACAACTGTGCTGCACATTCTGAAGGAACGCCTAAGCATGAGAAAAAGTAATTCTGCACTTTCTGCAGAACGCCCTATCATTCTGCATGACAATACTAGGCCACATACAATGCAAACTGTGACTGATATGTTCGATTGATGACGCTGAAGTGTTTTACCATTCAACATACTCCCCAGATCTAAGCCCTTGTGACTTAATTCGTATGATGAAGAATTCCCTTCGTGGCATTCGCTCCAGAAGTGTTCCAAAGATTCTTACAGCAATAGACCGGTCCATTTGAACTATCCACAGAACAGTCGCTGCTACAGATGTTCTGCGAGTTCCCCATCGTGGGAAACGGGTTATACGCAATGCTGACGACTATATAGAAGGACTATAAAACATGTTGACAGGATTCACTTTTGTATTACATGTAAATGTATAGTTCCACTATTAAAGTTCCATCCGTTTTACATAGTTGTAGTAGGAAATCTGCATATGGCTTTCAATCACGGTTAATCACCGTAACTGAAAGTTAAAGTTAAAAGTTGGTGATATAACAGTTAATGATGTTATGTTCAATGAATATTTTTTTTTAAGTTTTAACAAAAATAACAGTGTTTAAAGTTACTTAAGCTTTCGATATTTTTTGCTAGAGCAACATTAAATTTGTAATAAAGCATTGTTTCGAAATGAAATCTTTAGTAAAAAAAACAATATACGTGATTGAATATTATTAGAGAATTACACCTTATTTCAGGCTTTAATTTGCAGTCAGGAATTAGTGTAGTGTATTGATAGATGACATTACGTTACTTTCAAAGATAAATTTTTTAGAAAGAATCTGAATAAGAACAATTCCTTTATTTGTTTTGAATAAAAATTACAATGTGCATTTTAAAATATTTTTTTTAATTAAAAAAAAATGTATTGTTATGAAAGATTATTCATATTATTATTTCTATGCTAATAAATAAACTGCATGTAAAAACTTATAGTAGTTACCGATTTAAAATTGCAGATAACACCTTCACTTTAAAAGAAACAAAAATCAATTCACAAATAATTAATATTTTGTGCCTAATTTTGAATTGATTTAAACATGTCATTTATTTATAATTTTTATAAAAATGTATGTTAAGATTACTAATTTATTTCTACAAGCTAAAAACAAAAAAAACCCAAACTAAAAAAAAAAAAAAAATTCATCACATTGATTAACATCTGGAATTTAAAACAAATAAACAAATATCAATTTTTCAACAAATAATTTAATTAAATAATTTAACACAAAAATAAATCTAATATATATTAAATTAAAATAAAAAAAATCAAAATAAAAATTATAAATTAAGAATATAAAAAATAAATATTAATAAAAAAATAAAAAAAATAAAATTAATAAAAATTAAAAACAAAATTTAACAACATTATAACAGTTAATAAAAATAATTTGAACAGTATTTTGTATGTCTTATTTAGTATCCCAACCTACCCCATACAGTGGGGCAGGTTGGGACATTGGAAAGGTATTTTATTTCTTTTATTACTCTTTAACTAAATGAGATATTAAGTAGATTTAATGTTTATAAGAAGCAGATATGATGTCAATATATGCATGAATACTTATTTTTTTAATTAGCTTAAAAAAAATTCATAAAAATGCTTAAATGAAAAGTGTCCCAAGGTGCCCCGGTCTCCCCTATATATTATATATTCTATAGATATTGATAATTACTATAATTATTGATAATATTCTATAGATATTATATATTACTAGAATATAACCCTTCATATGACGGCATCAGTATTTTTTTTAATTATTCAGAATTGTACAGTACCCTATGAGACAGGTGATAAATAGTTTGTGTTTTGACTGAGAATTATTTGGTAGACGCTCAACAAGTTATTTATCTTAGTACTCTTCTAAATTCTCCTGATACTGTGAATGCAGTTTATAATCACGTTGAATTCATTTAGAAAGATAATTCAGAGTTTTCTCAGCTACTTCAAGATTATCGTTGTTCTTCCCATTTTTTTTTTTTTGCCACAGCAATTAATGGAAATAATAAATGAAACTATCATTTCAACTACACCCTGGAGGTAGACAGAATTTGTTATTAATACAGATTATAAAATTTTTATTGCAACAAAAATAATCTATGATTAAATTTAAAATGATCACATTTGTTCCTAATCTATTATTTAAGCCAAATATAAAAGAAAATTATTTACGTAATATCTAAGTCCACTGATAACATGTATGAAAATAATGCAGGTGATATTTAAATAATTTAAAATAAGAAAGGATTACATGAGATGGTTAAAAGAATGACGTCATAATGGTAGGAAAAAATGTTATTTTTACCTATTTATCATGTGATAAATTTAATCGCCTGCTCTTAACGCGGGAAAATAGGGCTTGAAATAATGGCATTAACGCTCGAAAAGAGGGGAAGGGGGGAATTTCGAACATTTTAAAGACCAAAGTATTTTTTGTTGTGATATGAAGCATATTTATACCAATTTATTTTAGAATCTGATCGATCGTTTAGGAGAAGATAAACTTTACTCGCTTTGAATTTTGCCTCTATCCATTCCAGGTCCAACCGCTTCAAAATTTGCGGACAGATAACTTAGGCTACTATTATATAAGAGATAATATAATATTATATTAATATAATCTAATACATATATATATCATATATATATAAATTATATTATATATATTATTATATATATTATAATATATAATATATAATATAATATTATATAATATAATATTATATAATATAATATTATATTATATAATATAATATTATCTATAGAATATGTATAATATTCTATAGATATTATATATAGAATTTGCTAGAAATAGCAAATCGAATGTTTTGCTATTTCTAGAATAAAGATTTTGAAGTTCATCAATAGCGTCTAATGTTATTAAAAATTATTTTCCGTTATATAAAGTAATAAAATTTAAATAAAAGCATTATATACATATACAAAGTAAAAAAAATACAACATCTCAAAAAATTAACTGGTTTTAAATTTATAAATACAAGGTATTAAAGGATGAGAAAGGAAAAAAAAAGATTTTTAGATAGTTATTTTTGTTGTAATGATTTTGATATATTCCATATACATATATAGGCTTTGAAAAATTTTTAATAGGGTATCTTTTCAAGAAAACAGTTTTTAATATAAGGAATGTTTAATAAGCAACAAAAGAGTAAGCTTTGAACATGGTACATTTTCTCATTAAAATACTTAAAAAACAGAAAAATAGAAAAATATGCTTTTCATTTATTTGACCTTATCGTACAATTATAACAAATGTTATGAATTCAGTGTTTCCACGATGGTTTACTCTTAATGTAACTTGAACAAATGTATGCCATTAAGTAAATAGTCCGAAAAGCGAACATATGTTACAAGAGGATCATTTAAACTTTTGCAGGACTATTATTTTTATCCAGTATGTTCTTGATGTAACAACGATTAGCAAATATATAAAAAAAAACTAAGTTATTTTTTGCAATTCTTTATGTAATACTTTTATGTAATAGTTTATATTTTTTTATATACTACTGCATATATGTCATAAGATAAAATTGAAACTGCGGTATTTGTTTGGTATAGTTTCTTAAAAATAATTATCCTTGTATATTGTAAATAATACTTAAAAATGAGAATAAATGCAACGTGTGTACGGAATGATTGCTGAAAAGCGGGAATTTTCATAATTATGCAATTTAATAGCTATCAAAATTTGACGCCTATAAAATTGAACTGAATAATTATGTTAGTGGTGAAATCATATTTCTAGATGAATGCAGTTCAAAAGGAATTACAAACATTCAGCTATCTTCAAAGTATAATGGTTATATATATTTTTAAAGAAAATGAAAAAATCTTTAGGCTTAGCAGTTCGATCTAGATACAGTATGTACTTGATGTAACAACGATTAGCAAATGTATGAAAAAAACTAAGTTATTTTTGCAATTCTTTATTTAATACTTTTATATAATAGTTTTTATTTTTTATATACTACTGCATATATATCATAAGACAAAATTGAAACTGCGGTATTTGTTTGGTATATTTTCTTAAAATTAATTATCCTTCTATATTGTTAATAATATTTAAAAATGAGCATAAATGCAACTTGTGTACGGAATGATTGCTGAAAACCGAAAATTTCCATAAGTATGCAATTTAATAGCTATCCTTATTTGACGCCTATAAAACTAAACTGAATAATTGTCTTAGTGGTGAAATCATATTTCTAGATGAGTGCAGTTCAAAAGGAATTACAAACATACAGCTATCTTCAAAGTATAATGGTTATATATATTTTTCCAGAAAATGAAAAATCTTTAGGCTTAGCAGTTCGATCTAGATACAGTATGTACTTGATGTAACAACGATTAGCAAATGTATAAAAAACCTAACTTATTTTTGCAATTCTTTATGTAATAGTTTCTATTTTTATATACTACTGCATATATATCATAAGATAAAATTGGAACTGCGGCATTTGATTGGTATATTTTCTTAAAAATAATTATCCTTCTATATTGTTAATAATACTTAACAATTGAGCATAAACCCAGCGTGTGTACGGAATGATCGCTGAAGAGTTACAATTTTTATAAGTATGCAATTTTATAGGTATCAAAATTTGACGCCTATAAAATTGAACTGAAAAATTATCTTAGTGGTGAAATCATATTTCTAGATGAGTGCAGTTCACACGGAATTACAAACATTCAGCTATTTTCAAAGTATAATGGTTATATATATTTTTCCAGAAAATGAAAAAATCTTTAGGCTTAGCAGTTCGATCTAGATACAGTATGTACTTGATGTAACAACGATTAGCAAATGTATAAAAAAAACTAAGTTATTTTTGCAATTCTTTATGTAATACTTCTATGTAATAGTTTCTATTTTTTATATACTACTGCATATATGTCATAAGATAAAATTGAAACTGCGGTATTTGTTTGGTATATTTTCTTAAAAATAATTATCCTTCTATATTGTTAATAATACTTAAAAATTGAGCATAAATGCAACTTGTGTACGGAATGATTGCTGAAAACCGAGAATTTCCATAAGTATGCAATTTAATAGCTATCCAAATTTCACGCCTATAAAACTGAACTGAATAATTGTCTTAGTGGTGAAATCATATTTCTAGATGAGTGCAGTTCAAAAGGAATTACAAACATTCAGCTATCTTCAAAGTATAATGGTTATATATATATTTCCAGAAAATGAAAAAATCTTTAGGCTTAGCATTTCGATCTATATACTACTATGTCTTTCGGACTTTGCATCTTACATTAGATATACCTGAAATGGATATATTTTTTAAAATATGTTGCAAATCCAGTTTAAAAAATTTAAAGTATATAAATTAAAATTTCTAGCATTATGTTTTCTTGATTCTGTAATTTAATAGTTTTCTAAAATAGTTTTTACATACTTTTACTTTTTTAACACCTTCTTTAATATAAAAATTTATTCAACCGCTTACAAAATTCTTTAACAATCAAAGAGGTTCGACCAACCAGTATTTGCCAAATAATGCTATATTTCATCGGTTGCAGCTGTATATATATATATATATATATATATATATATATATATATATATATATATATATATATATATATATATATATATATATATATATATATATATATATATATATATATATATATATATATATATATATATATATATACATATATATATACCGCATGGCCATAATTAAACTGACAGCGCTCACAGTGTTCTGTAGGTCGATCTATTTGCGAGAATGACCCCATATTTGGTAGGAAGATTAAACAAGACGTGGGACGAAGGATTCTGAGAAAAAACAAATTATACATTATTGCAATATGCAAATTATTGCATATTTCCTTAGCATTTGGGCTATATTTGAACATTGTAATATAGATCAGTGGTATTATACTATAATTAAAGACGATATAAAGTAACTTTGGTATATAAATGACTTTGAAATAACAACAGCAATGTACTACACCACAACAGTTGCAAAAGTCACCGCTAGGGGAATATTTAGCGCTGTGTTATAGAAAACAGAGCGTTAACAAATGCAAATTAATACGGAATAAAATTATCTTTTATTATGCACATTTTCTGATTTAGTTGAAGTGCAATATGGCAACACTTTAAAAAAGCCTAAAATCTACATAAACACCGATAACCTCGTGATCTGCAATTTCACGTACGTTGAGCAGAAGTTCTTCATTCAAATTTTACGTTACATCCATTGGCACAGTGCCAGCTTCTTGGGTTTGAAAAGATAATGTGTTACGTTTCGAATCAATTGGATTGAAAGTTTATGTGCAATGTCTCCTTTTTCTGTCGTGCGTGCGTTACTGGTCAAATTCTTTTACCTCAACCAGTGCAACGCGTCAGCCGCTCTTCGTGCTTCTATACCGCACAAAAAATGCGTAAATGTAACGGTCTTGTGTCAGTTAATGTGAAAAAGGAATGGTTTCGACGTTTGAGGAAACAGGTCCTCTGAAGTTTCAGGCAGAGGACGAAAACCTGTACCACAGAATACAATCGAAGCAGTTGCCACGGCGATTGTCGACAGAGGACCAGACAATATTGCTGCCACCCCTAGCACTCATGGAGTATCTCGGAATATGGATATGCCTTACAGTACGGTATGGAAAATTTTACGAAAAATTATCAACTTCTATCAGTACAAGATCAGCCGTTACAGGAGTTACTGTACCCCGACCATGATAAGCGATTGTATGATGAGCTATGATAAGTATACTGTCAGTCTCTATGGATTCACGCTGTTTACAAGAAAATTTTTTGTTAGTCCCTAGAGTCTGAATCCGCCTAAACAAGAAATCCACTCCTCACTCTTTTTAAACTGACGCCACGCTCAGCGCTTTAACATTACACTCATGTTGTAGTCATGAAATTGTACATAAATATTGTTATTGTTGTCTTATGCCACTTGGTCAAACCAAGCACGATTGAGCCTGCAGGCTCTCGTATTAAGGTTCAGAGGGGCGGGTTTCGTTTTAATGAGCCTATTAAAGTGAAACAACGATTTCGCTCAAGTAGGTCCTTGTCATTTTGAAGCAGGGACCAAGGAGAAGACCCACAGACTTTGCCTGCTACCCCCAGAGGTATTGATTGAGAACTTGGAAGACATTGTGAACGCGAACATATTTTACGTGCCCCAGTCACTTTTAACGAACACTGTGGCTATTAATCCAGCTAGTGTTCCGAACCCGCAACCTTTCAGTTACGAGATCGTTACCTTCGCTGACTGAGCTACAATGGG
>CM063497.1:83628161-83635661 GCA_032207245.1 Pardosa pseudoannulata | reverse complement strand
TATATATATATATATATATATATATATATATATATATATATATATGCACTGTTAAGTTCATCAGCATTGATTTTTAAAATTTATTTTCTAAATCACACATTGACAGACAAAACAGCATTTGAAATCCATTTGTTTCCCTTTTTGGTTACTAAGGTAACACGTTATATCAAATGAAACAATGAACGTTAACTGTAATATTTCAAAAGCTTAATAATGCCCATGGGTATCTCAAACATGCCAATATCAAGTCATAGATACCTTTATTTAGAATGACACAATAATTTAACCCCTAAACCATGTAACCATACACTCTGCTGTACTAGATTTAATCCATTTCATAGAAAAGGAATGAGGGTCAGATAGCGAAATGTATCAGCTCACGTTTAATATGCCTAAAAGTTCTATCTACAGTTTAATGAATATTAAATATTAATTTATACAATCTAATTATCCGGCATATAAAAAGTAAATATGTTATTTTTCTGCATTCATTATGTTTCTACCATATATAGGGTCAAGTCTGTTAATTATTTCTTATATAAGATGTGTATATATTTATGGTGATGAAGAGTGAGTAAAAAATATAAATTTAATTTTTTTTGTAATAATTATGATTCATGATAGTTTCTTTTATTGATTTTACAATCCAAAAATTAAATCACACATTGCCCTGTAAACGCAGTACGCACATGTTTAACAACAAATTTCCTATTGCTTTATTGTATTAAGTAAAACAACATTCAAATTAAAAGTAAAAAATATGTAACCGAATTAATTTACAAATAAAGAATTGAAAATTGATCAAGAATAAAATAGTTGTTACATAAACGAGTTAATAAATCACATACTGCCCTTTACACTGGATGCGCATATGTTTAATAACAAATTTTCTATTGCTTTTTTGAATTAAAGAAAACATAATTCAAATTTAAATTAAAACATTATGTAATCGAATGAATTTACAAATAAAGAGTTTAAAGTTACTCGAGAATAAAATAGTTGTTACACAAACCAGTTAATAAATCACATACTGCCCTGTACTCTGGATACGCATATATTTAATAACAAATTTTCCACTGCTTTAATGAACTAAATAAAACAACATTCAAATTTAAATTAAAACATTATGTAATCGAATGAATTTACAAATAAAGAGTTTAAAGTTACTCGAGAATAAAATAGTTGTTACACAAACCAGTTAATAAATCACATACTGCCCTGTACTCTGGATACGCATATATTTAATAACAAATTTTCCACTGCTTTAATGAACTAAATAAAAGAACATTCAAATTAAAAGTAAAAAATTATGTAATCGAATCAATGTACAAATAAAGGATTTAAAACTGGTCAAGAATAAAATAGTTGTTACACAAACCAGTTAATAAATATATAAATATGCTAATTTGCTCCATTCAGTTTGTTTCTACCATACATAGAATCAAGTCTGTTACTTCTTTCTTATATTAGAAGCGTCTATATTTACGGCGATGAAGAGTGAGTAAAAAATATCAATTTAATTTTTTAATGAGTGATTAATGATGATTTCTTTATTGATTTTACGATCTAAAATTTAGATCACATACAGCCTTATAAACTGGATACGCAAATGGTTAACAACAGATTTCTACTTTTTTATTGAATTAAATAAAACAAAATACAAATTAAAATTAAAATATTATGTAATTGAATCAATTTACACATAAAGAATTAAGAATTGCTCAAGAATAAAATTGTTGTTAAACAAACCAGTTAATAAATCACATACTGCCCTGTACACTGGATACGCACATGTTTAATAACAAATTATCTACTGCTTTATTGGATTAAATTAAACAACATTAAAATTAAAAGTAAAAAATTATATAATCGAGTCAATATAGAAATAAAGAATTTAAAAATTGTTCAAGAATAAATTGCTGTTACACAAACTAGTTAATAAAATTCATACTGCAGCGTACACTGGATATGAACATGTTTAACAACAAATTGTCTACTGCTTTATTGATTTAAATAAAACAACATTCAAATTAAAAGTAAAATATTATGTAATAGAATCAATTTAGAAATGAAGAATTTAAATTTGCTCAAGAATAAGATTGTTGTTTAAGTTAGACAAGCCAATATAAAATATGATGATTTAATTTTTATTTGTCATATATTCAGCAGTAGAATAGTTGTAACAGTAAATAATAATGATGATATTAATAGCTGTTAAAGATACTAATATCACTACTTAATTTTCTTGGATTAGAAACATATACAGCTAATTTCGTCTACTCTAGCATTTCTTTTACTTCTCTCTTCTTTGTATCTATTCTTTTTCGCCACTAGAGGGCACCACATACACCATCCTTCAGCTCGCACTGCCTTCTTTCCACTCAGTATGACTAAGAGGAGTATTTTAAAAATACTCCTCTTGTAATGTTTTAATCTTTCCATTGTTTAATCATTGCAGCGCTGCAGGCGGTATTCCGGTACCTGCATCTACAATGCAAGGCTAAGACTCTGTTCTCTGGCACGTGACTACGCGAGTTAGCAAGCATTCAAATTTCAACGCTGATTAATTGCCCCAACGATTGCTAAGTTCCCTCTGTTATTCGTTTTCTGAGGTTTGGAGTGCTACTGTCTACTTTTTGCAACACGAGGGCTAGTGAGACCGGGACCTACAGCTTAAATCTGAATCCGAACGGCTATGAACATCCATGCCACAGTGGGATTCGAACTCACAATCTCCAGTTCCTATTTCCAGCACCCTAACCATTTGGCCATCGTTAGCCGGCTGTTTTTTGAGAGAAAATGGCTTAAAAGCGATCCATATTCATCATAAGATCTATGCAGTTTGCAAAGAAAACATTATAAAAGATAGAATGATTAGGAAGTTCGTTCGAATATTTAAATATGGTCTCACAAATGGGCATGATGACGAACGGAGTGAGCGACTTTCAGTCGTGACTGAATATTTGATGCAGGAATTTGACCATACATTGAGTCAAAACATATGCTTTACGATTACGTCGTCATCTGATGATTTTCTTCAAGTTTGTCGAAGCGTTCTTACTGCATATTGACTAAACGATTAAACTACCCAAAAGGTGTGCTCACGTTGGGTACCAAAAGTGTTGACAGAAATGCAGAAAACCAAACGTATGTGTATTGCTTTAACTTTCATTAAGCGTTACCACGAAGAAGGTGGTGATTTTTGAGCCTAATTGTTACGGGTAATGGTAAAACTTGATCACACTCCAAGTAGTCCCGATCTAGCAGTCAGTGACTACCAATTTGTTCCTGCATTCGAAGAAACATCTGGCCAATGAGTGTCATGACTATGACAATTTCAAATGGCCATGTTGCAATGGCTGACAAATCATGAGGCAGACATTTATGACGATGGTATACAAACGTTCGTTGTACGCTATAAGAACCTCAATATAGGTGGCAATTATGTAGAAAAGTAAGTACAGGCTTTCATATAAGAATAAAATTGTTTAAAAATCTCTGTTATGGGTTTATTTCAAAATGGTACTTACTTTAAAACGCGCCCCATCTAAAAGTCTTTTTCTGTATGTATATTCTGTATTTATGTTCTCCACTGACAAGCCTGGGTGTTCGGAGTCTTCTTTAAAAAGCTCATTCATTCCAAATTTATAATCCCACCAATAATGGCAATTCATTTATATATACGGTTTTTACGGAATCTAACCCTAATATTAAATGGCACGTCCATACCACTAAAACTCTCATAAAGTAAATTTTTGGGAACACCTCAAAATATTTTCCTATACATGTATTAAAAATAGAATAAATTTTATGCATAGATAAAATTTTAGAGAGTAAACAGTTTTGACCAATATTAATGTATAGAAAATCATCTCTGCAGAGAATTTCAGGCATAATATTAAGCACTAGTATATAGCCCGTCATATGACAGGATCATTAAAATTTTTAAATTTCCAGAATTGTAAAGTACCATATGAGGTTTGTAAAAAATGGTTTGTTTTTTGGCTGAGAATTATCTGGTACACTCTCAATAATTTCTTTATCTTCACACTCCTCTAAAGTCTCTCTATACTGTGAATTCAGTTTAGAATCACGTTGAATTCATTTAGAAAGGTAATTCAAAGTTTTCTTAGCTACGTCGAAATTATCGTTAAGTTCTTCCAATTTTTTTTCCATACAGTAATGAAACTATCATTTCCACTACACACTGGAGGTAGATACAATTTGTTGTTAATACCAGTGATAAAATTTGCATTGCAACCAAAAATAATCGACGATTATATTTAAAATTATCATATATGTATCTAATCTACTATTTAAGCGAAATATGAAAGAAAACTAATTATGTAATATCTAAATTCAGTGATAAAACGTACAGAGTGTTTCAAAAATGACCGGTATATTTGAAAAATAATGAAAACTAAACAGTGATAGAAATTCTCAGTTTATTACAATATCCTTGGGACAGTAGTAAATTTTCAGGAGGACAAACTTTCAAAATTAGTTTCACTATTCCACAACAGATGGCGCAGCAGCCTGAAAAAATCTAAAGTACGATATTTGTCTGTGGGTACTCTTAAAAGACCAGGTGTACCGACACTATCCAGAAACAATCGAATAACTCGAAGAGTACACCTGTTCTGCATGTGAAGCCATTCCGCCTGAGACGTTTACACGGGTTTCTGATAATTTCGTTCTGAGAAAAAGCCATATTATTGCTGATCCTGGTGGATATCTTGAAAATATCGTAGTTTAGATTTTTCAAAGACTGCAGCGTCATCTGTTGTGGAACATTGTAACTAATTTTGAAATTTTGTCTGCCTAAACATTTAATGTTGCCTAAGCATTTTGCAATAAACTGTGCTTTTCTATCAATGTCCGTTTAGTTTTTATTTATTTTTCAAATATACCGGTCATTTTTGAAACACCCTGTATGAATATAATGCAGGCGATATTTAATAATATTTAAATAAGGAATGATTAAATGAGATGGTTAAAGGAATAACGTCATAATGCTAGAAAATTATGTGACAAATTATTATGTGATTTATATTTATTATATGCAAATTGATAAATTTAATCACCTTCTCTTAACCGTGGGAAATAAGGCTTGAAATAATGGCATTACAAGCTAGAAAAAGGGGGAGGGGAGGAATTTCAAACATTGCTAACCCTAACTCATAAAGAATTCAATATGGATGCCTCTATCCATTCCTGGTACGACCGCTTCATAACTTCGAGGACAGACAGACAGATAACTTAGGCTATTATTGTACCGGAGATTTCTTTTTATGCAATGTAATGCCTGTTTAAACACCATTTTTTAATTTTGTGATAAGAATATTTTACTTCAGGTATCATATTTACTTAATCTTTGAGTCGTGTATTATGTTTAACTTTTAGGTTTCGGCTGGTACAGCAGTTATACCATATATATTTAGAAAACCAAAAGTCGGCTAGGGTACAACAGTTGTACCGTAGATATTTCTCCCCTTTTGCAGGGCAGGGGTCATTACTCACTTGTCATTTGGCCACTCCCTCCCTATTGTTGAAGTTTTGCTGAGTGCATCAGTACCGGGAAGGAAGAATGTGATTTTGTTTGGCGACATGTGGAACAACTGGCGCTTTTTTGTCCATGTCCAGCAGTTGTTTGTAAACTATTTATTCTATCTTGCGAAACAAATCCGTTTGGAAGAGAGTCAAAGTTTCTTTCCTTCGTCGTTTATTTTTTTTATTTAATCTGATCATGGCTCCTAAATTTAACGGTCTTTCTCAAAGTGAGATGTCAAATAACAACTTTCAGACTGGTTTTACAGCAACCCCGAATTGTAACGTCCTCCACTCCCAGAGAGTGGCAATAGGACAAAACATTTTTCCCTCTGGAGAAAGTGGAAGGAGGGGGGAGGAATTTTCGAAAATGTTGCCGATTTGTAGTCCAAACGCAAGCCAGCGGTCAACCGAAGCTTAAAGGTTAAAAGACATATTCAATGTTGATATTCTACATTTATATCTACATTCCAATCACAATGAAAAATGCGTATAATGAAAGTTACACTGCAAACTTAAATAAGCAGTCAATTGTACTGAAAACTTCAAATATTTACTTCAATAGGCTTAGGAATATTCAACATTTATACTACATTTCAATGACAATGAAAAATGGGTATACTGAAAGGTACACTGCAAACTTAAATAAGCAGTCAATTGTACTGAAAACTTCAAATATTTACTTCAATAGGCTTAAGAATACTCAACATTTATACTACATTCCAATCACAATGAAAAATGCGTATACTGAAAATTACACTGCAAAGTTAAATAAGCAGTCAATTGTACTGAAAACTTCAAATTTTTACATCAATAGGCATAAGAAAAGCAAAATACAAAATTAGCATAGGTGCAAACGACCTTCTGTGTATAAATAGAATTTTTTAAAATGAAATTTATTCCTTTTTCTGCAACATCCTAAAATAACTACCTACGTGCTTAATCACGATGTCCATTTCTAAAAATATAATACTTCCACTTTTAAGGGAAATTTTTTCTGCTTTTTTCATTCTATTCCGCTATCACAACGTTTTTTGGTCATTTCTTATAAGCTTATTTTATGTACAATAATAAAGAATTATATTATTATAAGAACAGGCTATATGTAATAATTTTAAATTATAAATATTGCAATACACAGTGCAATTATGTTGTATTTTTTAAAATCAAATTAAATGTATATCTAAAAAAATAAAGATGATTTTAGCAATTCATATAGTTAATATTACATAAAGTAGTATATAGCCCGTCATATGACGGGATCAGTAAAATTTTTAATTTTCCAGAATTATAAAGTAACCTATGAGGCAGTTAAAAAAATGGTTTGTTTTTTGGCTGAGAATTATTTTGCAACAAAATATTACCTTAAGAAAATTATTTACGTAAAATCTAAGTTTAGTGATAAAATGTATGGAAATAATGCAGATGATATTTAAATAATCTAAAATAAATGATTAAATGAGATGGTTAAAGGAATGACGTCATAATGCTAGGAAAAAATTGTTATTTTTACCTATCTGTTATGTGATAAATTGATACATTTAATCGCCTGCTCTTAAAATGGGGCTTGATATAATAATGGTAGCACGTGAATTTAATAAAATAAAAATAATAAAAATTTGAAAAATTTATTTTAAAAAATAATAAAACTTTAAAAATAATGAAACAACTTTAGGAATAAGAATTCAAAAGAAAAAGCAGAAATTATTAAATTATTTAGACATTTAGAAAAATTCGGCTACGTCGGGGGCAGAACCATCAACCCGAAAAGTACGACGATCAAATGGGCAGACACTCTAAACCATGTGCCAGCTTACACGTGGTGAAGGAAATGGTTAGAATATATAAAGGTCAAGTAAAAACAGTCCAGAAATTTAAATATTGCGCTCCGTCCTCGATATCCTATCAATAATGAATTTAGTATAGAATAAGAGGGAGAATAAGGCTTGAAAT
>CM063497.1:83608161-83623161 GCA_032207245.1 Pardosa pseudoannulata | reverse complement strand
CACAGAGTCCAACATCGCAATCTGGACAGTAGAACCTTGTTTTTCTCCTTACTTTTTTACCTCTACTGTCTCTCTTTGAGCAGCAAATAATTTAGCAACCAGAAAAGTAAACAAAAGCATTCGAAACCATAATAGGAACATGGGAAATAATTCAGGAAAGACTGATTGCACGGTGTAAAATTTAACAGTGCCCGAGCTACACTCGGGATGATCCAGGATTGTACATTTCGACTGCCCGAGTTCAGCTCGGGAAAAACCGGGAAGGGGTTAATCCAGTGATTCTCAACCTGTGGGGCGCGCCCCCCTAGGGGGGCGCGATCACACTAATGGGGGGGCGCGAGCATATCCAAGAGAAAATGTTATTTAAAAAAATTGATTAAGTGACTGAAAGGAAAGAACACACACACACATACAAAACAAAATACATTTCGACATATTTAATAATTAACTTATTAAATTAAAACAACTTACTAAATTAAAAACAAATTTAATAATTATTAGTGACTTCCTTGGGCCTGTCTTTCAGAGCAAAGTTTTTCGAAGGAGGGTTTAATATTAGAAATAGACACTCTCAGTTCTTTTTCTATATTTAGCTGAGATCTATATTTTGTCTTCAAAGAAGCCACCGCAGAAAATCCAGTTTCACAAAGGTAAGATGTTGAAAATGGTAGTAGAATGCGAAATGCCCTTGTTTTTAGTGCAGAAAACTCATCATCCACTCCTGCCCAAAATTCAAAGAGTGATTTATTACTAAATTGTCTTTTGGTTTCGCCGCTTGTCGTGAAGTCTATGAAGGTTTCTTCCTCTTCAATTGAGAGTCCTTCGGGAGTATTTTGAAATGGATCCCTCACCCACTTGTAACTTGATATCAGTTTGTCGTCAGCAAGAAAGTACTTTTTAAAATTCTTTGCTAGCATTGCTAAAGGATTTTCAATGGTTGCAAAAACAACTTTTACATGTTGTTCTTCAGCCTTGTAAGTTTTAATACAATCATTCAAATTTGCAAACATTGTTAAGTTTTCTTGCTTTAAATTTCTGCTCCACAATTCCAATTTCCTACAAAAAGCATTAACTTTATCACTCGTATCCAATATATGTGTATTTGCTCCTTGCAGATGAAGATTCAAGTTATTTAATTTCTCGAATATGTCGACCATGTAGCTCAATTTCATCACAAATAAACTATCGCGAAAATTCTCAGCTTCCGGTCTGTTTTCCTCTTCTAGGAAAACGGCGATTTCTTCTTTTAATTCATAAACACGTTGCAAAAATTTCCCTCGTGATAACCATCTTGCCTCGCAATAAAATAGTAACGCTGAATGTACTGCACCCATGTCTTTACAAAGTGCGGAAAAGATTCTTGATTTCAGGGGTCTCATTTTTATATAATTTACTACGGTTACAACCGTAGTTAACACAATATTCAAACCAGGACTCATTTCTTTGGAAGCCAAAGCTTCTCTGTGGATCATGCAATGTGTCCAGACGCACTGTGGCGATTTTTGTTTCACAAGTGCTTGAATACTTTGGAATCTTCCGGACATAGAACGAGCACCATCGGTGCATATTCCGACGCAATTTTTCCATTCTATGTTTGCCTCGTTCATAAAATCATTTAAGATAGCAAATAATGCGAGTGCTGTTGCTTTGAGTTCTATTGGTTTGCAGAAAAGTAATTCTTCTACTACTGACAAATCATCACAAAATCTAACATAGGCAATGAAATGAGCATCTTTATTACTATCTGTTGCCTCATCGAGTTGTATTGAAAACAATTTGTCACGCAACTTCGACAAAAGCTGACACTCTACATCTTCAGCTATATCAGCAATTCGACGGGCAACAGTATCATTTGAAACAGGTATAGACTGCAATTGTTTTGCAAAATTATCTCCAAACATAATTTCTACAATCTCAATTGCGGCTGGCAAAATAAGCTCTTCACCAATGGTGTGAGGCTTTTTACATCTGGCTATTTTATATGAAAGTTTGTAAGAGGCAATTAAAGCTTTTTCATTCACAGACAAAGTTTTTTTAAACAATGATTTTTGCTTTTCATATGATTTTAATTTTAATTCGAAGAATTCTCTGGGTTTGTTTACGTACTCACTATGAAGCGTTTCCAAATGTCGTTTAAGTTTATTAGGTTTCATGCTGTCTGCCGCCAACATTTTTGAGCAAATGATACACAGGGGCCTTTCTTCTTCATTTACTTCAGTACTAGTGAACCCAAAATTTAAGTATTCTTGAGAATATTTTCTTGATTTTATTTTCGGAACCACGCTCGTCTGTGTACTTGTTGATGCTTGTCTATCGTCTAATGCTCGCTTACGCCCGCTTAAAAATTTATCCATGATTCTGCATAAGTCTGCTGCCGTGAATATTTAATACCGTGAATTGCAATTACACGAAAATATATATAACATACACATTAAGAATAGATTCAATAGCGATAAGAAGGATCGACTCGAATGAGATTGTCTGGAATTGAAATTGGCGTCATAGAACTTTCTCCTTCTCCCTATGAGAAAACATTTGTTCACATCTGCGCACGCTCCTAACTTAACTTTTAAGCTGACCAGACAAATTCCAGACAAATCGAAACTTCTCGCGAAACCGTGAGAATGCCCGACATGGCGGGACGCAAGAGCAATAAAAAGGCATAGGATTATTGTTTTTTTCAATGCTGAGTATCAGTGTTGCAAAATGTCAATAAATTTCCGTATTCTTGGTAATTTGCAAAGTTTAAAATTAAGGTTGTAGTGCAGGTTTAGCGCCATAATGCTCAAAATACATTATTATTGTATACATTTTATTGTACGCGGTGGGGAGGGGGGCGCGATGAAAATTATGATTGAAAATTGGGCCGTGAATACTAAAAGGTTGAGAAACACTGGGTTAATATATTTTTATTTATATAACATCCTATGACTATGTACTGCAGCATTGCGCATAATAGAATGGAAGATTGTGATATTTCTTGTCAATTTAACAAGTTACTCATATAATATATTACATATTTTTAAATATAATTTTACAAAGTTATTTATTTTTAAAAAAAGTGTCCATATCCGATGTAAAACATAAATTTGTTATTGACTTCAAATATATATGAGTGTAAAATTTCATAGTGCCCGAGCTATACTCGGGATGATCCTGGATGGTACTTTTGACCTGCCCGAGTTCAGCTCGGGAACAACCGGGAAGGGGTTAAAAAGCTATTTCGAGCAATTAGAGTAGTCTTTTAGCAGCATGAAATGTATTGTTAATGTTACTGATGTGTGTGGACCAGGGAAGCTTTTTATCTAGAGTAATTCCTAAATATTTAACAGTGATAGTAGTAAAACATTAGGCAATTACAGTGTGGTAATTAAAGTATACATCGAAATTTCTGGAACTTTTTGACGGCTAGTTCTGTATCACAGGACTACTTTAGGTAGACGTGCAGATGTTGAGTGCCTTTCCATTGTCTGCTCCTTTCTCTCCAGGTCTTAAAATCACACCCAATTCTTAAATATAATTCTAGAAAAAATTACCCATCTTTACCCATTACATTTATTGCTTTATATTGACCGTAATGACTATGAATAATCCCTAGAAATTCAAAGGCATTTAACTTGACATTTATATTGATCTGTATTTTAACCCTTTCATTGGTCATTTATTTCTCACACCACATTTCCAAACTTTTAAAACAGAACTTTTAATTTCATT
The DNA here is from genome assembly GCA_032207245.1 of Pardosa pseudoannulata. Lineage (NCBI taxonomy): Eukaryota > Metazoa > Arthropoda > Arachnida > Araneae > Lycosidae > Pardosa > Pardosa pseudoannulata. The sequence goes on along the minus strand of CM063497.1, from coordinate 83,619,447 downwards.
CAATCGATCGAACAATAGATGACAGCAAAAACCCGAAGCGGGAATTAGTCTTCCCATCATTCCAATGGCAAGACCAATATATTAGAATGGGTTTTCCACTACCCACAGTTGTGTTTTGTAAGATCATGTAGGTGAAGTAATCTTCCAAAGGCTCACGAAAGGGTTAAATGAAGTTAAAATGATCTATACTTTAAAGGAAGTTAATTAAAGTATATATGTCAGTAATAATCATGTAAAAAGTCATTGTTAAGAAAGTGATACCTCATCTAATCTGTGTGCCTTTTATAAATGCCTGTATATTTGTCAACGATCTTATATGGATACCCAGTTCTCAAATATAGTAATAGTACAAAAAACCATATAAATTATATTATGGTAATATAAATTTACAACGAAATTCCGAAAACTTTTAGACTGGTAGTTGCATATACGGATTATGAAAAAAGACATGAATTTCTGTTACTTTTATTTGCTGAAAATATCCCGGAAACGTTACGAAATCTATAATTTTTAACCTTAAAGTATAATTAAGTTATCCCCTATATAATAACAGCCTAAGTTATCTGCCCTTCTGACCTCGAATTTATGGAGCGGTTGGACCTGGAATAGATACAGGCATCCATATTGGATTCTTGGTGAGTTAGGGTTAGCAAAATTCAAAGCGAGTAAAGTTTATCTTCTGCTAAACTATTGATTCAATTCTAAAATAAATTAGCATATATATGCTTTATATCACAAATATATTGTCGTCTTTAAAACGTTTGAAATACCCACCTTCTTCACTTTTCGAGCGTTTATTGCCTCTATTTCAAGCTCTATTTTCCACAGGTTAAGGGCAGGTGATTAAATTTATCCATTTATCACATAATAAATAGGTAAAAATAACATTTATTTCTAAAATTATGACGTCATTCCTTTAACCATCTCAATTAAGCATTTATTATTTTAAATTATTTAAATATCGTTTGCATTATTTCTACATGTTTTATCACTAAACTTAGATATTACGTAAATAATTTTCTTTTATTTATTTGTCTTAAATAATAGATTAGGACATTTTAAATTTAATCATCAATTACTTTTCTTTGCAATGAAAATTTTATCACCGGTATTAAGAAAAAATTCTTTTCATAAAAGTCTAGGTTTCCATTTCACTGACTAATGAATATAAATATAAATATCCATTTATCACATAATAAATAGGTAAAAATAACATTTCTAAAATTATGACGTCATTCCTTTAACCATCTCAATTAAGCATTTATTATTTTAAATTATTTAAATATCGTCTGCATTATTTTCCCACTTTTTTATCACTGAACTTAGATATTACGTAAATAATTTTCTTTTATTTATTTGTCTTAAATAATAGATTAGGACATTTTAAATTTAATCATCAATTACTTTTCTTTGCAATGAAAATTTTATCACCGGTATTAACAACAAATTCTTTTCATAAAAGTCTAGGTTTCCATTTCACTGACTAATAAATATAAATATAATAAATTTATATATCTTTGAAAATTAAGAAGTTTGTTTGTTTGTGTGTTTTTCTTACATAACCACATGGTTTGACCAAATGAATTCAATGTGATTCTAAACTGCATTTATAGTATCGGGAGACTTTAGAGGAGTATGAAGATAAACAAATTATTGAGCTAGTACAGTATAATTCTTAGCCATAAAACAAACCATTTTTTAGACGACGCATAGGGTAATTTACAATTCTGGAAAATTAAAAATTTTACTGATCCTGTCATATGATGGGCTATATGCTCATTTAAGCATTTATTATTTTAAATTATTTAAATATCGTCTGCATTGTCTTCACATGTTTTATCACTGAACTTAGATATTACGTAAATAATTTTCTTTTATTTATTCGGCTTAAGTAATAGATTAGGACATTTTAAATTTAATCTTCGATTATTTTTCTTTACAATGAAAATTTTATCACCGGTATTGACAACAAATTATTTTCATAAAATCCTTGGAGTCTATTTCACGGACTAATGAATATAACTATAAATATCCATTTATCACATAATAAATAGTTAAAAATAACGTTTTTGTTCTAAAATTATGACGTCATTCCTTTAAACATCTCATTTAAGCATTTATTATTTTAAATTATTTAAATATCGTCTGCATTATTTTCACACTTTTTTATCACTGATCTTAGATATTTAATGTAAATAATTTTCTTTTATTTATTTGTCTTAAATAGTAGATTAGAACATTTTAAATTTAATCATCGATTATTTTTCTTTGCAATGAATATTTTATCACCGGTATTAACAACAAATTCTTTACATAAAATCCTTGGAGTCTATTTCGCTGACTAATAAATATAAATATAATAAATTTATATATATTTGTAAATTAAGAAGTTTGTTCGTTTGTGTGTTTTTTACGTAACCACACGGTTTGACTAAATGAATTCAATGAGATTCTAAACTGCATTTACAGTATCGGGAGACTTTAGAGGAGTATGAATATAAACAAATTATTGAGCGTGTATCAGATAATTCTTAGCCAAAAAACAAACTATTTTTTAAAAGCCTCATATGGTACTTTACAATTCTGGAAAATTAAAAATTTTACTAATCCCGTCATATGACGGGCTATATGCTCATTTAAGCATTTATTATTTTAAATTATTTAAATATCGTCTGCATTATTTTCACACTTTTTTTATCACTGATCTTAGATATTACGTAAATAATTATCTTTTATTTATTCGACTTAAGTAATAGATTAGGACATTTTAAATTTTATCATCGATTATTTTTCTTTGCAATGAAAATTTTATCACCGGTATTAACAATAAATTATTCTCATAAGAGTCTAGGATTCTATTTCACGGACTAATGAATATAAATATAATAAATTTATATATCTTTGAAAATTAAGAAATTTGTTCGTTTTTGTGTTTTTTTTACATAACCACACAGTTTGACTAAATGAATTCAATGTGATTCTAAATTGCATTTACAGTATCAGGAGAGTTTAGAAGAGTATGAGTATAAACAAATTATTGAGCGTGTATCAGATAATTCTTAGCCAAAAAACAAACTATTTTTTAAAAGCCTCATATGGTACTTTACAATTCTGGAAAATTAAAAATTTTACTAATCCCGTCATATGACGGGCTATATTCTCATTTAAGCATTTATTATTTTAAATTATTTAAATATCGTCTGCATTATTTTCACACTTTTTTATCACTGATCTTAGATATTTAATGTAAATAATTTCTTTTATTTATTTGTCTTAAATAGTAGATTAGGACATTTTAAATTTAATCATCGATTATTTTTCTTTGCAGTGGAAATTTTATCACCGGTATTAACAACAAATTATTTTCATAAAAGTCTCTAGGAGTCTATTTCACGGACTAATGGATATAAATATAATAAATTTATATATCTTTGAAAATTAAGAAGTTTGTTCGTTTGTATGTTTTTTATACATAACCACACGATTTGACTAAATGAATTCAATGGGATTCTAAACTGAATTTACAGTATCGGGAGACTTTAGAGGAATATGAAGATAAACAAATTATTGAGCGTGTGCCATATAATTCTTAGTCATAAAACAAACCATTTTTTAGATGATGCGTAGGGTACTTTACAATTCTGGAAAATTAAAAATTTTACTGATCCCGTCATATGACGGGCTATATTCTCATTTAAGCATTTATTATTTTAAATTATTTAAATATCGTCTGCATTATTTTCACACTTTTTTATCACTGATCTTAGATATTTAATGTAAATAATTTTCTTTTATTTATTTGTCTTAAATAGTAGATTAGAACATTTTAAATTTAATCATCGATTATTTTTCTTTGCAGTGAAAATTTTATCAGCGGTATTAACAACAAATTCTTTTCATAAAAGTCTAGGAGTCTATTTCACGGACTAATGAATATAAATATAATAAATTTATATATCTTTGAAAATTAAGAAGTTTGTTTGTTTGTGTGTGTTTTTTTTTACTTAATGACTAAATGAATTCAATGGGATTCTAAAATGCATTTACAGTATCGGGAGACTTTAGAGGAATATGAAGATAAACAAATTATTGAGCGTGTACCATATAATTCTTAGCCATAAAACAAACTATTTTTTAGATGTCGTATAGTGTAATTTACAATTTTGGAAAATTAAAAACTTTACTGATCCCGTCATATGACGGGCTATATGCTAGTTATTTTATACTTTCCATAATGACTATGGGTAATCCATGACAATGTGAAGGGACATGTATAATCTGATATTGGTAATAAACGGTATTTTAAAAGAAATTAATCAAAGAAAATCTATTAGAACTATCCATGTATAAATTTATTAAGAACGTAATATCTCTTCTTCGAAAATCCATGCCTTATCAGACATCTATTCTAGAACGAAATAGTGAAGCATCCGCTTTACCGAGAAACGACCTCAAAATAAATCAGACTTGAGCTGTTTAGTCGATACGCTGGAAAGTTCGAAATACCGGCTCCGTTCGTCATCCTTAAGTTCGGTTAGCATTTCTTACTATTCAATTCGCCGATTAGGCAGCAAATTGTTAATAATCGGCTACGTTCTGCGCTCGTTCATTATTCAACGTATTTCGTTACGGTTGCAGTCAATCAAATGAAACACTCATTTAATTATAGCATTAATGGAAGAAGTGAAAGTATTTCAAGTAAATTATCTGATGCAAGTAAAGTAAGAGCTCTAATAAATTAAATTTACTCTTTTCTATCTCAAGATTTTCCTTAGTAAATGGATGTTTCCACACTATGCCCAGATTAATAAAACGGAAGCATAGTTCTAGGTAAACTACTTGGATTATCTATGTTGGTAACGTTTAACGAAGAATATTAATTATTCATAAAATGAAATGTTGAATATTGATAAAATATTTTACTCTTTATATTGTTACCCGCAGAAAATTCAAAATTTTGGAATAATTAATAACTTGCCCTATATTCTTTGTCACAAATACCCATTACAGCTTACATTATTATTTTGTTTAAATTTTTATTCTGTTCTATATTAACTTGGGGACTAGGCCCATACCGGCCGATCTTTATACGAGCTTGGCCGAATAGGCCGAAATGAAAAATTTGAATATGTTTCGTGCATCTTCTTTTCACCCCGTCTTATTACCAGTTGACAGTTTGATTGATTATTGCCTACAGCAAAGCTTGACTATTTTTGAGGCGTCTTCCTTAGCAATGTTTTATTTCTTTTTATTCTCTAAGAAATTCTAATTTTATTTTATATTGCGATATATATTTTGAAGTTCAGTTTGAAGATATTTTATATAAAATAAGCTAGTTAAATATTATCGATAAAAATAGTTAAACAATTTTGTTTTTATTATCGATTCAATTCATAATTTTTTCCCTTAAATGAATTTTATTGTTACGGTGGTGAAAATATAAAGCCATAAACTCAATTAGTCATCATTTAGACGGGGCTGAGGAAATGAATTATACAGTATGATTTACTTTCTTTTGTTGATAGAATGCTCACTATTTTAGAATAGTTTTTCTGTAATTTCTGTATTGGAGAGCTATTAATTTTTTATACTGACAAATGTCTTAGTAAGTTTGCAGTTCTTAATTTAAAAATTACACTTATTTATTATCTTCTTCAAAAACTCATAAAAATGGGCTTAAATTTTGTTATACTTTCGATATGAGTATGTGTGTTTATATTATTGTGAACTCATTTACTAAATCTTATCTTGTAGCTTATGTACCCTGTTTCTACAAGGGGAAGTAAAGAAACATAATCAATTTAAGATTGACATCTGTGACCCACCTATTTCATTCATGGCTCCGAAATCCATTTTCCGGGATGAAGGGAGGGATGAATGGGACAGTCCATTTTACATTTTCACCTGCTGAAAACTTTAGGAGTTATTTGTTTAAAATTTTTATCGTCTTTATTAACACATTGTATGCGGGGACACGTACAAGTACATTTTCGACGATTGATACTTGAGCACGGGTCACATACTAGTACGGGTTAGTGTTACAACATGGTTTGTTTGTGGCTACAAAAATAACAGTATATACAGGAAAATGAAGCCGAATGTTTTTGTCTTTCATTATTTTTTAAAATGCAAAAATGTTTATATATAACATAATTCAATAAAATTAAAACTATATACAACTATTTCTAGTTGATTTTTCATATTTACTATATTATTATAAATTTATCCTCTAGAAAGTATATTTTTTTGTTCACAAAAATCTTATGGTTGTTATTTATATATTTCTATTTATATATTTGTTTATATATTTCGATATAAAATGCGAAAAGTTAGTTAAAAATTAAATAATTTTCGATCTATTGAGATTTAACTGAATAACTAAATTTATGCGCAAACTCTCGCTCCTGGTACAATTCCACTGTGAAATGTACCCGCACACAATGTGTTAGTATCTATAATAGTGTTTTACAGCTACCTTTCTAATTTTATACGATGATCTACTTTAATACATGCACGAGAAATGTGTGAATTTATTTTTGTACAATAATATTTATACAATATTTATACTTATCGTAATTACATTTATACCTATCGGTAGATATCCGAACAGCAAGTAAGAATTCCTATCTATACATGATCTGTTTTATGCATTTAACTGCATACAACAATATGTATGTATTAAGTTACAATAATATTCATTTGTTTATGCACACTCTTATACCAGGTGGACATAATTAAACTGACAGTCATCACAGTGTTCTATAGCACGATCTATTTGGAATGACGCCACATTTTGTTGGGATTAAACAAGATGGGGGACGAAGGATTCCGCGAAAAAACAAATTAGTTCCAAAAGTCACCGTTAGGGGAATATTTGTCACTGTCTAATAGAAAATATAGTGTTAACAAATACAAATCAATACGGAAATTAATTTCTTAACAGTGCCAATGAATGTAACGTGAAATTTGAATAACGAAATTATTCTACTAAGCGTACGTGATATTGCAGATCATGACACTTTATCGGTATTTATGTAGATTTTACCCTTTTTTAAAAGTGTTGCCACATTGCAGTTGAACTAAATCAGAAAATGTGTACAATACAAGGTTAGTTTATTCCGTATTAATTTGCATTTGTTAACACTCTATTTTCAATGTTACACAGCGCCAAACATTCCCCTAGCGGTGAGTTTTGGAAATAATTTGTTTTTTCGCGGAATCTTTCGTCTCTCGTCTTGTTCAATCTTCCTACAAAATGTGACGTCATTCTCGCAAATAAATCGCACTACAGAACGCTGTGAGCACTGTCATAATTATGGCCACCCGATACTATCTACATTAACTCATATACTAACTTATTCCCCCTTCTAATATATAAATACTAACAATTATTTTCTCCTGTACAAAAATGTGAGAATGATGGTCAGCACGTGCATACACAGCTGTGGACTAAATTTCTAAACATAATTCAGACGCCGCTGTTGACTTGGGATTTTAATGGGGACACATCCTGAGGATTTATATCTTATGGAGTCGAATAAGTGTAACAGTCAAGCTTAGGCAGGAATGAAGCCTTGAGATATCGAGGCAGGGGCTTGGCAATAATGTAAACTTTCACCAAAGAGGGCATTTTAATGAACCCAACTGCACTCCCGAAGTTAGTGCAGATGTGGAAACATTTCACCAACAAGTAATTGGAAAAGAGTTAAAAGGGGCGTTGAACCGAGGTGTAAAGTTATAGAAGAAAAGTGGGAAAAAGAGTCGAGGTCGGAGGTGAAAAGAGACCTCCTGGTCACGGCACGAATTTATTGTGTTGGAAGTACATTACAGCATATTACACAATGAAGACAATTATATTACACAATGTAGACATCGGTATACACAAAAAAGTTTATTTACTCTTTCAAAACAAACTACAACTATTTATGGACAATAATAAACTTTTATTAATGAAACAAACTATGAATTTAATATTGTAAAAATATATACTTGTGTATAACATCGCCCAATGGAAGTAGCACTGCCATGATTCTAGCATTGTGTAAATACCGTGATCAGTATCCCAACGTTATATAATTTTTCATTACAGACGAAGCGACTGCGAGACACTTGCAAACAGTGTGTATTCAAAACAGTAATGAAAAATTATGGAACTACAATAAAAACCCCATGGCATTTCCTGCAAACAGTCATTTGAAGGTTACATCCTCAAGCACTGCAAAGTTAGTTTTCTGACTCAGTCTTACATGAAACAGTCGTGAGAAATTACAATGATATTTGTTAACATTTTAATCTTTTTGTCTCTTATTGTATTATATTAATGCTTACACAATGACTGGGAACAATGAGCGTCTCATTACAGTTCCAAATATTTATATTTAATAAGCATTACAGGCACATATGCGTTTTATAACAAATAAGGTTACAAATAGCCAAATGGAATCTTTTTACACTTTGTTGTCAGTTAATACTAAGTGAACAGGAAGGGAAATTAAGAAGCACCTGCTAATTTGTACATTCGATTTGCAATGTTCCCATATAATGATATCGTTCTATGCAGTATTTCGATATTTCGCTGTATAACAGTCTCATATTGTAACATGCTTTGTTTAATAAATATTGCAATAAAAGGTAATATAATAATAGAAACATTTTATGTAATTTAAACAAATTGAAAATGTTAATTAAACATATTTAAGGTTGTTTTTTATATATTAATTAACTGGAATGCTCATGTAACTAAGGTTATTTGAAATGACGACCCATTTGTACAAAGTTAAACAAAAAGAAAAATTCCGCTAAAAACAAATTAGTTCCAAAGTCACCGCTACGAAATATTGGCCACAGTTTGTAAAAAAGTGTCAAAAAATGCAAATCATTAGGGAAAAAAATTTCTTAATATGTGCCAATGGATGACAAAGGAAAATAAACTTCTTTACTTCTCACTTACTGTTGCAGAATTATTTTGTGTTTATGTAATTTTACGTTTTATAAAATTTGCCATAGCCCTCTTGTGAACCATTGCATTCAGTATTTTATGAAGTATTAATTTGCATTTGATAGTCAATTTTCTAATCGCAGCGCCAAATATATATAGGTAACTTTTTGGAACAAATTTGGTATTTTTGTGGAATCCTTCGTTTTTTTGTTTAATCTTTCATAAATGTAACATTCTCACCAAATAGATCGCGCTACAGATTAGTGAGCACATCAGTTTATATGGACTCGTATATAAAAAGTGGAAAGAGTTTCTAAATATAGACCAACAAAAAATATTCTTTTTTATTATTACAAAATGTTTGAAAAAAATTCATGAATTCAAATTAACATATAGCGCAAATTTATTGGATCGCCTAAAATATATTTTTACTGCAAATAAATGTCCAAGTTTCTAGGTTTTACTAAAGAAAACTGTATAATTTAGTCTTCTAATTTTCTTCTTTCTAAATTCTAAAGAACAATATGATTAGTATAAAACTTGTTGAGAAAGTGAAATTTCTAATTATATACAACAAAATTTTATAATCAAAAAGTATAAATAAATATAAAACACGCTCATATTTTCTATTGTACAACAACCACTGTTCTACTGCGATAACTACCTACCGCTGTATTTTATTTTAATTCTTATATTCTTAAAAGCACAATTGATAAAATGAATACCAAACGCGATTGTAATTCAAAATGTTGAATGTACGAAAATTATAACCAACAGACGTCTCACAAAACATTTTCGTACAAAAAGCAATGGAAGAGCTATCGATATTCTCGAATTTTTGGCACATAAGCGAAGTTCATAGACTTCGCCGCACTCAAAAACGGTTACATTGTACGGAAATAACAAAAGTCAAACTATACAAATCAAACATAACAATGTGTGAAAATGGTTACAGGTATATTTTTTTTTAATATATGTAAAATGAATTTATAGAAAATTTCTTATTATATATGATATAACATTTTATTGAAATATACAATATATTCATAATCGCAAAAGGTTTCTTTTATTAAATCATATATATTTATATAATGACATTATTTATCTTACAATATAATCTCATCAAAAACTTACTCTTTTCTTTTCAATAGTTGCCACACCACAAAAGAAATAAAAAATTAAAAGGAGACAAAACGATTTTACTTTAAACCAAGTTTATTAACCATTTGATGTACGCAACAGTAGTGGAATATATAGAACTAGCATAGCTTCCATTTCGGTTGATTTAAGACCAACAGTCCGCTAAAAAATTCGCCACATAAGTTAGATTTCTTTACTTTACTGATATACATTTATTGCTACTTCGCAAATTGAATCATCGATATTCTCACGACTAAACGTGTAAAAAAAAGTTACGTTGCCCTAATGTTTGAGAAAGAAGAAATTTAAACTCATTAAGAAAATATTTACAATATGTCTCGATTAAATGTTTTTATACAATTAAATATATGCTTAAGGAATATAATATAATAGCTTATATTATAAATATCGAAAAAAGAAAGAAAGAAAGAAATCCAATTGCCTTGCGGAGAAAAAATAGGGGTTCCTCTCCAGAACTGCGAGGGTCAAATCCCCAAAACCAACGGAACGCTTCTATTGTTGGGAGAAGTCCGAAATTTTTTTTCCTAGTTCAACTGATCCTGTTCTGGTATATCTTTCACGATGACCCACGGGAAGAGGTAAAAAGAGCTGAAGAAATGTAACTTATTGTTACACACCACCCTACAAATGCTTATTGTATGATAATATAAAAACCTTTAGGAAACTTTTAAGAAAAACTAAAATTCATCCTAAGAATTATAACACAAAAATTTTCACATCAATTATATTTAAAAAAAAAAAAACTAAAATTGGTCCTCAGATTTATAATAGAAAAATTTTCACTTCAAGTATGTTTAATAAAAACTAAAACTCATCCCCAGAATTATAAAACAAAAATTTTCACTTTTATTTAAGAAAAACTAAAGCTAATTCTCAGACTGATAACACAAAAAAATTTACTTTATTTATATTTAAGAAAAACTGAAACTCATCCTGAGAATTATAACACAAAAATTTTCACTTCAATTATAAATAAGAAAAACTAAAACTCATTCTTAGAATTATAACACAAAAATTTCCATTTCAATCATAAGTAAGAAAAACTGAAACTCATCCTCAGAATTATAACACAAAAAGTTTCACTTCAATTATAGTTAGGAAAAACTGAAACTCATCCTCAGAAGTAAACACAAAAACTTTCACTTTAATTGCATTTAAGAAAAACTAAAACTCATCCTCAGAATTAT
>CM063497.1:83580661-83585661 GCA_032207245.1 Pardosa pseudoannulata | reverse complement strand
CATCTCAAAACCAATAAGCTGCTAACGGACCAAAAATTCATAGTTATTGGTGATTCTGCTACAATGACTGCATACATTTTTTCTTAAAGGCAACCATGATTGTTTATTTTTTACTGTTTACCTTTATAAAAATGTGTCAAATCTCTTTTGATCTACAAGTAAGTTAAAACAGTAAAATCGAAGTATTATATTGAAATTTTCCTCATCAACAGCTCTAGCCAAGCAGGGTACTGTTTAAGTCTGCTTCGGACGTCTGTCAACATTTTTACCTTATCTTAAGAATTAGCGAGCTTTCGCATCGTCAGCGCCCTTCCCATTTCGAAATTTGAATATTATATCATTGGTATATATAAATATATAATTAAAAACACATAGAAATATATATATATATATATATATCATTTTTAAATCTACTCTATTACAAAAATCAATTAAATATAGAGAATCGGTATAATTCAACTTAGTGCAACACCAAAGATACGTAAATAAGTTCACTGCTTGGAAGGTTTGATAAATTTAATAGTGTAAAATATAGAACTTTAAAAATCATGGAGATTGTAGGGAAATATTTAATTTAAGATTCAAGTCACTGATTTAAATATATCTTACATTAGTTGAATCATATCAAGCAGTATAAAAATGTACTTTCCTTAGAAAAAGGTCGAATTCATTTTTTTTAAATTTAGTGTATGATTTTCAAGTAACTCAAGCATTTTATTTCGCAGTCATGCCCTAATGAATTCGAATGTGTTAATTATCCCAGAATACATTTAGCGGTATAAAAGTAGCAAAAAATTTAACTTAATTTGTAACATTCGATTATAAATATTTTGCTCATTGATTATAGTTTCCACTTCATAGAAACTGAAATTCCTAGAAATTGGTATTTAACAAACTAAAATTAAGATCTAAGTTTTTCGGATTTTTCGTATGCTTCAATTATTTTTACAGACCTTTTATATTCTGAAATTGAATATCTTTTCATTAAATAATGTATTTGATAAATAAAGAAGGGAAGGTAAAAATTCATTTTTTGAATATATGTCCTAATAGAGTTGCATTTATTCTGTAAAATTTCAAAATGCATGGACGTTTCATAAACATGTGAAAACAAAACAAATATACACATGTATATGCATACTTTATATATATATATATATATATATATATATAATATATTTATATATAATGTCTATATTATTAAAAGTATATTAAATTAGGTACAAAACAATATATAAATTACAAATTATAAATGAAATGATATGATTTCATTAATGATATACGTATAGTTCCCCTCACTCCAGTTAAAAGATGTTTTAGTGTACATAACACTACAGGAAAGCTGTAACATAAGATCTGTATCAGTCTTAAAGACTAATGTTACAGAAAAAATAGAAGAATCGAAAATTAACAACAGCTACACAAACAATAAAAAATACATACGTACAAGCACAACAGCACAATAAATATATATATATATAAATATATAATATATATATATATATATATCTATTTATATATAATATATATATAATAAAAAATATATATATAAATTATGGAGAGAAAGATCAACCACACTATACATTATATAAGTAGACTAAGCCTTTATGAATTTATATAAATTTTTGAGGGTTTTTTAAGATAACTGAATAAAAAATGCAGCTTTGGACTCTTGTTTGATTTCATCTCAGAACCAATGAACTGCTAACGAACCAAAAAGTTATCGTTATTAGTGTTCCTGTTACAAATAGGAGTGCATACATTTTTTCTTAAAGGCAACCATGATTGTTTATTTTTTACCGTTTACCTTTAAAAAAATTGTTTCAAATCTCCTTTGATCTTCAACTAAGTCAAAGCAGGATTATCTAAGTATTATTTCTAAGTATTCTAACATTTTTCTAACTATTCTATTCTATAATAATTATGTAAAGATTTAAATAAGAAATGCTGATAAATGCAGGAATTAATTTTGGTGTATTTGAACTCAACTCTAAAGAAAATATGAAAGATAGTAGCTAGATTTTACTATAAGTTACAATTATAATATATATGTTTTACTTAAAAAAAATATGCATGTATATATATATATAAATATATATATATATTATATCTATATATATATATCTATATAATATATATATATATATATATATACATATATATATATACATACATATATATACATATATATATATATATATACATATATATATATATATATATATATATATATATATATATATATATATATATATATATATATATATATATATATATATATATTTAAGAGTATTATTTCTAAATATTAAATCTAAGTATTATTAAGAAATTTTCCTCGTCAACAGCCTCTAGCCTAGCAGGGTACTGTTTAAGTCTGCTTCGAACGTCTGTAAACATCTTTACCCTTATCGGTTTACGAAGTCGAGAGCTTTCGCACCGAAGAACAGCGCCCTACCCATTTCGCAGTTTGAATATTAGAGCATTGGTATAATAAAATTAAAATCATAATACATAAAAATAAATGGTTCAACTGGATTGTTTGTGCCGAGTCCTCTAATCCAGAGATTTCGTTCGATTAAAACAAAAGTGAAGTTCAGCAGAAAATTACAGAGCTAAAAGTTGAAAGGACACATAAAAATAAGCGAGAAGAAAGTTTAAGATAGGTAACCTGAAATTTTATGTGGCCAGGGACATTCCTACAAAATACGTGAATTTAATAAAATAAAAATAATAAAGATCTATTACATACCAATGACTTACACCCGGCCATGTTGATATAAAACAAAAAGTTAAGACACCAGATACAAATGAGACTTACCGTTTTGCAGACTTTTTTTATTTATATCTTTATTTATTCACAATCTGGTAAAGCACATAATCCATGTAATCTTAATATGGAATCGTAGGAATAGGGAAAAAATATTGGTGCTACAGCCACAGTTTACAGTGCTGCAATTTTGGAGTATTAAACTGCTGAGGTATTAGAATTGGCTGGAAAAGTTAGGAAAGATCCGAAAGTAACGAGAATAACTCCAAGACATTTACAACTTGCTATTCGTGGAGATGAAGAACCTGATTCACTTATCAAAGCAACTAACGCTGATGACGCTTTTCTCAGATGCAAGAGTTGAAATTTTTCTTGCTTCTGTTCAAGTTCTCCGTTCGCTTCCTATTCTTCTCTGAAGGGGGGTTCCAATGTGCCGAGTGAAGTATCCCCCCCAAAAAAACTCTTGTTGCCAAAGCCAAAGACGACTGACCTGCGTCAGGCATTCCTGTCTAATGCGTTCTGTCCAATAGGGTCGAAAGGGTGGTCACTGACATCGCTCATGACCCTCGGTCAACAGTGTAACTCACATTACAAAATTCTAAAAAGTTGAAAAAAATGTAAAAATTTATTTAAAAAGAATACAACAACTTTAGGAAAAGCAGAAAATATTAAATTAATTAGACATTTAGAAAAATATGCCTGCGTCGGGGACAGAACCGTAAACCATAGAAATACGAAGGTCAAACTGACAGACACTCTACCTATCATGCCACACCGACACATTGTGTAGAAACTAACTAGAGTATATGAGGGTCACGTAAAAACAGTCCAGAAATTTAAATAGTACGCTCCACCCTCACCATTCCTAATAAGAATGAATTTAGTAGAGAAATTTATTTGATTTTGCTTGAAACATGAACTGGTGAGGACAACTCTTTCTATTTACGAAAGTGAGCAATTCTAAGGTAGTCTAAATTTCAATATCACCAATGTATAATACTTTTTCATTTCTCAGTATCAAGGAATCATTTTTACACTATGATTCACCATTTGCATCAAAATAATAGGCAATGAAACAGATGCTTTCTTAATATACCTAATTTATCTTAAAAAGTTTAGATATATCTCGAAACATTTTGGACATGGTAAAATATAAAGTTAACATAAAAAAACTTTACTGACCGTATGTTAGTTGCCAATTTTAATTTATCTTCTCAAATTAAGTGATAGAATGGCCAGCAGAGGTTTTAATATTCACAGTGATTATTTGATGGTATATATGAATAATATTACAAATGATAAATTTAATCGCTTGCTGTTAACGGGGGAGAATAAGGCTTGAAATAATAGCTTTAAGCGCTCGAAAAGGAGGCTGTTTATCGATCTCGCTTTGAATTTCGCTAACCCTAACTCATAAAAACCCCAATATGGACTTCCCTATTCAATCGAGGTAAAACTGCTTTAAAAATTCTCAGACTAACGGACAGACAACTTAGGTTATTAGTATATAGATGATATAAATAAATGTGTGACAGTATATTCCAAATTATATACTACTTGGGAGTTGTTGGTAGTAAAGAATATGAAATGTACACAGGTTTTTCCCTTTATACATTTAAATCATGTATATCATTTTATTCTCATAGGTATGTTCAATACAAGTAATTTCTAGTCGAATAAATAAGCCTAAACTACATGTGTAAATATATCAATACAAGATTATAAACAAAATTCATACCAATTTTTATCAAAATTTAATATGAATAGTTACGATATTAAAAGACTGTGTACATATTTGAAATATTATTTTTCACCAAAAATATTTCATTTCCTTTTATTATATTGTTTGTATTCTAGTATGTACTATTTATAAATCATCTATGAATAACCGTAAACCAGTTTGAATCATGTATATAATTTTATTTTCTTAGGTATGTTCAATACATATAATTACTAGTGGAATAAATAAGCCTAAACTACATGTATAAATATATCAATATAAGATTATAAACCAATTTCATATCAATTTTTATCAAAATTTAATATGAATATTTACGTTATTAAAGACTGTGTAGATATTTGAAATATTATTTTTCACAACAAATATTTCATTTCCTTATATTATATTGTTCGTATTCTAGTATGTACTATTTATAAATCATCTGTGAATAACCGTAAACCAGTTTGAATCATGTATATCATTTTATTCTCATAGGTATGTTCCACACATATA
>CM063497.1:83558161-83570661 GCA_032207245.1 Pardosa pseudoannulata | reverse complement strand
TTTAAACTATTCTATACGGCGTGAGATTGCAAACATCTTTTCTGCCATGTAATGCTTAATTGGTTGTGATGGCACCCTCGTGAAAAATGTTTGATGTAAATAAAGGTTTTCATTGCGGGATATGTGTGTCATCAGTGATCGGTGTTACGTCTTGGTCATATGCAGTATTTTTCCATACGCCTTGAAGAACTCTTGTTGTACATGATTGACACGTACGTTTTGGACAAATTGATACCGTTTTAAACATATTTAAAGCTGAATATTTTGTGACAAAATGTAGGCTTTGCTACTCATCATTTTCGAGTTTCTATAACTATAACCGTAACCGTGAAAAGTGTACCATTCTCTGTAACTCTTTATTCTCTGCATGGCTCTCGGTACGCAGCCATGCAGTAAAATTACGTATTGCGTAGGCGGATTCCACTCAATGACATTGTTTCTATACAAGAGAGTGCGAGGTATGCTAGAAGAGTCCTGAAACAGCATTTTTGTGATCACATCCTTTCACGCCGTTATCATTTTCTTGGCTTCCGTGATCCCCCGATTTAACGCCTATGTATTTATGGTTTTGGGGATATTTGAAATCCACAGTGTAACGTATCCGGTCCCTGCTTTAGGTGACACAAGGAAAAATCAGGTGTATCTTGATTAATGAATTTATTTACACCTCTGCTATATACATCATTTCACAAATACACACAAAAAAAAAATTTCCGATCACAGGTAGGTGATTAGATACACGTAAGAATTAGTAGGGAAGTGCATTAGGTTTAGACTCTGCCGAAATATTGGTAATCCGATGGAAGAAACAATTCGGTAGTTCTCTCGAAAGTTCACTGAAGTAATGGGGGAAAATCAAAGCACAGTTAGAGTTCCGAAGGAAAAAATGCAAACAATCCTGAAGAGGATTATATTAAAAAAGGAAATCCAATGCACAGGGTATCGTTTCAATCTCAGCAAGAGATTTATCCATTAGACGGGATTCCAAAAATAAAATTCTAAGGTAAAGACTGGTCGAAGGACCTCCAGGTCAGCATGCGGGCTATCCTTAAAGTAAAGATCATAATGGGATTATAAAAAAAACTCTCTAAAGAGCAAAAGGCGACCTCTGAATTAGCTATTGCTAGCTAAAAAAAACAAATCTTCTCTCGTCTCTTTCTAGGGACGGCCTCTAAGAGAGGGGCCTCACCCACAATTTTTATTATTGGATCACCTAGCGATGACCTCACCTTCGAAAAAACTGGATTGGTCGGGGTTAAACAATCATCGGCAGCAAACTCAGGGGTCCCTGGAATTCTTAGCCGCTACATCCAAGTCGCGTCAAATCCTTTGTCGTTCCAATGATCATATTTCTGGCTCTCAGTGAAGGTGCCGGGTTGTCTGGTATATTGTCTCTCTACTATAGGTCACAACAGTGTAGACATCGTGGTGCCGGGGAAAACAATCCTTTTGTATCCACACAAGCGAAGTCTACCTCTCAAAGCAAAGTTCTTTGATGTCGACACACCGCTAAATCCCTCAGTTACAACAGTTTACCTGTGCCATCTTCAAACTTTGATTTAAACTATTCTACATGGCATGAGATTGCAAACTGCCATTCAATACGTAATTGCTTGTGATGGCCCCCGCGTGGAAAATGTTTGATGTAAATAAAGGTTTCCATTGCACGATATGATTGTCCTCTGTGATCGGTGTCATGTCTATATCATATGCAGTATTTTATAAATATTTTATATTAAAGTCAGAGAATGGTATTAAATAAATACATAAACCTTATCTATGTATACACACAAAAAATAAATAAATAAACGTATATATGAATACGCTTTCTTTGGAAAACAAGTTTGATTTCACCGATTATTTGAATCGAAAATTTGTTTTCGAAATCTAGGTCAATACTTATGTTATTCCTGATGAATTTCTATCCTATGCAAAAACCTATTACCTTTAAATGTATTCGAGCACTTGAGCTGTGTTTTACCAGGAATAAACAAGTCTCAAGTACTGCAAGAATTCACGTTTTCAAAATGAGGAGATGAGTATTTTCTCTTAATATTCAATAAGACTGAATATATAGCCCCAGAATTCATCGATTTCCTTTTGGATTCCAAAAATTCTTATTTATGCTTCTCCCGAAACCTCTTCAAAAATTCTTTCGACGCCAGTGTTCCTAGACTAAATATTAAATGATAAGCAAAACTTGCTTGAAGTTCTTGAATAATTTTCTACGTCTTCTGCTTTTCATCGTGGTATTTCGTGGATGATTATATTAGAGTCATGAATAACAGCAAATTAAGGAAATGAAGTGATATTGCCCTTTAAGTATTCGGTAGTGCTCTTATTGTATGTTTATGATAAATTTTTAGCCTTAAGGGAGATTTATATATTTTTGAATTTACAATTCAGGATCACTGAATGCATTTTTTATGTTTACTGTGTTTTTCATGGGAAAATACAAACGGACAAATACACATTTTTGTGACAAATTTCCAGTTATACCCACACACACTGCCACACACACACACACACACACACACACACACACACACACATATATATATATATATATATATATATATATATATATATATATATATATATATATGTATACATATATATATATATATATGTATATAATATATATATATATATATATATATATATATATATATATATATATATATATATATATATATATATATATATATATATATATATATATATATATATATATATATATATATATATATATATATATATGTATATATATATATATATATGTATATATATATATATATATATATATATATATATATATATATATATATATATATATGTATATATATATATATATATATATATATATATATATATATATATATATATATATATATATATATATATATATATATATATATATATATATAATATATATATATATATATATATATATAATATATATATATATATATATATATATATATATATATATATATATATATATATATATATATATATATATATATATATATATATATATATATATATATATATATATATATATATATATATATATATATTTATATATATATATATATATATATATATATATATATATATATATATATATATATATATATATATAGATATATATATATATATATATATATATATATATATATGATATATATATAATATATATATATATATATATATATATATATATATATATATATATATATATATATATATATATATATATATATATATATATATATATATATATATATATATATTATATATATATATATATATATATATATATATATATATATATATATATATATATATATATATATATATATATATATATATATATATATATATATATATATATATATATATATATATATTATATATATATATATATATATATATATATATATATATATATATACAGCTCACAATAGACAATAGACATTGTAAATGCTATCACCTACAATGATACATTGAGCAAACATCTAGGATATAACAATATACCAATTAAGAGTATGCACAAAAGTTTACTGTACATAACAGAGAAAGAATATATGTAAACCAACCATCTGTACAGATAGTCTGTACTGTCATTTATATCTTCACTAGCACCATACAGAACACAATGTATAATAGATATTGAAAACACGTACCATATACAGTGGTTCATTGTGCAGCATGTATGATATAACAATAAACCAGTCAAGTGTAGGCTCAGTGCTCCAACCACACCAAACCAAGCACAAAATATAGAGTATCTGTTAATAAACTTAAGGATATTTTGCAATTTGTAACTTTCCTAGTCCCATACAACACACAATGTATAATAGACTTTGCAAATTTGTAACATCTACAGTTTTACACTGTGCAAAATATATGATATAACAATATAACGTATAGTGTAGGCTAAAACATTCCTATACATACAAGAGTATCTATTAATAAACTTAAGGATTTTTCGCAATTTGTAACAATGTATATTGGATACTGTAAATAAATATCATATACCGTGATACATTCTGTAATATATATGAAACTTTTTGAGCCATATGAGATAAGAGAATCACATTTTGGAATGAAACCAACTTGATCTATTCTTTCCAAGCTTGTTAGTTTCTGTATTCAGTCTTTCAAAGTGTACACAAAATGAAGCGGATACACAGTTTTAAAGTTGTTTTGAAGAAAACAATCTGATCTGTTCTCTCAAAACTTTGTATCAAAGAAGATTATTATCAGTCCCATACAGCTCACAATGTGTAATAGATATTGTAAATAATATCACATAATGATCAATGCATCTTATAGTGATACATCAAACATCTAGGATACTTGTTAAGAGTAGGCACAGAAGTTTACTATACATAACAGAGAAATAATATCTCTAAAGCAATTTCATGTACAGATAGTCTGTACTGAAATTTATATCTTAACACCATACAGAACACAATGTATAATAGACATTGGAAACACGTACCATATACAGTGATTCATTGTGCAACATGTATGATATAACAGTAAACCAGTTATATGTAGGCTCAGTTCTCCAACCAAACCAAACCAGGCATAAAATATAGAGAGTATCTGTTAGTACACTTAACGATATTTGGCAATTTGAAACTTTCCTAATAAAATACAGCACACAATGTAAATTAGACTTTGCAAATATATATCATTTACAGTTTTAAATTGTGCAATATATATGATATAACAATATACCATTTAAGAGTAGGCTAAAAAATTACTATACATACAAGAGAAAGAGTATTTATTAATAAACTTAACGATATTTCGCAATTTGTAAGAATGTATATTATGTATTGTAAATAAATATCATATAACGTGATACATTCTTCAATACATATGGAACTTTTTGTACCGTATGGAATAAGAGAATCACATTTTGTAATGAAAACAACTTGATCTATTCTTTCCAAACGTGTTAGCTTCTGTATTTAGTCTTTCAAACTGTGCACAAAATGAAGCAGATACACAGTTTCAAAACTGTTTTGAAGAAAAAAACCTGATCTATTCTCTCAAAACTATGTATCAAACAAAGAAGATTATTATCAGTCCCATACAGCTCACAATGTGTAATAGACATTGTAAATGATATCACATAGTGATTAATGTATCTTATAGTGATACATTGAGCAAACATCTAGGATATAACAATATACTAGTTAAGATTAGGTAGAGAAGTTTACAGAGAAATAATATCTCTAAAGCAACTACCTGTACAGATAGTCTGTACTGCAATTTATATCATAACTAACACCATATTGAACACAATGTATAATAAACATTGAAAACACGTACCATATACAATGATTCATTGTGCAACATGTATGATATAACAATAAACCAGTTATGGTAGGCTTAGTTCTCTAACCAAACCAAACCAGGCATTAAATATAAAGAGTATCTGTTAATAAACTTAACGATATTTTGAAATTTGTAATTTAACGATATTTTGAAATTTAGAACTTTAATAATAAAATACAGCACACAATGTATAATAGACTTTGCAAATACGTATCATTTACAGTTTTAAATTGTGCAATGTATATGATATAACAGCATACCATTTAAGAGTAGGCTAAAAACTTACTATACATAAAAGAGAAAGAGTATTTATTAATAAATTTAACGATGTTTCGCAATTTGTAAGTATGTGTATTAGATATTGTAAATAAATATCATATACCGTGATATATTCTTCAATATATATGAAACTTTTTGTACAGTGTGGGATAAGATGATCACATTTTGTAATGAAACGAACTTCATCTATTCTTTCCAAGCGTGTTAGTTTCTGTATTCAGTCTTTTAAAGTGTGCACAAAATGAAGCGGTTACACAGCTTCAAAGTTGTTTTGAAGAAAAAAAACCTGATCTATTCTCTCAAAATTTTTGTATCAAACAAAGAAGATTATTATCAGTCCCATACAGCTCACAATGTGTAATATCACATAGTGATCAATGTATCTTATAGTGATACATTGAGCAAACATCTAGGATATAACAATATACTAGTTAAGAGTAGACACAGAAGTTTACTATACATAACAGAGAAATAATATCTCAAAGCAACTACTTGTACAGATAGTCTGTACTGCAATTTATATCTTAACTAACTTGAAAACTTTTTGTGCCATAACTTATAAAACTTTTTGTGCCATATGACATAAGATAATCACATTTTGTAACAAAAACATTTTTATCTAGTGTTTCCAAACGTGTTGGCTTCTGTGTTCAGTCTTTAAAACTGTGCACAAAATGAAGCAGATACACAGTTTCAAAACTGTTTTGAAGAAAATAAACCTTGATCTATTCTCTCAAAACTATGTATCAAAACAAAGAAGATTATAATCAGTTAAAAATATATTTCAACATTGAAAATAACATGGTAATAGAGTATAAAAAACAACCTCTTTATCTTTGATTTTTTGATAAAAGAGGAGGCATATGATGCAAGCCGGGAGCATCTCTCGTGTACTTTCGTAGCAAGCTTTGAACCAGAAGAGTTTTCTTAAAAGAAAATCCTTTACTGTAAAATCACGAACTAGCTGAAGCAAGCAAGATGGCTTGTTGTGTGCGAGCAGGAGCTTATTTAGCAGATTTTTACGTTTTGCTTTCAAGTTACATATTTCTTAAAGCTTTTTTTAAAGACATCTTTTTTATATTAAAGTGCTTTAAAAATATAACGTGGTGGATCAGTAGATTCCTTATTTTCTATATTTAATATAATTTTACTAAAGACGTAAAACAGCGAGTGATTTTACTACTAAATTACATATATACTCATAACCAAATAATTACTCATAAACAAATAAATAATCTATTATGTAAAATATGAAAGCCAAAATCAACTACTTTAATCTGTTAAGGAGTCATAGTTTTAAATATTAATCATAATATTTAAAACTATTAAATATTAAAGCTTTTTTTTCAGAGACATCTTTTTTATAATAGAGTGATAAAAATACAACGTTGTGGATCGATGGATTCGTTATTTTCTATATTTAATATAATTATACTAAAGACATAAAACAGCGAGTGTTTTTACTACTAAATTACATATAAAATTGATAATAAATGAACAAAAGTTTATAATTTAAGTTAAATAAAACACTACAAATCTATTTTATAATACCAAAGTATGGATATTCTAACACATATTTTATAAGAACATGAGAATTTGAATATTTATTTAACTGTATAGTACAGTTCAAATCTTTCTTTAATATCTAAGAAAATAATATTTTTACTTATAAAATATTTCCTCATAAACAAAGAAATAAGCTATTATGTAAAATATAGAAACCAAAATCAAGTACCTTAACCTGTTAAGGGGTCATAGTTTTAAATGTTAATCCTAATATTTAAATCTATTAAATATTAAAGCTTTTTTTTCAGAGACATCTTTTTTATAATAGAGTGATAAAAATACAACGTTGTGGATCGATGGATTCGTTATTTTCTATATTTAATATAATTCTACTGAACACATAAACTAACGAGTGTTTTTAATATTAAATTACATAAAAATTGATTAAAAATGAATAATACTTTATAATTCAAATTAAATAAAACACTACAAATATATTTTATAATACCAAAATATGGATATTCTAACACATGTTTTATGAGAATAAGAAATAATAGATATTTATTTAACTGTATAGTATAGTTCAAATCTTTCTTTAATATCTAATAAAATAATATTTTTACTTATAAAATATTTAATCATAAACAAAGAAATAAGCTATTATGTAAAATATGAATACCAAAATAAGCTACTTTCACCTGTTAAGGGATCATAGTTTTAAATATTAATCCTAATATTTAAATATATTAAACATTAAAGCTTTTCGTTTTCAAAAACATCTTTTTTATAATAGAGTGGTTAAAAATACAACGTTGTGGATCAATGGATTCTTTATTTTCTATATTTAATATAATTATACTGAAGACATAAAGTAACGAGTGTTTTACTACTAAATTACATATAAAATTGATAATAAATGAACAATACTTTATAATTCAAATCAAATAAAACACTACAAATCTATTTTATAATACCAAAATATGGATATTCTAAAATATATTTTATGAGAACAAGAAATAATGGATATTTATTTAACTGTATAGTATAGATCAAATGTTTCTTTAATATATAATAAAATAATATTTTTACTTATAATATATTTACTCTCAAACAAAGAAATAAGCTATTATGTAAAGTATGAAAGCCAAAATCAACTACTTTAATCTGTTAAGGGGTCATAGTTTAAAATATTAATCATAATATTTAAAACTATTAAATATTAAAGCTTCTTTTTGCAGAGACATCTTTTTTATAATAGAGTGATTAAAAATACAACGTTGTGGATCAATGGATTCTTTATTTTCTATATTTAATATAATTATACTGAAGACATAAAGTAACGAGTGTTTTTACTACTAAATTACATATAAAATTGAATAGAAATTAAGAATATGAAAGCCAAAATCAACTACTTTAAACTGTTAAGGGAAGGGATCATAGTTTTAAATATTAATCCTAATATTTAAAACTATGGTAATATTTAAAACTAATAAATATTTAAGCTTTATTTTTAGAGGCATCTTTTTTATAAAGTGGTTTAAAAATATAACTTTGTGGATCAAATGATTCTTTATTTTCTATATTTAATATAATTATACTGAAGACATAAAGTAACGAGTGTTTTACTACTAAATTACATATAAAATTGATAATAAATGAACAATACTTTATAATTCAAATTAAATAAAACACTACAAATCTATTTTATAATACCAAAATATGGATATTCTAACATATATTTTATGAGAACAAGATATAATGAATATTTATTTAACTGTATAGTATAGTTCAAATGTTTCTTTAATATCATATAAAATAATATTTACACTTATAAAATATTTACTCATAAACAAAGAAATAAGTAAATGTGTAAAATAAGAAAACCAAAATCAACTACTTTAATCTGTTAAGGGGTCATAGTTTAAAATATTAATCATAATATTTAAAACCATTAAATATTAAAGCTTTTTTTTCAGAGACATCTTTTTTATAATAGAGTGGTTAAAAATACAAAGTTGTGGATCAATGGTTTCTTTATTTTATATATTTAATATAATTATACTGAAGACATAATGTAACGAGTGTTTCTTCTACTAAATTACATATAAAATTGATTAGAAATTAACAGTACATTATAATTCAATTCAAATAAAACACTAGCAATATATTTTATAACACCAAAATATGGATATTCTAACATATATTTTATGAGAACAAGAAATAATTTATATTTATTTAACTGTATACTATATATAGTTCAAATGTTTCTTTAATTTCTAATAAACTGATATTTATACTTATAAAATATTTACTCATAAACAAAGAAATAAGCTATTAAGTAAAATATGAAAGCAAAAATAAACTACTTTGATCTGTTAAGGGGTCATAGTTTTAAATATTAATCCTAATATTTAAATCTATGATAATATTTAAAACTATTAAGTATTAAAGCTTTATTTTTCAAAGACATCCTCTTTATAATAGAGTGGTTTAAAAATATGACTTTGTGGATCAATGGATTCCTTATTTTCTATATTTAATATAATTCTACTGAAGACATAAAGTAACGATTGTTTTTAATATTAAATTACATAAAAATTGATTAAAAATGAATAATACTTTATAATTCAAATTAAATAAAACTCTACAAATATATTTTATAATACCATAATTTGGATATTCTAACATATATTTTATGAGAACAAGAAATAGTGGATATTTATTTAACAGTATAGTATAGTCCAAATGTATATTTAATACATAATAAAATAGCATTTATACTTATAAAATATTTACTCATAAACAAACATATAAGATATTGTGTAAAATATCAAAGCCAAAATTAGCTACTTTAACCTGTTAAGGGGTCATAGTTATAAATATTAACCTTAATATTTAAAACTATTAAATATTAAAGCTTTTTTTCAGAGACACCTTTTTTATAATAGAGTGGTTAAAAATACAATGTTGTGGATCAATGGATTCTGTATATTCTATAATTAATATAATTATACTGAACACATAAAGTGACAAGTAGTGTTTTACTACTAAATTACATATAAAATTGATAATAAATAAACAATACTTTATAATTCAAATTAAATAAACTACATCAAATCTATTTTATAATACCAAAATATGGATATTCTAACATATATTTTATGAGAACAAGATATAATGAATATTTATTTAACTGTATAGTATAGTTCAAATATTTCTTTAATATCCAATAAAATAATATTTATACTTATAAAATATTTACTCATAAGCAAAGAAATTAGCTATTATGTAAAATATGAAAGCCAAAATCAACTACTTTAATCTGTTTAGGGGTGATAGTTTAAAATATTAATCATGATAATTAAAACTATTAAATATTAAAGGTTTTTTTTTCAGAGACATCCTTTTTATAATAGGAATGTTCAAAATACAACGTTGTGGATCATTGATTCTTTATTTTCTATATTTAATATAATTATACTAAAGACATAAAGAAACGAGATTTTATTACTAAATTACAATTAAAATTGATTAGAAATGAACAATACTTTATAATTCAAATTAAATAAAGCACTACAAATCTATTTTATAATTCCAAAATATGGATATTCTAACACATATTTTATAAGAACAAGAAAGTTTGGATATTTATTTAACTGTATAATATAGTTCAAATTTTTCTTTAATATCTAATAAAATAATATTTATATTTATAAAATATTTTCTCATAAAAAAAGAAATAAGCTATTATGTAAAATATGAAAACAAAAAACAACTACTTTATCCTGTTAAGGGATCATAGTTTTAAATATTAATCCTAATATTTAAATCTTTTAAATATTAAAGCTTTTTTTTCAGAGACATCTTTTTTATAATAGAGTGGTTAAAAATACAACGTTGTGGATCAATGGCTTCTTTACTTTTTATATTTAATATAATTATACTGAAGACATAAACTAACGAGTGTTTTTACTACTAAATTACACATAAAATTCATAATAATTGAAGAATACTTTATAATTTAAATTAAATAAAACACTACAAATCTATATTATAATACCGAAATATAGATATTCTAACATATATTTTATGAGATCAATAAATAATGGATATTTATTTAACTGTATAGTATAGATTAAATGTTTCTTTAATATATAATAAAAGAATACTTATACTTATAAAATATTTACTCATAAACAGAGAAATAATCTATTATGTAAAATATGCAAACCAAAATAAACTACTTTAGCCTGTTAAGGGATCATAGTTTTAAATATTAATCCTAATATTTAAATATATTAAATATTAAAGCTTTTTTTTATTAATCCTAATATTTAAATATATTAAATATTAAAGCTTTTTTTTTCAGAGACATCTTTTTTTATAATTGAGTGATTAAAAATACAAAGTTGTGGATCAATGAATTCTTTATTTTCTATATTTAATATAATTATACTGAAGACATAAAGTAACGAGTGTTTTTAATATTAAATTACATAAAAATTGATAATAAATGAACAATAGTTTATAATTCAAATTAAATAAAAAACTTCAAATCTATTTTATAATAAAAAATATGGATATTCTAACATATATTTTATGAGAACAAGAAATTTGGATATTTATTTAACTGTATGGTATAATTCAATTGTTTCTTTAATATCTAATAAAATAATATTTATACTTATAAAATATTTACTCATAAACAAAGTTATACGCTATTATGTAAAATATGAAAGCCAAAATCAACTTCTTTAATCTGTTAAGGGGTCATAGTTTTATATATTAATCATAATATTTAAAACCATGATAATATTTAAAACTAATAAATATTTAAGCTTTTTTTAGAGGCATATTTTTTATAATATGGTGGTTTAAATATACAAGTTTTGTATCAAAGATTTCCTTATTTTCTATATTTAATATAATTATATTGAAGGCATAAAGTAACGAGTGTTTTTACTACTGAGTTGCATATAAAAAGATAATAAATAAACAAAACTTTATAATTCAAATTAAATAAAACACTACAAGTCTATTTTATAATACCGAAATATGGATATTCTAATATATATTTTATGAGAATAAGAAAGTCTAGATATTTATTTAACTGTATAGTATAGTTCAATTTTTTCTTTAATACGTAATAACATAATATTTATACTTATAAAATATTTACTTATAAATAAATAAATAAGCTATTATTTAAAATTTGAAAACCAAAATCAACTGCTTTAACTTGTTAAGGGATCATGTTTTCAAATATTAATCCTTATTTTTAAATATTCATGTTAAAAGCATTTTGTTAATTTATCAAAAAATAAAAAAATCGTTTTTTTTAAATGAATGATATGCAA
>CM063497.1:83548161-83550661 GCA_032207245.1 Pardosa pseudoannulata | reverse complement strand
TATATATATATATATATATATATATATATATATATATATATATATATATATATATATATATATATATATATATATATATATATATATACAGAGAGAGAGAGAGATATGGGATATAATATAACTATTAATTCAGTTTTCAGTAATTTTCTGTTTTTGTAAAATACATCTAAAAGATTTTCAAAAATTTAAATTACCCGTTCAAAGATTTTATTATTAGTTAACTAAGAACTTTTGAACAGAGCAATAAATGTCATGGATTTTTTATAAAAGTAGAAAATCTCTTTGATGTAATACGAATTGCCGATATCTATATCGTTTGTAAATTCTCCGTTTAATTTATATTTCTCGGATCTGCATAAAATTTATGGTTCGAATAAATACATTTTGATCTCAAAGGAACTTAGATAAAATATATCCATGTTTGAAGTTTACGAGAGTACAGGAGAAAATTTTATAGATTGGAACATATAAATGCAAATATGTAGCAATATGGATGTGCATATATATAGAATATCGCAATTCTTTCATCTATTATTAAACTGACAATTTTAGAAAAGCTCTTCCAATTTATCAGCTTTCACTGAATAAATACAATTCTTGATAGTTTTATATTTTTGGAAATTTATTCTGATATTCTTCATTGTATGCTCTATTCGATTTTTATTTAATGGCTACATATGTAACAGGAAAACTTATTTTTCCTATGCAGAAAAAAAAATTCGATTTATGGTGATAAAACCCATTTACACCTTCAAAATACATACATATAAATAGTTCATTTATTAATTAAATTTTGTGACTTTTCGCTCACAGCTAGATTTATTTTAAGCATTCCTTATATACATATATATGTATATATATGTGTATATATATATATATATATATATATATATATATATATATATATATGTATATATATATATATATATACATATATATGTATATATATGTGTATATATATATATATATATATATATATATATATATATGTCAGGATTTAAAATGTAGATTAATTTTAAGAGATTTTAATTAGGGATTCTTTTATTGAGAATGACGCGGCATGAGAAGTTAGCCACATAAATACGGCTCATGCACAGTGATCTGGGCAGAGAGCAGTATGCACATTTCACTGTAAGACCTGTAGCTCCCCGAAGCAGCGAAGCCTGCCTTTGTTAGAAATTCGGTGCCAATGTGAGACGCCATTGAAGAAAGTAGTGTGTGATGAGATTTGAATAAAGATATGAAGTTGTATTCAAGACTTAAGTGGCGTTTACTGGATATATATATATATATATATATATATATATATATATATATATATATATATATATATATATATATATATATATATATATATATATATATATATATATATATATATATATATATATATATATATATATATATATATATATATATATATATATATATATATATATATATATATATATATATATATATATATATATATATATATATATATATATATATATATATATATATGTATATATATATATATATATATATATATGTATATATATATATATATATATATATATATATATGTATATATATATATATATGTATATATATATATATATATATATATATATATATATATATATATATATATATATATTATATATATATTATATATATGTATATATATATATATGTATATATATATATATATATATATATATATATATATATATATATATTATATATATATATATATGTATATATATATATATATATATATATATATTTATATATATATATATATATATATGTATATATATATATATATATATATATATATATATATATATATATATATATATATATATATATATATATATATATATATATATATAAACATATATATATATATATATATATATATATGGGTGTGTATGTATATATGTGGGGGTATAATATGTCTATTCCTTTAGTTTCTTTTGAACTTTTGAACTTTCGAACAAAGCAATAAATGTCACGGATTCTCTAATAAAAGTAGAAATTCTCTTTAATGTAACATAATTTGCCATGGGAGGATAGCTATATCGTTTGTAATTTCTGCGTTTAATTTATATTTCTCGGATCTGCATAAAATTTATGTTTGGAATAAATACATTTTGAACTCAAAGGAACTTAGATAAAATACATTCATGTTATGATTACGGTAGTACAGGAGAAAATTTTACAGATTGGAACATATAAATTCAAATATGCAGCAATATGGGTGTAATTATATATAGAATATCGCAATTATTTCATTTATTATTTAACTGACATTTTTAGAAAAGCGCTTTTTTAGTCTATCAGATTTCATTGAGTAAATGCAACTGATGATAGTTTTAAATATCTGTAAATTTACTCAGATATTTTACATTCTGTATTCTATTGGATGTCTTATTTATTTGAGATTTATGTAACAGGAAAACTTATTGTTTATATACATAGAAAAGTAATTGGATTTATCTTGAAATATTCCATG
>CM063497.1:83538161-83540661 GCA_032207245.1 Pardosa pseudoannulata | reverse complement strand
GTAAGTGTAGGACTCAGGAAAATGATCGTACTGTTGCTTGAATGTCGGTTCCTAACTAGTCCCTTCTCGTAATATTCGATAACTCTATGGGATTCTCAGAGAACGTGTAGGAGTCAGGAAAATGATCGTATTGCTGTTGGAATGTCGGTTTCTAATTGGTCCGTTCTCGAACTATTCCAGAAGAATATGTGATTCCCAGAGTACGTGTAGGACTCTGAAAAATGATCGTACATTTGTTCCAAGGTCGGTTCATATCTGGTCACTTCTCAAAATACTCAAGAACTCTATGGGATTCCCAGAGTACGTGTAGAACTCAGGAAATGATCGTACTGTTGTTCGGATGTCGGTTCCTAACTAGTCCCTTCTCGAAATATTCGAGAACTCTATGGGATTCTCGACATAAAACTTAATAGTACGTGACTTAGAGTACGTGTAGGACTAAAGAAAATGATCGTACTGCTTTTGAAATGTCGGTTTCTAATTGGTCCGTTCTCGAAATATTCCATAAGAATATGTGATTCCCAGAGTACGTGTAGGACTCTAGAATAAATGTACTGCTGTTTGAAGAATTTGAGTTCGATATCTTTGAGGCTCTGTTGGTCAAACGAGCGTAGAGATTGGGTAAGCGTACCTTCGTTTAGGTAGTACAATGCACTACACATCCATCCTGTCACTAGATAGTTCGAACGGGCCTACAAGATCGGGCAACCCTCTTGGAATGCTACAGTCGCCTGACTGTAGAGGCGGTCGGAGAGTTCTACTTGGGACACGAGGAGTTATTCTTTACTTATACGACCAGTTAATACAGTAGCCAGTTTTATATCTGAATAATTAAAAAGAGAATAACTGTAAAGAAAAACGACGCGGCTTGTACCAAACGCTGGAATTTTGTAAGCAGAAAATGTTTTGATCACTTTCTTACCTCTAGATAACTTTAACAGTTTTCTGCAATTGACTTATGGAAAGGTGGAGATAGTTAAAAATTAGAAAATGCAGGAGATATTCGCGATCAAAGTTTTATGTCTAGAAAAGATGTATCGAGTGTAAAAGAACTTGAGGCGAACATAACAACTTTAAATGGAAAATTCTTACGTAAATTTCGTCTTACCTTTTATAATTATTATCGCAAATACCTTGCATTTTTATCATTTTTTTCTATTTTTATTTAATATACTTTAATGAACATATATTATTTCTAACATATAAGAACTGTTTTGTATAAAATAAAAAGTAAGTTCTTGTTGAAATTTTTAAATTTTTTCTGACACTTTGTGCAGATTAACAATAACGCAAAGTAAGTCTCTTTAAATTTTTTTGTTTTTATGTAAAAAAAATATTGAGTATAATTTTCCATCTATTTAACTTTTTAAAGTTGTCAGAAATATTATACCAGGGAATGGAAGCTGAGAATAATTTCCATTCATTAATTCCATTGAAATAAATATAGTTTTTTATATAAATTTTCAGTGCATTCAAGATTGTTTTGGTCGATTCATAAATCTCTATCGATTTTAGAAATGTAATTTAAAAATATGAAATATTTGAATGTTTAATATGCCTTAATTAAACTGTAGATTAAGAAGGACAAGTACAGTAATTTTTCCATATCTATACATGCGCAAAGTGTTAGAGGACCATTAGATCGTAATGCATTGACAAAGAAAATTGACAAATTTTATTTTACAACTAGCATAAAGCCCGTCATATGATGGGATCAGTAAAATTTTTAATTTTCGAGAATTGTAAAGTACCTTTTAAGGCAGGTAAAAAAATAGTTTGTTTTTTGGCTGAGAATTATCTAGTACATGTTCAATAATTTGTTTAAATTTACTGGCCTCATGTTAGTTGCCAACTTTAATTTATCTTGTCATATTACCTGATAGGATGGAGAGCAGAGGTTTAAATATTGACAGTGATTATTTGGCGATATATATAAATGATGTCCAAAGTTTTGCGAATCGATTGGTTTGGTTTTGGTTTGGAGTGCTACGGTCTACTATTTTGCAACACGAGGGCTAATGAGACCACCGGAAACTACAGCTTAAAACCGATTCCGAACAGCTACAAACATATATACCACAGTGGGATTCGAACCCACGAACTCCGGTTCCAAAAGCCAGCACCCTAACCAATCGGCCACCGTTCGGTGTGAATCGATTGCAAACCGTGTGGTTATGTAGAAAAAACAAACAAACAAACGAAGAAAATTCTTAATTTTCTAAGATATATAACTTAAACGCTAGATACTTATTAGTCCGGTAAATAGACTACTAGACATTTATAAAAAGAATTTATCGTTAATAACGGTGATAAAACTTTCATTGCAAGAAAATATAATGGATGATTAAATTTAAAATTAGCACATATGTACCTAATCTATTATTTAATACAAATGTAAAAGTAAATTATTTACGTAATATCTAAGTTCAGTGATAAAACGTATAAAAATAATGCCGACAATATTTAAATAAATTAAAATAAGAAATGATGAAATAAGATG
>CM063497.1:83530661-83533161 GCA_032207245.1 Pardosa pseudoannulata | reverse complement strand
AGAACAACATAATAAATCAGCGTACTCGACTTTATCCCAATCCATCACAGCTATCATTAAAACAGGAAAAGAACAATACTCGACTCTCTATTTTACTCTCTCTCCTCCGGTATAAATGACATTAGACAGCACTATCTCAATCTTTTCTTAGTCATCAAGTGTCTTTCCTTCTTGTTCTATATTTTTACAATCTGTAGTAAATACAATAAACATTAAGCGAAAGCCAAACGTTTTGAATTACTTTTTTATCATTGTAGATAATATATTTACTGTCATCTCCTGATTTGACTGTACTGTCTTTAAGACATTAATTTGGATTTCATCGGTTTCCAGCCTAATTTGTAAAACTTACACTACGGCTTCCATGGTAAGTATTGCTAAGAAGACTGATATAATGTTAATTTGTCACTATGACGTCGTAGGATTTCCTATAAAAATAAAGACTCTTAAGTCCGCAGCATTCCACTTTTCTACCTTTTGCATATCGTGATGGGACATAAACTGACGTTGATCTGTGCTTATTGTTAATATGCCTATGAAAATAGTGAAATAATTTCTTGTTCCGACTCATCCGAAGTCATACAGCAGCATACAAACTCTACACCAGTACGCCACGACAGCAACCATAACAACAATACTCGAGTCTCGCGATTTTCTTCTCTCTTCTCTGGTATAAATGACAGTAGAAAGCACTATCTCAATATTTCAGCACTCCTCAAGTGCCTCTCCTTCTTTTTCTATATTTTTAATATCTGTAGTAAGTACCGTAAACATTAAGCTAAAGCCAAACGCTTTGAATTACTTTTTATCGTTGTAGACAAGATATTTACTGTGATCTCCTCCTTCGACTAAACTGTCTTCAAGATTTTAATTTGGATTTCATCGGTGTCCAACCTAATTTGTAAAACTTACACTACGGCTTCCATGGCAAGCATAGCAAAGAAGACTGATAGAATGTTAATTTGTCACTATGGCGTCCTATTATTTCCTATAAAAATAAAGAATCTTACGTCCGTAGCACCCCCTTTTTTACCTTTTGCATATCGTGATGAGATATAAGCAGACGTTGATCTGGGCGTATTGCAAATATGCCTATGTAAATAGTAAAATAATTTCTTATGCGATCCATCCGAAGACATACAGCAGCACACAAACTGAACACCAGTAAGCCACGACAGCAACCATAACAACAATACTCGATTCTCGCGATTTTCCTCTCTCTTCTCTGGTATAAATGACAGTAGAAAGCACTATCTCAATATTTCCGTAGTCCTCAAGTGCCTCTACTTCCTGTTTTATATTTTAACGTATATTCTCCTCTTAACGTATATTACTCGTACTTATGATTATCTACCCAAAAGTTAAATGAGTACATACAAGTAGGTGACTATGAGCTGGATATGCTATCATGTGACTCATTTATCTAGTAATTTTCTTATCATCTATATCATTTTTTAATCAGTAACAGAACTTACACTTAATGTATAGTTATCTTACCTATGAATATCTTTCATAAAAAATACTCACATACTGCCATTAAATGCTGCCATAAATACTGCCATTTTCAAAAGTACTCGCAAGTAAATCATTACTTGTTTGATTCTTTTAATCATCATATTATATCATTAATTATACTCTCATTTGGATCATCTTGCTAGTTATTACGTCTTCACCTACTTTATTTTTAAACATTATCAGAACTTACACTTAACATATATTTCTCATATGTATGAAAATCTACCATACATTTTCAATAATGCTTTAAAAAATGCGCTTGATTCTTCTTATATTATTACTAGATGACCCGACAGACGTTGTCCTGTTTTAACACTGTAAATCCAAGAATTGTAAATGATTTAAATAAATTATAAATTGGACCATTTTGATGAAAAAGTAAGGACAAAATATTTTTAAAATACTTGACGCCACCACGCCTACAATCAACAAACACAATTAGATTAAATTAACATTCCCACATCACCTGTACGGAGATTCGATTTTAGAACTTATCGTGCTGAAGTCCGTTGCGATGACCACTGCACCACAGATACGTTAGCTGTGAAGGATTTCAAGCGAAATTATAATAATCTCAATGAGCGCAGAATTCTGAATTTTTAATTTTTAAGAAATATATATTTTCTATCGGATTAAATTGGGAATCTAAACCATTCTCGAACCAATTAAATTATGTACACAAAATGTCATCAAAATCAGACCAGCCGTTTAGGAAGAGTTCTGTTACAAACACAGAGACAGAAGAATGTTATATATAAAGATAATAAGTATACAGCCAACGTCCTATTTAAAAGCTACCCTTGTATGATGTAAGATAGCCTTGTATGATTTCCATTGTATGATGAGGAACAAGTTTAAGTATCACAACCTTCCAAACTGCAGGTTTTCCTTGATTTCAAATAACATCTTATTTAAGACTTCTTGATCAATTTCCTACATTAAGCTGTAATATGCTTTACAGCAATCATTTTAAGATGTATAGGTA
>CM063497.1:83513161-83523161 GCA_032207245.1 Pardosa pseudoannulata | reverse complement strand
ATTAAGAAAAAAATTAACGAACAATGAAATCCACATAAGTACACATAAAAAAACAATTGCTTAAAGCAGTAAAAAAATGTAGCAAGAAATATATTTTATAAAAATAAGATGTTTTTTCATTTGCTTTTTATGTTATACGAATTGTCTGAAATTAATTTATGACAGTTATTTTTTTAAAAAATAAGGTAACAAATGATATCAGCTTTTATGTAAATGAATATTGGTTAATTTGACTGTTAAATTATGGAATTTACATTTCATAAAAACACATATATTTTCCTGGTGTGTATGAAAACTTACTGATAAGAATCAGTTACAGAAGTTTAAATATATTTTTATTGTTACATGTTTTAGAATAGACACACACACTGACATACACATACACACATATATATGGTATATATACATATATATATATATATATATATATATATATATATATATATATATATATATATATATATATATATATATATATATATATATATATATATATATATATATATATATATATATATATATATATATATATATATATATATATATACATATATATACATATATATATATATATATTTATATATATATATATATATATATATACATATATATACATATATATACATATATATATATATATATATATATATATATATATATATATATATATATATATATATATATATATATATATATATATATATATATATATACATATATATACATATATATATATACATACATACATATATATATACATATATATACATTATATATACATATATATACATATATATATACATATACATATATATATACATATATATACACATATATATTATATATATATATATATATATAACATATATATATATATATATATAATATATATATATATATATATATATATATATATATATATATATATATATATATATATATATATATATATATATATATATATATATATATATATGTACAATATGAGATTGCTCTACAGATTAGCGGTTCTGTTTTAAGAGAGCTAACTTGAAATTAGAACTTATCATCAACCGCCACCTTTCTAATGTGTGGCCATGGCCATCGTATTTTCCCGACCTGTCTATGCAATTATTAGACTGACGATATTTGAAACATTTAGTATCTAATTAGTCTTGATAAAAAAAGACTATACCTGATTTCAAAGACAGCATTTCTTGACATGTTTTCAGCATTTTCCTGGAAACAAAGTTGCCAACTGTAGAACATGCTATCTTACGATTGCAAATTTTAGCTGAAAATATTGGCTTTCATGTTCAACATGTATTGTTGTAATATAATTTTTAACTAGAGTAAATGTTGGCTAAATGTGTAACTCATAATCACCATCTGGTGTTGAAATTTTGAACTAATTATGCATATATATATATATATATATATATATATATATATATATATATATATATATATATATATATATATATATATATATATATATATATATATATGTGTGTGTGTGTGTGTGTGTGTGTGTATGCTTTATTATGTTCTACACAAGATTTCTTAACTTCCTGAATAATGCATCCAAGTTTCGAGTACTATAAAGTAGGTATGTTTAACTATGTACACGCGGTATGTTACTCGTTTTTCTCGTTATATTTTGACTGATTTGCTTAGTAATAATTTTATTTTCACATTTATATATATTGTTAATATACTGTTACATATATTGTTGAAAACTTCTCGTTAGAATACAGTTGAAAATAAATATGTTTTTTTTAAACAAAATATAAAGTCGTTAACTTAATAATAAAATAATAATAGTTGGAAATGATTTAAGTCATATTATGTGACTAATATATTCCATTATAGTCTTAATACCGTTTCAGTAATTTTATTTCGCAGATTGCATGTTTTACATAGTACTTCCGATAAGAATAGTATTAAAAATTAATGAAGTTTTGTATGTTGTATGCTATAAATAAATGCAAATATTCGGCATTGATAATAAAGTGAAAAAACAGATTTAAATTTTGTGATTCTTTAATAATTTTATTTTGGTCAGTTATTATGCATATTAAAAACTTATAATAATAACACTGTTAAAAGTATAATTTTTTAAAATCGAGATGTAAAGTCGTTGTCTTAAAAACTTGAATAAAATAATAATTATAAAATATGTTAATTATATTATTTCACTAAAATAATGCATTTCACTCTTATTTTCGCTTCAGTAATTTTATTTGTTAGATTTCAGCTTTTACAAAGCACCTCAAATAAGAATATTATTAAGTATAGTATTAAAATTTAAAGCAGCTTTGTATGTTGTATGCTATAAATAATTCAAGTGTCCCCCGCTGATAAAAATTATGAAATAATAGGTTTGAATCTTGTGATCACTTTAGTAATTCTATATTGGTCAGACGATATGTTTATTAAAAACTTCTAATAATAACGCAGTTAAAAGTAAAATTTTCTAAAATCAAGATTTAATGCCGTTGTCTTAAAAACTTGCAGAAAATAATAATTGTAAAATAATTATATTTTTGACTAAAATATAGCATTTCACTCTTATTTTCACTTTAGTAAATTTACTTGGAAGATTGCAATTTTTACCGAACACCTCTAATCTGAAAGTATTAAAAATTCAATATCTAAAAATCCAGGTATACTGTCAAATTTGTTTAAAGAGTGAAAAATAATAATCGCAAAGTAATCCCATATCTTCTGTTGAAAATCATATATTGGAATTTTACGGTCACTATATTAATGCATTTCACTCTTATTTTTACTTCCATAATTTTATTTCGAAGATTACAGTTTTTATTAAGTATGTATAATAAGAATATTATTTAAAATTGAATATTTAAAAATCCATATTTAAAGTCAAATTTGTTTAAAAGAGTGAAAAAAAATAATCGTAAAGGATTGCCATATCTTCTGTTGAAAATAATATATTGAAATCTTGCGGTCATTATAATAATACATTTCATCCTTATTTTTACTTTAGTAATTTTATTTCGTACCTTACAGTTTTTACTAAGTACCTCTAATAAGAATATTATTTAAAATTGAGTATTTAAAGTCAAATTTGTTTAAAGAATGAAAAATAATAATAGCAACCGATTCCCATATCTTCTGTTGAAAATCATACAATGGAATCTTAGTGTCACACAATAATGCATTTCACTCTTATTTTTACTTTAGTAATTTTATTTCGTTGATTAGTTTTTACTAAGTACCTATAATAAGAATAGTACTAAAAATGCAATATTTAAAAATCCAGATTTAATGTCAAATTTGTTTAAAGAGTGAAAAATAATAATCGCAAAGGAATACCATATCTTCTGTTGAAAATCATATATTGGAATTTTACGGTCACTATATTAATGCATTTCACTCTTATTTTTACTTCCATAATTTTATTTCGTAGATTACAGTTTTTATTAAGTATCTATAATAAGAATATTATTTAAAATTGAATATTTAAAAATCCAGATTTAAAGTCAAATTTGTTTAAAAGAGTGAAAAATAATAATCGTAAAGGATTGTCATATCTTCTGCTAAAATTCATACCTTGAAATCTTATGGTCACTATAATAATGCATTTCACTCTTATGTTTACTTTAGTAATATTATTTCGTAGATTCTCGCTTTTTCTAAGTAATTCTAATAAGAATAGTATTAAACATTTAATATTTAAAATTCCAGATTTAATGTCAAATTTGTTTAAAGAGTGAAAAATAATAATCGCAAAGGATTATCATATTTGCTGTTAAAAATCATACATTGGAATCTTACGGTCACTATAATAATGCATTTCACTCTTATTTTTAATTAAGTAATTTTATTTCGTAGATTCCAGTTTTTACTAAGTACCTCTAATCAGAAAGTATTAAAAATTCAATATCTAAAAATCCAGATTTAATGTCAAATTTGTTTAAAGAGTGAAAATATAATAATCGCAAAGTAATCCCATATCTTCTGTTGAAAATCATATATTGGAATTTTACGGTCACTATATTAATGCATTTCACTCTTATTTTTACTTCCATAATTTTATTTCGTAGATTACAGTTTTTATTAAGTATCTATAATAAGAATATTATTTAAAATTGAATATTTAAAAATCCAGATTTAAAGTCAAATTTGTTTAAAAGAGTGAAAAATAATAATCGCAAAGGATTGGCGTATCTTCTACTGAAATTCATACCTTGGAAGCTTACGGTCACTATAATAATACATTTCGTTTTTATTTTTACTTTAGTAA
This sequence comes from Pardosa pseudoannulata, assembly GCA_032207245.1. NCBI lineage: Eukaryota > Metazoa > Arthropoda > Arachnida > Araneae > Lycosidae > Pardosa > Pardosa pseudoannulata. The sequence continues at coordinate 83,518,912 of CM063497.1, read as the reverse complement.
TTTTATTTCGTATATTAATTTTTTCCTAAGTACCTCTAATACGAATATTATTAAAAATTGAGTATTTTAAAAATCCAGATATAATGTCAAAACTGTTTAAAGAGTGAAAAATAATAATAGTAACCCATTCCCATATCTTCTGTTGAAAATCATACAATGGAATCTTAGTGTCACACAATAATGCATTTCACTCTTATTTTTTATTTTATTTCGTAGATTAGTTTTTACTAAGTACCTATAATAAGAATATTACTAAAAATTGCAATATTTAAAAATCCAGATTTAATGTCAAATTTGTTTAAAGAGTGAAAAATAATAATCGCAAAGGAATACCATATCTTCTGCTAAAATAATCATACATTGGAATCTTACGGTCACTATAATAATGCATTTCACTTCTTATTTTAACGTTTAGTATTTTTATTTCGTAGATTACAGTTTTTACTAAGTACCTCTAATAAGAATATTATTTAAAATTGAATATTTAAAAATCCAGATTTAAAGTCAAATTTGTTTAAAAGAGTGAAAAATAATAATCGTAAAGGATTGTCATATCTTCTGCTAAAATTCATACCTTGAAATCTTATGGTCACTATAATAATGCATTTCACTCTTATGTTTACTTTAGTAATATTATTTCGTAGATTCTCGCTTTTTCTAAGTAATTCTAATAAGAATAGTATTAAACATTTAATATTTAAAATTCCAGATTTAATGTCAAATTTGTTTAAAGAGTGAAAAATAATAATCGCAAAGGATTATCATATTTGCTGTTAAAAATCATACATTGGAATCTTACGGTCACTATAATAATGCATTTCACTCTTATTTTTAATTAAGTAATTTTATTTCGTAGATTCCAGTTTTTACTAAGTACCTCTAATCAGAAAGTATTAAAAATTCAATATCTAAAAATCCAGATTTAATGTCAAATTTGTTTAAAGAGTAAGTGATAATAATCATAAAGGACTGTTATGTCTTCTGTTGAAAATCACACATTGGAATATTACGGTCACTATAATAATGCATTTCATTCTTATTTTTACTTTAGTAATTTTATTTCGTAGATTACAGTGTTTACTAAGTAAATCTAATAAGAATATTATTAAACATTATATATTTAAAAATCTAGATTTGATGTCAAATTTGTTTAAAAAGTAAATGATAACAATCACAAAGGACTGCTATATCTTCTGTTGAAAATCTTACATTGGAAATTTACGGTCACTATAATAATGCATTTCACCCTTATTTTTACTTTAGTTATTTTATTTCTTAGACTTCAGCTTTTACTAACTACTTCTAATAAGAATAGTATTAAAATTTGAATATTTAAAAATCCAGATTTAAAGTCAAATTTTTTTAAAAGAGTGAAAAATAATAATCGTAAAGGATTGCCGTATTTTCTGCTGAAATTCATACCTTCGAATCTTACGGTCACTATTATAATGCACTTCAGACTTATTTATCCTTTAGTAATTTTATTTTTTAGATTAAAGTGATTACTATGTACTTCTAATAAGAATAGTATTAAATATTGAATATTTAAAAATCTAGATTTAATGTCAAATTTGTTTAACGCGTGAAATATTCGCAAATATTCGCAAAGGATTCCCATATCTTCAGTTGAAAATGATACATTGGAACCTTACTGTCACTTTAATAATGCATTTAACTCTTATTTTTACTTTAGTAATTTTATTTCGTAGATTACAGTTTTTACTAAGTACCTCTAATAAGAATATTTTTAAAAATTGAATATTTAAAAATACAGATTTAATGTCAAATTTCTTTAAAGAGTGAAAAATAATAATAGTAAATGATTGCCATATCTTCTGCTTAAATTCATACCTTCGAATCTTACGGTCACTATAATAATGCATTTCATTCTTATTTTTACTTTAGTAATTTTATTTCGTAGATTACAGTGTTTACTAAGTAAATCTAATAAGAATATTATTAAACATTATATATTTAAAAATCTAGATTTGATGTCAAATTTGTTTAAAAAGTAAATGATAACAATCACAAAGGACTGCTATATCTTCTGTTGAAAATCTTACATTGGAAATTTACGGTCACTATAATAATGCATTTAACTCTTATTTTTACTTTAGTAATTTTATTTCGTAGATTACAGTTTTTACTAAGTACCTCTAATAAGAATATTTTTAAAAATTGAATATTTAAAAATACAGATTTAATGTCAAATTTCTTTAAAGAGTGAAAAATAATAATAGTAAATGATTGCCATATCTTCTGCTTAAATTCATACCTTGGAATCTGACGGTCACTATAATAAAGCATTTCACTCTTATTTTAAATCTAGTAATTTTATTTCGTAGATCGCAATTTTTACTAAGTATCTCTAATAGTATTAAAAACTGAATATTTAAAATTCAGATTTAAGGTCAAATTTGTTTAAAGAGTAAAAATTGGTAATCGCAAAGGATTTCCGTATCTTCTGTTGAAAATCATACATTGGAATCTTATGGTAAATATAATAATGAATTTCACTCTTATTTTAATTTAGTAATTTTATTTCGTAGATTGCAGCTTTTACTATGTACTTCTAATACGAATATTATTAAAAATTGAATATTTAAAAATCCAGATTTAATGTCAAATTTGTTTAAAGAGTGAAAAATAATAATAGTAAATGATTGCCATATCTTCTGCTGAAATTCATAACTTGGAATCTTACGGTCACTATAATAAGGCATTTCACTCTTATTTTAACTTTAGTAATTTTATTTCGTAGATTGCAGTTTTTACTAAGTATCTCTAATAAAAATAGCATTAAAAGCTGAATAATTAAAAATCCAGATTTAAGGATAAATTTGTTTAAAGAGTGAAAAATAGTAATTGCAAAGGATTCTCGTATCTTTTGTTGAAAATCATGCATTGGTATCTTATGGTCACTTTAATAATGAATTTCACTCTTATTTTTACTTTAGTAATTTTATTTCGTAGATTAAAGTTTTTACTAAGTAACTCTAATTAGAATATTATTAAAAATTGAATATTTAAAAATCCAGATTTAATGTCAAATTTGTTTAAAGAGTGAAAAATAATAATCGCAAAGGATTACCATATTTGCTGATGAAAATCATACATTGGAATCTTACGGTCACTATAATAATGCTTTTCATTCTTAGTAATTTTATTTCGTAGATTACTGTTTTTACTAAGTACCTATAATAAGAATATTATTTAAAATTTAATTTTTAAAAATCCAGATTTAAAGTGAAATTTGTTTAAAGAGTGAAAAATAATAATAGTAAATGATTGCCATATCTTCTGCCGAAAATCATACATGGCAATCTTAAGGTCACTATAATAATTTTTCTTGATGTAGCGTATAAACAAAAAATAGGCTTTCGAGGTATAAATATCAAAGGTCATATTTGCAGACCACTTTACATTCTCCCTCAAGGACACTACAAGACCTGTCATTCCATGAGAAGATTAATGTAAGTTTGTAGGAGAAGTTACACTAATCTTATTCTATATATTTTATTATATATCTTAAGGGAACAACTCCCATCCAACTATCTTTAAAACACAAAATTTTAAAACCTGTTTCAAATTGTTATAAACAACAATGTTTAAAAATGAAATATTTTTGGTTACTAGTATGATAACCTTTTTGATATAAAAAAAATCATTGTCAGATTTGTAATTTATTAAAAGTAAACTGTATGTTACCTTTATGTTTTTGTCAATCGTATATCAGTTAAGTTTGATGTCACAAATGACAGCGTTACAGTCAACTACCTGTGATTAATTTGTATTGCATTTGTAACTGTTTAACACCTTCCCGGTTTTCGGGCCTTTACTGATTTGCCCGTACGGCGTACGTGCAATCTGATTTCTATTTCGCTTGCTCTGTTTTTGTCATATTTTTCCAATTTTAGTAACGAATAATTCGTATAGATGTCCAGTAAATGATAGTTTGCAGTTTATTGTATTTTCTACTCTGGTTCAAAAGCGCGGGTGTTTTTTCGCATGTTTTATATCAGAAGACGAATTGTTATCTTTCAGTGTATAGCTTTCTGGTTATATTTTACTAACTGCCTGATAATTTTATTGATGTAAGAGTTGAATAATATATTTTTACCTTTAAATAATGGATAATTCAGAGCGTATGGAACTAATTTCTTGTGATTCGAACAGTGACTCGGAATCAGAAACTGAATTATCTGTAAATGATAGTAGCGAAAGTTTACTATATGACCTGGATAGTAGTGACTCTGACAGTAGTACAGATGGAATTAGTCCAGAAAGACAATTTTTAAAAATTAATTGTGATAATCCTTCGGATCCGCATCCAAGATCTGCTTTATCTGGATTTTCCAAAAATTAACTTAGATATCTATGAGACTAAAGGTAAACTTCAGTTCTATGATGCTTTCAGAGAAAGAAATAAAAGTTGTAATAAATACTTAAAAATATTAGAAATGTTAATTTTAACAACATATCTTTACTAAAAAATGTAAAATAAACAATAAAATGCAATAAAATAATGTGAAATTTTTGTGAAAAAATTGAAACTGTCAAATGGTTAACGGATTGTGATAATGATAATTATGTAGGCAATGTGAACAGATTAAATATAAAAAGTAAATGTTATTACGTACTAAGAAATCACTTTAAATTAAAACATTTAGGCATAAAAATGAAAATTAATCCTTATAAAATGTTAGTTAAGCCAATAATTATGTATCGAAGCGAGAGTTGGACTATGAAGAAATCTGAGGAAAATAAGCTATTTATATTTGAACGAAATATACTAAAAAAATGTTTGGAGCAAAAGAAAATAATGAATGGAGAATCCGCTATAATCATGAACTATACTCTAAATTCGTACAACCAAATATTGTGAGAACTATAAATATCTATCAATTAATTTGGTTGGGGCACATTTATAGATACAATGACTTAAACCCAAACAAAAACGTTACATTTCAAAAATTGATGGTAAAAGGAAAAGATGTAGACCAAACATCAGGTAAATTGATTTTGGTTGAGAAAACACTGCATTAAATTGGAATCAACCAGTGGAGAACTGCGGAGGCAGATGGTTCCAGATGGAGGAAACTTTTTGATAGAGCCTTGGCCTGTAGAAGGCTACAGAAGAAGATGTCTGCAAAGTGCAAAATTTTACTCACCACTTCATCATAAAATAGCCCTTATTATTTCTAATTACCCGGGTTTATTATGAAGGGAACCTAAACAAATCGCAGTCGTTCCATTTACACAAAAACGAAGTATTTCGAGAAACATCTTTATTTGAGCCTTTATTTTCTTAAAATAGACATCTTTATGCGACAGGAGTAAAGCATCAAATAATCACTAAAAAAACCTTTGTATTGCAAACTTTATTGCATCAATGAGTAATCAGGTGAATTCTTTCCGTAGAGAGCAAGATTAACAGCTGAGTCAGCGTTACACTGCAATTTTAGACATTGAAAGAGTGAAAAAATGTTCTTGGGACAGCTGGAAATTTGATCGAATGGATAGGAACAGCATTTATTCCAGAGTTAGGTTTGGGAGACTAGTAAAAGAATTTAACTCCTTTAACCCTCTAAGCTGTTCGCACGTACAATTCCGCCAACCGATGATGTCTTCAAAGCGATTGTTACGTACAATTTTCGACCTCCAAAAACTTTACGAAAATGTATGTAATGTACATTTCTGCCAGTGTTTGAGGTAGGAGGGTCAGGTCGATTGTTTAGAAATTGCATCCCT
>CM063497.1:83498161-83500661 GCA_032207245.1 Pardosa pseudoannulata | reverse complement strand
TATTTAAATAACAACTTTCTAAATCTGAGGAGAAAACATATTTAATCCTCTCCTTTGAAATATTCTTACTCTTAAAATATGTAATAATTGACATAAAATTCTAGTTTTTGCAATGAAACAGAAAATCTGTACTTTTGATAAATTTCTATGAGTACAATATCGTTTCCATTATTTTTAGAGAAGCTTTTTCTAAAGGTATGAAGAAATGAAGTAGAGTAAATATTATCTGCTTGTAGGTCTCTTCTTTATGTACATTTAGGCTGGTACACTATAGGGAAACTTAATACAAAAAATAAAATGAATTTGTTGAATATTTTGTTATTATGTTACTATGAATTTAACTCTTCATAGTTTACTAAGAGTAAGCCGTTTGTGCCCTTACTGCCTAAAGAGATAGACTGCAAATTATGACAAGTTATGACAAATAATGTAAAGATATACTTTTTATATATATATATATTTATATATTTAATATCTTTATATATAATTATATATATAAATATTATAATATATATTATATAATATATATATATATATAATATATTATATATATATATATATATATATATATATTTATAATATATATATATATATATATATATATAGATAATATATTAATATATAAAATAATAATATATAATATGTTTTGTGTGTATTTTATATTCTATACAAAGATAATAAATATTCCTTATCGTAATAATAAAATAGAGAAAGAAAAAAAAATAGAAAAATAAACAAAATAAAAAAAATAATAAAGATAAAACTTTAAAGAAAAACAGAAAAAACATGATAAAATATATTATAGAAAATATAATAATAAAATAAATATATAAATATATAAAAAAATAATAAATAATATTGTGAATAATATAATATATAGAGATAGAAAGAATAAATATAATAGCAAAAAAATATAGAAAAAAAATAAATTAAATAATCAATATAAAGATAATGAAATCCACATGTTTGGTAAAAATATTGGGCGGAATAAAATAAAAAACAAAAATTTTGAAAAAATACAGTTTATTCTAACGAAATATTAAGTCTTGGGGTTAAAACCTGTACATATATTTTATAGATGTGTGAGAAATCTTGATTCTCAAGTGTTATGATATATGACTCTGTATTGTTTTAAGTGTCACCATCTTATATAAGAATATATATCAACAAGAATTAATTATGTAAATTCGAATTCATACTCGATAGAAAGAAGTAAAATTTTTCTCCAGCGTCTTCCATTAAAGTAGAGAATCCCTTGAGAAGTATTTTAAGATATACTTTTAATTAAGTTGGTTAGTTTTAAATTAAAAATATGAATATATACACATATATATATATACATATAAAAATAAATAAATAAATATATATATGTATATGTATATATATACATATATATATATATATATGTATACATATATATAAATATTATATATATATGTATATACATATATATATTATACATATATATACACATACACACACATATATATATATATATATATATTTATATATTATATATATATTTATATTTATATATATATACAGAGAGAGAGAGATCGCCACATGTTACAACAGTCCTTAATCCAAAGTGGGGGAAAATGTAGATTTACACAACCATAGTCCATTGAGTTACAAATATATGTAGAGTTACACAAACATAGTACGTAGAATTACCAACCTGATGTTACAGCAGTCCTAAATCAAAATGGATCAAAACGTAAGTTTACACAACTATTATACGTAGAGTTACAAAGCCATAGTAAGCAGAGTTACGTAACCATAGTACGTAGAGTTATGCAACTTAATGTTACAGCAATCCTAAATCCAAAACGATTCAAAACGGAGAGCTTCATAATCATAGTACGTAGAGTTGCGCAATCTGATGTTACAGCAGTTATAAATCCGAAGTGAAATAAAACATAAGGGTTACGCAGCTAGAGTAAATAGAGTTACGCAACCAGATGTCATGACAATCTTAAATCCGAAATGGATAAAAATGTAGAGTTAGCCAATGGGATATTATAACAGCCCTAAAGAAGAAGTTTCACAATTCTACTGCTAAATATGTTAAAGTAAAGCCTTTGAGTGACACCCTTCATTGTAATTAACCATAATTTTTTAATTTGTTATATAGAGAGGAGATTGTAATCAAAAAAGGTTACTACTCAGTTAGATGCTACAGTGCCCCGAAACAGAAAATTTTAACACGCAAGCAATTATTAATTTTGAAGTATGCAAAATACATATGTTAGTAAAAACGTTAAATACCCAGTCATAATTCATTCAAGAGATGTTCAAAACAGAAAAATGTTCTTGTACAGCCGTTACCCCGGAAGCTAGTAAAAATTGATTCAATCAAAATCAATATAGTTATATCCAGTAAAATCTGAACAGCAAAATGATTTGAGATTATAACTTGTTCTTTATTTCTTTCACGTAATAAAAACTTATATAAATCAGGTTTTCAATCCACTGTCTAAATACTGCTCAAATATGTTCA
>CM063497.1:83485661-83488161 GCA_032207245.1 Pardosa pseudoannulata | reverse complement strand
AAATATATAGCTGTAAATATGAATATATTAATTACTACTCTAAAAGGATGAATTTATTAATTTATTTTTAAACGTGCTCTGCAATGTTGTGATTGTAACATTAAACATATATTTCATAAATTTCACCTACTGATAAAAAATATATTTATCTATTCCTGACTCAGCCATTAAAAATTTAAGATCTACTCTCGAAAATACGCTTAGACATGTGAATTGGGACAAATGAAATGTTTAAGAAGCTTATAATATGTTTGTATGCATGCATGCATATATAGAGTGTCCCCGAAGTCCGTGTACAAACTTGGAGGGGAGGTAGAGAACATTGTGAGGAGCCAAAATGACATAGGAAAGCAAGGGCGGAAAGCAATAGGTGGAGCTATACGCGACCTCTCGAGATCGGGACGTGTGGTTTCCTCAGTTCAGACACAGACAACGTGCGATGAATGTGAATAATTTTACGAATGCCGAGTTGGCAGATATCCATTACATCTACGGTCTATCCAACGGAAATGGACGTGCTGCTGTTCAGTTGTATCGGGAAAGATAAACGAGGCGGCAACAGAATCATCAAACGTTAGCCCGGGTGCATCAGAACCTCGCGGAACATGGATAATTCAGAGCCACGATTGAACATTCTGGACGGCCACGAACAGCACGAACACCCGTATTCGAAGAGGGTGTGTTCGTGAGCATTTGGACCGGAGATTTCCAAACAGGTGAATTGGGCTTGGTGGCCCCATCGCTTGGACTCCCAGATCCCCTGATGTATCTGTTCTGGATTTTTTTCCTCTGGGGTGCCATGGAGAGCCTTGTGTATGACACGTCCGTCAATTATGCAATGGACCTGGTGGCATGAATATCCATTGCTATTTCTACGATCCGTGAAATGCCCGGCAATTTTGAAAATGTCCTCCAACCATGTCGCGTAAGTGTCGTGCGTGCATTCATACTAATGACAGCAATTTCGAACACCTCCTGCAATACTTTTTATTTATTATTATTGTTATTTTTTGTATAATAAAGCGTTTTACACTACATTCTGTGCCTGTATCCTTATTGTTTTTGTGTCTCTTTATCCCGTTAGGGTTACGTTTTCGCCTATGCTTTCCTGTGTAATTATGACTCCTCACGAAGTTCTCTACCTCCCATCCAAGTTTGTACACGGACTTCGGGAACACCCTGTATTTGTATACTGTGTTAATGATTATAAACAAATAATTAATAAATATTCGAATAAATATATAGCTGTAAATATGAATATATTAATTACTACTCTAAAAGGGTGAATTTATTAATTTATTTTTTAAAGGTGCTCTGCAATGTTGTGATTGTAACATTAAACATATATTTCATATATTTCACCTATTGACAAAAATATGTTTATTTATTCCTGACTCAGCCATTAAAAAATTATTATCTCTCGAAAATACGTTTGGACACATTAATTGGGACAAATGAAATGTTTAAGTAGTTTAGAATATGTTTGCATGGATAAATGTATAAATATTTATACACTGTGTTAATGATTATAAACAAATAATTTATAAATATTCGTATAAATATATAGCTGTAAATCTAAATATATTAATTACTACTCGAAAAGGATGAATTTAAAAATTTACTTTTTAAAAGTTCTCTGCAATGATATTATGTCAACATTAGACATATATTTCATAAATTTTACCTAGTGGCAAAAATATATGTTTTTATATTCCTGACTCAGCCATTAAAAATTTACGATCTACTCTTGAAAATACGCTTGAACATATTAATTGGAACAAATGAAATGTTTAAGTAGCTTGGAATCTGTTTGTATGCATGAATGCATGCATATATATTTGTATACTATGTTAATGATTATAAACAAATAATTTATATATAATCGTATAAATATTAGCAGTAAATCAGAATATATTAATTACTAGTCTAAAAGGATGAATTTAATAATTTATTTTTTAACCGTGCTCTGCAATGTTATGATGTTAACATTAAACATATATTTCATAAATTTTACCTAGTGACAAAAAAAAAAAAATGTTTATTCTAAGCTCAACCATTAAAAATTTGCGATCTATTCTCGAAAATATGCTTGTACACATGACTTGGGACAAATGAAATGTTTAAGTAGCTTATAATCTATTTATATTCATATATGCATATATATTTTTTACTGTGTTAATACTTATACGAATATTTATAAATTATTTGTTTATAAGTATATAGCTGTAAACCTAAATATATTAATTACTACTCTAAAAGGATGAATTTAATAATTTATTTTTTAACCGTGCTCTGCAATGTTGTGAAGTTATCATTAAACATATATTTCATAAATTTCACCTAGAGGCAAAAAAAAAACCCTAACTGTGAAAAATAAATAAATAAATAAATTTAAATAAATAAAAAAATTTCGTCAATTTCTACGAGTTTACTGCCACTATATAAAAAAATGCAGGAACTTAGTTTTGTCAAAACTTCTAGTTTTTTGACAAAAACACTA
>CM063497.1:83470661-83478161 GCA_032207245.1 Pardosa pseudoannulata | reverse complement strand
CTGTTGTTGTGCATACTGTGCAGAGAATGCAATATGTGATCCAAAACAACGGCAGCTACATTGAACATCATTTGAATTCAAAATAAAAGGTAATTTCAGTATTGATTTTCATTTGTTATCACTCTATTTTCTATTACACAGTGGCAAATATTTCCCTAGCGATGACTTTTGGAACTAATTTTTTTTCGGAATCCTTCTTCCCCCGTCTTGTTTAATCTTCCTACAAAATGTGGCGTCATTCTTGCAAATAGTTCGAGCTACAGAACACTGTGAGCACTATCAGTTTAATTATGGCCACCCGGTACTTTATATCCCACTGAAGGCATGAAATGAGAAGTCAACTTTGCAATCAACATCTAAGGCTGATTGAAAGTTCAGGAGACTTCATTATATATTTTTTCTTCTTTTTAAAAGTTAAAGAAACGTAATTCAACATCTGTAACCATATATTTAAAAACAAGGAAATATTGTAGAGAATTAATAGGATTTACTAATTAATCCTGGAGGCTATGAATTAGAACCCCCACGTGAGTATTGATGTTCATGTTTCGAATAAAGTCATTTTCGTAAACTGGGTGAGACGTAACACATATACGTCTTATCCTGTTATATTCTCGACATATATTGGTCGTAAGGGATAAATTTTTTTGACATTTTTTATGTATCTTAAACGACGAATCAGAGTGTGTACAGTTTATTTGGCCTTTTCGGGCATCCTGTATTTTCGTAAATTAACATTTGACAGAAATTTCTTCCAAAATCATATGACAGAAATTTTAAATATTTATTACAGAATCAAATATTTATGAAATAGAATTCGAAAAAAAAATCTACATGCTATTATCAATTACTTATATTTATAATGAATAATGCTAATTCATAAATAATACTTAAATAAAACACAGTTTTCATTAAAATAGATATTTTTTATCTTCTACATCGCTAATTATCGCTTTTGAAATAAGAAAATAAATACCTTGTAACTGAATTAGTTATGAAATATAATTTTCTTCAATTGTCTATTTTCTTCAAAGAGAATTTATTATATAAGTCATAAATTAAGAATTAGCACAAAAGAGTAAAATGTTACTTGAAAATATGACTTTTTAATTAAGTGCTCCTGATTCGACACCATGTTTTTGGTTTTAAAATTTTACAAGGAAATACCTACGAACATGTACAGGGAAAAGAAATATTTCATTAGATGATCAAGAAATGATTGTAATCGTATTCATATGCTGATACAGTCTTTAGCCCATACAGCTAATTTCCATATGATCAGACCACTACAACAGTGATGTGAGGCGGCTACCAAACCACTAATGACCTATGAAAAGATGTCAGATTTCTCTTTTGTTAAACATAGCAAGGGGAATTTACTAAGGAGGAAAGCTCTAGACTGTAATAAAGGACGGGAGAGAAAGTTTCACAAGGGTTCGTCGAGCTTGTGACACAAATATATACTTAAAGGAGGTATTCCCCAGAGGTTGTCTCTCATTTGGTGTCACCCAGATGACACGTAAAGCTTAAAGCAGACTACAAAGTGAGGCAAGGCTGAGAAAGAGAGAGAATGAAAAGACTACAAATAGAGCTTGAACAGCATCTGAATTTAATCTTTCAACATTCGGCTTAATTTTATCACTACAGCATTTCGAAACATCGGACAGAGATATGAGTGGTCATGCATAACACTGTAAGCATAATAAATTAAATAATAACAGCTCAATAACTAAAGGTTTCTTCCAAAAAGTAAAAAAATATGGCTGCGGAAGAGACTACAAATAGTCATGAAAGACATAAATTGTCATTTAAAGACTACAAATAGAGCCTGAATAGTTGCTGTATTTAAGCGTTCTACATTCAGACTAATTTTATCCCTACAGCCTTCTGAAACTTCTGAGAGAGATATGAGTGGTTATGCATAAGACTGTAAGCATAGTATTAAATAATAATAGTTCAATAACTAAAGATTTCTCCCAAAAAATAAAAATAAAGCATAGATTAAATAATAATAGTTCAATAACTAAAGATTTCTCCCAAAAAATAAAAATATGGCCGAGGAAGAGACTACAAATAGTCATTAAAGATATAAATTGTCATTTAAAGACTACAAATAGAGCTTGAATAGTTGCTGAATTTAAGCTTTCTACATTAAGCCTAATTTTATCACTACAGCCTTCTGAAACATCAGAGAGAGATATGAGTAGTCATGAATAAGACTGTAGAGTATAGTATTAATGACACGTAAAGCTTAAAGCAGGCTGCAATGTGAAACAAGGCTGTGGAAGAGAGAGACTGAAAAGACTACAATTAGAGCTCGATAGTTAGAATTTAGCTTTCTGCATCCGTCTTTTTTTATCCTTATAGACTTTTGAAACTTCTGAGAGAGATATGAGTAGTCATACATAAGACTATAAGCATAGTATTAAATAATAACAGTTCAATAACTAAAGATTTCTTCCAAAAAATAAAAAAATGGCTGCGAAAGTGACTACAAATAGTCATTAAAAACATAAATTGTCCTTTAAAGATTACAAAATAGAGCTTAAATAGTTCTGATTTAAGCTTTCTACATTAAGCCTAATTTTATCACTACAGCCTTCTGAAACATCAGAGAGAGATATGAGTAGTCATGAATAAGACTGTACAGTATAGTATTAATACACGTAACTAAAGCAGCTCCAATGTAAAACATAGGCTGTGGAGAGAGACCTGAAAAGACTATTTAGAAAAGACTAGCTCGATAGTTAGAATTTAGCTTTCTGCATCCGTCTTTTTTTATCCTTATAGACTTTTGAAACTTCTGAGAGAGATATGAGTAGTCATACATAAGACTATAAGCATAGTATTAAATAATAACAGTTCAATAACTAAAGATTTCTTCCAAAAAATAAAAAAATGGCTGCGAAAGTGACTACAAATAGTCATTAAAAACATAAATTGTCCTTTAAAGATTACAAAATAGAGCTTAAATAGTTTCTGGATTCAAGCTTTCTTACTTTTATCACTACAGACTTCTAAAACTTCTAAGAGAGATATGAGTAGTTATGCATAAGACTATAAAGTACAGTATTAAATAATAACAGTTCCTTAACTAAAGATTTCTCCCCAAAAATAAAAAAATCCTAAAAGCTTTATAGTTAATCAATCATTTTAAATGCAAAAAATGAGGTACCCTGTAACTGACTTATTTTTGAAAAGTAATTTTCTTAATGTAAGGTACTCCTTATTTCAAAAGGAATTTAACGTAATACAGAAATTAATGAAAGTGACAAAAGAGTAAAGGAATGCATCGAAAATATGACATTTTAATTAAGTGCTCATGATTGGACGACATACTTTCGAATCAAAAATTTGCAACGAAATGCTTCTGCCTACAGAAGTTTCTAGAAAAAAAACATTATTTCATAAGAATAGCTTCTTGGAATTTCAGGTAAGTATTTGCAATCGATAAAGTATATTTTTGTTTTAGTCATTCTCTGCAGATTAATTATGGAAGAGTAATTCTAGATTGTGAAAGTAAAGGAGTTTGTATCTGAGAAGTTTATGATAAGTATTAACAATTTTATATTTTCTAAAGTTAACCTAGTAAGAGATGGCAATTTTTCTGTTTTTAATTATTCTAAGTTTTGATTAAATAATAAATCATGGAAAACATTTATGAGGTAGTTAAAACCTGTTCCAACCCTTTATAGTTTCATAAAATTTTTCCTTTTTATTGATTATATTATTGTTATCTAAAAACTAATTTAGAAAAAATTAAATTTATATGTAATATGATCCATAAATTTAAAAAAAATTATACTAAAGAGATAATCCTAATTAGTTTGTGTCTTTAAATGATAAATTGATAAATTTATATGACACATTTAAATGATGTCTTTAAATGACCTACAAACTATTAAGTTGAATATCAATTGAAACTGAAGAAAATGCATAGAAAATATATAACAGATCAGTCATTAACCCTCTCGCTGCGTATTTATTTTATCAAAATAGGTTCAAAAATTGCGTATTTCTTTATTACATATTTCAAATCTATATACATTTTAGAGTTAAAATAATCAAAAAAATTTTTGTAAAAGAGTTTTTTTTAATATAGAACTAGGTCCTAAAAAAAAGGTGTTCAGAAAAAAGAAATTGTCGAATAATGATATAAAAGCTGAATTTTTTAAATTAATCTTGATTAAATTATCATTTATTTTATAAAATACAAAATAAAAACGTATATACTAATTAAAAAATACAAAAGACTTACAAAACATTTATTATTATTTATTACTAAACATTTACAATTAAAGTCTTGTATGATAAATTTCGAAACAAGGCTAGATGCAAAGTCCTACCTCGCAATACTTGCACCCAATGCGCGTTCCTTTTCGATTTTTTGTTCCACTTTCAGTTTTTTTAAACAGACAGCACACTATCTACAATGCTCTTTCTTGATGGGATTTGGGTGTATATGGCTAGCAAAGTGTCGAGCAGTTAGTCTCATGGGTTTATTACTCTCATGTACTGTTGGTCTCTTTTACTATTACTCGCAACATAACCTCGTTGAAATAAAGTTCAAAATAGTCCAAAACAGTTGCATTATTTGCCATAGGGGAATTTCGTCCGGGATTTCCAATGAAAGGAAATGAAACAGGAGCTGGTGGAATATTTTGCATATCAATTTTGCACCACTATCGAACATTTTCAGTAGAAAATAAATTTTCAGATTCAACACTATCAGAAGAGGAATCCGAGAAATTCTCATCAGTTTCGCTATAACTATCTTCAATATACTTGAAATCAGAGTAGGAAGTGCTATCAGTGGCGGAAATATCATCAGGAGTATAGGTTATATAACTCGCGAAACACTTCCTGCCAGACATCTTTCAGCTATGAAAAGCGCGCTCGAAATTATACAAAAATTTCTTCGATATTTCGCAGAAATGTGGACAATTAAAGCCATCTGCTAGTTTACAGCTAAATAAACAATTGAAAATCACAGTAAAGCCAAAATGAAAGAACATACGGTGAAAGAGCGGGTTATACAGTTAAATAGACGGATAAAATGCATGCCCGCGGAAATCGCGGTTTGACCAAATTTTGCTACATCTCTGTTGCCCGTGGAAATAGCAGGATGCACAGCGAGAGGGTTAAAGGTAACCAAACTGTTTAATTATCTGAATTATGTTAATTAATTCTTTACATATAAAAGTTCAGAGAAGTCCTGGTATATTCAAAGTTTGCAAGGATGTGCTTAAGCCTACAAAAATTTCTTTTTAAGGATATTTTAATTACTAATTTCTTTTTTATATGCATTACATTTTAACTTCTGTTCCATTTTTCAAATTCAATATGCATATGCGTTGTTAATTAATTTCAATTTAGTTATGAGATCCTACTTTAACTTGTAAATTAATACCTATATCGAAAGTTCACTTATCCTTAAAATAACATGCACCTTATATTTTTCAAAATTTCTTTTTAGGATCTTTTTAATTACTAACTTGTTTTATATGAATATTATAATTAGACTTCTGTTCTGTGTTTTAAAATTTAATACATATCTGTGTTGTTAGTCATTTTGAATTCAGTTATGAGATTCTAATTTAACTTGTAGATTAATAACTATATTGTATACTCACTTATCCTTGAGATAACATACACCTCATATTTTTCAAAATTCTTTTTATATATATGTTTCATAATCTTTGCACTTATACTTGTGCTATATGTTTCAAATTTAGACCATATCTGTGATATATATTATAATTTTCAATATCATATATTGAGATCACACTTTTATCTTTAAAGATTAATACTTATATTGAATGTTCATATATCCTTAAGATAAGAATATCTTATATTTTTCAAAGTTCTCCTGTACTAAGCCCGAGTCACATATATATATACTGATGTGTATGTAAATCTAAGTTATTATTAACAATTATATAATTTAAAAGATATATATAACTATATACACCATATTCTTAGCAGTGATCAGGTATAGTTTATACATCATATAATGTCATTTACTATAAAAGAATATCTTAAAATATATTTATTTAGTACGACATATATACACAGTATATATACATATATATATATACATATATATTATTAATATATATATATATATATATATATATATATATATATATATATATATATATATATATATATATATATATATATATATATATATATATATATATATATATATATATATATATATATATACGCTTTATATATATATAATATATACATATAATATTATATATATATACCTATATATATATAAATATATGTATAAGTATATATGTATATATATGACAATATATATATGTATATACCAACATATAATATATGCACATATATACATATATATATATATATATATATATATATATATATATATATATATATATATATATATATATATATATATATATATATATATATATATATATATATATATATATATATATATATATATATATATATATATATATAATATACAATATATATATATATATATTGCAGATATATTAATTTCAATATGTATATATATATATGGGATATATTATTTTAACCGATTCAGAAATGTCAAATATATATTTAAGAATGTTATTATATATAAATTAAAAATTAACTATTCAGTAGGCTTCAAAGTGACGTGTCCACGGCAGTTAATGGGCTAAATACTATAAATGAAATAGCTTTGCAGGTTTTAATTCGAATATTTAAATTTGATTTATTTTAACCGATTCAGAAATATCAAAAACGTTTAAGAATGTACAAATTAAAAATCCTCTATTAGTAGGCTTCAAAGTGACGTGTCTCCTTCAAAAATTCTTACTATTCTTCAATATTCATGGAATTAAATCTTTTGAAACAGAAGTAACTTTTCGTCAGAAATCCAAAGTAACTTAATTTAAAAGTAAAAGTATCATATATTTTACGCTGAAATAAATCCAGCTTAATCCGAGAATTTAATCATGCAGGAGAATGATAAAATGATTCTCAAAAATGAGATTTTAATTAAGTGTTTATCCTAACTCGACTTTACGTGAAATTAAAAATGTTTCATGAACGGTTCATTTCACAAAATTGTATAGATCGTAAAGAATATCGTAATAAGTCTTCGTCTTGTAACAATCACTTGAATTAATTCTTAAGAGTTGATATTACTCAAGATTACACAACTCTTTTTCCTGTGCAAGTTAATTATTGAATTCATATAAGTATTAATCATTTTAAGAAGGAAAAAGGACGTATGTCTGAGAGTGATATAATGGAGTGTATGGAAATCAAGACATCATTATTTAGGTTTTATATCGATAAAAAATTTATTATTTTCATGAAATAAAAATTTTCTATATCCATGTTTCCTCGTTTTCATAAAAATTGAATCAATAAATGATGAATCGTAGAAATCGATAAACAAATTTAGAAACACGAGCCTATTATCTATTAATTATACAAACACTAGTTTGTAGTATTAATCCTTAG
>CM063497.1:83450661-83465661 GCA_032207245.1 Pardosa pseudoannulata | reverse complement strand
ATTTATTTATTTACGTGTATATGTATACTTACATACAAAATTGTATATTTGTTTTAATTTTTTCCTGAAACAATTCTATGCAAAATAGAATATACAGTAAAATCTCTGAAAAATAATAACAAAAAATATATTTTTAACTCACTAAAATATTATACATTAAACAACTATAGCACTTCATGTAATCTGTACTTTCCTCTATAAACAACTTAGTTTATGTTTTTATACGAAAAATATTTGAAATAGTGGTCCAAGAAAAACATAATATATCTCTAAAGCAAAAAAAAAGGGATTCAGAATTTATTCAGAATTTAAGTTTACATTTCCGCGAGAAATATACTGTTTATATACTGTACTATACATACATAATACTGTACTATACATATAAATACAATATATATATATATATATATATATATATATATATATATATATATATATATATATATATATATATATATATATATATATATATATATATACATATATATTACATATATATACATATATAATATATATATATATATATATACATATATATATATATATATATATATATATATATATATATAATATATATATATATATATATATATAATAAAACATAAAACATACATCCAAACACATATCATCCATACTTTCCTCTATAAACTACTGAGTTTACTTTCATGCTATAACGGGAACAAACATTTGAAACCATAGACTTAGCATAAACAATCTCCCGGTTAACTAGTATGAAATGATTTCTTATATATTCCCAATGTCAGTTTACTTTCCAAGAAAACCACACTGTATATAGTATAAGTTTTTAGCTAGAAATCAATTTCAGTAATAATGGTATAATGTTTCACCTCAATTATTTTTAGTTTAACTTAAATTACTAAAAGAGTATAATCCAAATCAAACACAAGAACGTTACTAAAACATTTTGCCTGAGCCCATTTCGCTTTTAAACTTATTAAGTACAAAATAAAGTAAGATAGTGTGCTTCATATCCAATACATATTCTAAAATATTGCACTGATATATTTTTCTCATAAACATTTCTACACAAGGGAAACTATCCAAAACAATCTTTTTAAAATATTTAGAAATAGTCATTATATATTTAACCTGAATGAATATAAACATAAAACTTCTGTCGGAACATATGTAATCTACATTTTCGTCTATAAACTAATGAGTTTACATTCATGCAATTATGAAAAAAACATATGTAACCTGACTGAATATAAAACATAAATCTTCTGTTGGAATACATGTAATCTATACCTTCCTCTATAAACGCTTGAGTTTACCTTTATGCAATTACGGAAACAAATATTTGATATCATAGTTCAAGCAAAAACCTGTAATCCAGTATGAAATGATTTCTTACGTATTCAGAATGTCAGTATATTTCCAAGAAAAGAACACTGTTTATATTTTATGTATATATAGAATAGAAATCAATTTCTCTAATAATAATATATTGTTTCACTGTATTTATTGTTAATTGACCCGAAAGTACTAAGAAAGCATAAACCTAAAAAAAAAACAAGAATGTTACTAAAATATTTTTCACTTTTGGTTTTAATCTTACTAAGTATAAAATAATTAAACATTATGTGTTTCCTATCTAAGACATTCTAAATTATTGCGGTGTTTTCTTTTTTTTCTTGAAACAATTCTACAGACAGAAAACACTGCAAAACTATCTTTTTAAAATATTTTGAAACATTCAGTATATATTAAACAGGACAGAATATAAAACATAAAACATCTATCGAAACACATGTAAACTATTTTTTACTTTATAAACAACTGAATTTACCTTTATGCGATAACGGAAACAAACATTTGAAATCATAGTCCAAGCATAAACAATCTCCCTGCTAACTAATTACTTATACATTCACAATGTCAATTTAATTTCGAAGAAAACCACAATGCTTATATTTTAAATATATATAAACTAGAAATTAATTTCTGTAATAATGACATATTGTTTCGCTGTAATTATATTTAATTTATCTTAAAGTGCTAAAAAAGTATAAACCAAATCAAACAAAAGAATGTTAACAAAACATTTTGTCTGATTCCATTTTCCTTTTAACCTTACTAAGTATAAATTAATGTAAGATTGTGTGTTTCATATCTGAGACATATCCTAAATTATTGCGCTGTTTTTTTTCTGAAACAATTCTACACAAAGAAAAAACTGCAATGCAATCTTATCAAAATATTTTGAAATAATGAGTATATATTTAGCCTGACAGAATATAAAACATAAAACATGCATCCAAAAACACATCATCCGTACTTTCCTCTATAAACAACTGAGTTTACCTTCATGCGATAACGGAAACAAACATTTGAAACCATAGTCCAAGCATAAACAATCTCCCTGTTAACTAGTACGAAATGATTTCTTAATATTCCCAATGTCAGTTTACTTTTCAAGAAAACCACACTGTTTATATTATAAGTTTTTAACTAGAAATCAATTTCTGTAATAATGGTATAATGTTTCACTGCAATTATTTTTAGTTTATCTTTTAATTTGCTATTATTTTTAGTTTATCTTTAATCCAAATCAAACACAAGAACGTTACTAAAACATTTAGTCTGAGCCCATTTCGCTTTTAACCTTACTATGTATAAAATAATATAAGATGGTGTGCTTCATATCTAATACACATTCTATGATATTGCACTGATATATTTTTCTCAGAAACATTTCTACACAAGGAAAACTATGCAAAACTATCTTTTTAAAATATTTAGAAATAGTCATCACATATTTAACCTGAATAAATATAAACATAAAAATTCTGTCGGAACAGATGTAATCTATACTTTCCTTTATAAACTAATGAGTTTACTTTCATGCAATTATGAAAAGAAAAACATATTTAACCTGACTGAATATAAAACATAAATCTTCTGTCGGAACACATGTAATCTATACATTCCTCTAAAACGCTTGAGTTTACATGCATGCAATTACGGAAACAAACATTTGAAATCATAATTCAAGGAAAAACTTGTTATCCAGTTCGAAATGATTTCTTATGTATTCAGAATGTCAGTTTATTTCCAAGAAAATTACGCTGTTTATATTGTAACTATATATAGACTAGAAATCAATTTCTGTAGCTACGATATATTGTTTCATTGTACATATTTTTAATTTAACTGAAAGTAGTAAGAAAGCATAAACCAAAAACAAAACTTAAGAATGTAACTGAAATATTTTGTCTGAGTCCATTTTGTTTTTAATCATGCTAAGTATAAAATAATGAAAGATTGTGTGCTCAAAACCAAGACATATTCTAAATTATTGCACTGTTTTTTTCTTTTTCTGAAACATTTCTATACAAATAAAACACTTCAAACCTTCTCTTCTAAATCTTTTAAAATAGTCAGTATATATTTTACCCTATAGAATATAAAATATAAAACATCTATCGAAACACAAGTAATCTATATTTTCCTCTATAAACAACTGGGTTTATCTTCATGCGGTAACTGAAAAAAAAACATTTGTAATCATAGTCCAAGCATAAACAATCTCGCTGTTAAATAATACGAAGTGATTTCTTATATATTCACAATGTCAGTTTACTTTTCAAGAAAATCATACTGTTTATAAATTAAGTTGATATAAATTGGAACTCAGTTTCAATAATAATAATATATTGTTTTACTGTAATTATTTTTAATTCATTTTAAAGTACTAAGGAAGCGTAAACCAAAAATAACACAAGAATGTTACCAAAATATTTTGTCTGATTCCATTTAGCTTTTAACTTTAATAAGTATAAACTAACGTAAGAAATATCTAATACATATTCTATATTATTGCACTGGTTTATCTTTCTCTGAAACAATTCTACACAGGGAAAACTATGTAAATCAATCTCTTCAATACAATTTGAAGTATTAATTCCATATTTTATCTGCAGCATATAAAACATAAAACTTCTGTCGGAATACATGCAATCTATACTTTCCTCTATACTAATGAGTTTACATTCATGCAATTGCGGAAACTAACATTTGAAATCATAGTTTAAGAAAAATCTGTAATCCTGTAAGCACACTGTTTATATTCCATGTATATATAGACTAGATATCAATTTCTGTAATGATGACATATTGTTTCACTGTAATTTGTTTTATTTTATCTTAAAATACTAAGAAAGTATAAACCAAATCAAACACAAGAACGTTACCAAAACATTTTGTCAGAGTCCATTTCGCTTTTAATCTTATTAAGTATAAAACAATGTAAGATGGCGTGCTTCATATCGAATACATATTTTATTTTATTGCACTCGTTTATATTTCCCTGAAACAATTCTTGTCAAGGAAAACTGTGCCAAACAATCTCTTCAAAATATTTTGAAATAGTTATTACATATTTAACCTGAAAGAATATAAAACATAAAATATCTGTCGGAATACATCTAATCTATATTTGCCTCTATAAACTAATGAATTTAACTTCATTCAATTACGGAAATAAATATTTGAAATCATAGTTTAAAAAATACCTGTAATCCAGTACGAAATGATTTGTTATGTGTTCAGAATGTCAGGTTTTTTTGTTTCAAGAAAACAACACTGTTTGTATTTTAAGTATATATAGAATGGAAATCAATTTCTGTAATAATGATATATTGTTTCACTGTAATTATTTTGAATTCATCTTAAAGTATTAAGGAAGTATAAACCAGTACAAACACAATGTTACCAAAACATACTGTCTAATACTATTTCGCTTTAAAACTTATTAAGTATAAAATAATGTAACATAGTGTGTTTCATATCTAATACATATTCTTTATTATTGAACTGTTTTTTTCTTTCTCTGATAAAATTCTACTCAAGGAAAACTATGCAAAACAATCTCTTCAAATATTTTGAAATAGTCATTACATATTTAACCTGACTGAATATAAAACATAAAACTTCTGTTGGAACACATGTAATATAGATTTTACTCTATAACTAATGAGTTTATCTTCATGCAGTTACGGAAATAATTATTTGAAATCATAGTTCAATCAAAATCCTGTAATACAGTACGAAATGATTTCTTATGTATTCAGAATTTTAGTTTATTTCCAAGAAAAACACACTGTTTATATTTTAAGTTTATATAGACTAGAAATCAATTTCTGTAATAATGATGTATTGCTTCACTGTAATTTGTTTTATTTATATTATAGTACGAAAAAAACATAAAACAAATCAAATACAAGAATGTTACCAAAACATTTTCTCTGATTCGATTTCTCTTTTAACCTTTCTAAGTATAAAATAATGTAAGATAGTGTGTTTAATATTTAATACATGTTCTATATTATCGAACTGGTTTATCTTTTTCTGAAACGATTCTACACAAGGAAAACTATGCAATACAATCGCTTCAAAATATTTTGAAATAGTCATTACATATTTAACCTGACAAAATATAAAACATAAAAACTGTATCGGAACACATGTAATCTATAATTTCCTCTATAAACTAATGAGTTTACCTTCATGAAATTAAAGAAACAAATATTTGAAATCATAATTTAAGCAAAAACCTGTAATCTAGTACAAAATGATTTGTTATGTATTTTTTATGGTTTTTTTAAAGAAAAGAACACTGTTTATATTTTAAGTATATATAGATTGGAAATCAATTTCTGTAATAATGATATATTGTTTCACCGAAATTATTTTGAATTCATCTTAAAGTACTAAGGAAGCATAAACCAATACAAACACAATGTTACCTAAACATACTGTCTAATACGATTTCGTTTTTAAACTTACTAAGCATAAAACAATGTAAGATGGTGTGTTTCGTATTTAATACGTATTCTATATTACTGCACTGGTTTATCTTTTCTGAGACAATTCTACACAAGGAAAACTTTGCAAAACAATCTCTTCAAAATATTTTGAAATAGTTGTTACATATTTAACCTGACTGAATATAAAACATAAAACTTCCGCTGGAACACATGTAATCTATACTTTCCTCTATAAACTAATGAGTTTACCTTCATGAAATTAAAGAAACAAATATTTGAAATCATAATTTAAGCAAAAACCTGTAATCTAGTACAAAATGATTTGTTATGTAGTCAGAAGATGAGTTTATTTCCAAGAAAAATACACTGTTTATATTTTATGTATAAATAGACTAGAAATTAATTTCTGTAATAATAATATGTTGTGTCACTGTAATTTGTTTTATTTATCTTATAGTACGAAAAAAAGCATAAAGCAAATCAAACACAAGAATGTTACCAAAACATTGTCTCAGTCCATTTCGCTTTAATCTTACTAAGTATAATATAATATCTAACATATATTTAATAGTATTGCTCAGTTTATCTTTTTCTCAAACAATTCTATGTAAGGAGAATGAAAATGAATGCCAATGTAAAAGAATCTTTTTCAAAATATTTCTAAAATTCGTTACATGTTTAACCTCACTAAAAACAAAATGTGAAACATCTGTGGAAACGTATGTAATCTATACTTTCCTCTATAAACAACTGATTTTATATTTTTCTGCGATTTCAGAAAACTAAAGCTTGAAATCGTGGTTGAAGCAAAAACATCCTTCCTTTATACCAGTACTGAGTGATTGCATATTTATTCAGAATGAATGTAAGCTATAAAAGCAATATCGAGTGACATATCACTATAAATATCACCATGGTGACTCCAGATTATTATCTGAAACCCTATTAGCCTAAAGGAGGAATTATTGATTGCAGACAAGGCTCTTGCTTTGGAGTACATCTTTATTTAGTCCCGTCTTTGGCGATCAAAGGACTTTCAAGAGCTATTTGTATTGTGTCAGACTTCATTAATAAAGTTATGCCGTATATTGGATTCGTTCTCATTGTTTAGAACTAAGAATGGTGAAAAAAAGATACTGACATCTGTTTACATTGAATATACATCTTTATTTGAATTCTATTTGTTACCAGTTTTGTTCGTTATTTATAAAACACTTCATTTTTATTATATACTAGCAAGTTTGCCCGTGCTTCGCTACGGTGAACTTAATATATTACTTTTAAACAAAGATTTATTTTTCGTGAATAACTCTCTAAATTCGTCACAGTTCAGTTCGAGTCATTGGCATGTTTATATATTTCAATCATAAGCGTATTATAACATTATTCAGTTTTTATAATCGAATTTGTCTTATATTAAATTTGCTCAAACTTTTTTTATTGTAAAATATAAGCTTAACCCTAAATTGCATTACTGTATTACTACTGTACGTTGATTAGCAAAGTTAACAGATCTTGCCATATTACGTGATAGAATAGGAAGCACAGGTTTTGACAGCAACAATGCTAATTTTGTTGGTAGTAATAAATGTTTTCCAAAATTAAGGAAATTTATGACAAACCACATAGTTTTGTATGAAACAGAAACACACATTCATATCGACAACCATATGAATATGAAGATAACTATATAAAATGATAGGTTTTATTTGGCCATGAGAGTCACTGAAATTTGTACTTTTTGTACTTAGAATATTGTTGATATGCATTTCACTGTAACATAAAAATGAACCAAGAATTAAATTTAAAATTAGTTCTCATATAAAAATGCTATAATTTGCGTCACATAGAAATGAAAGTGAATCAATTTATATCTCAAATTTCAGTTCAAATCGAATAGATACTAAGCAGACGATTTTAAATAATATAAAATAAGAAATGAATAAATGAAATATTTAAATGAATGACGTCATAATGATAGAAAAATATCATTTTCGCCTATTTATTATGTGATGAATCGAACATTTTAATCTCCTGCTTTTAACCGTGGAAAACTGCGTTTAAAACAATTACTTGGGATGACGTCACATTGCTAGAAATATTGCTTCTTTCCCTTAGATATGATGCGATAAATTAAAAACTTAATCGTTTGCGTTTAACCGGGGAAAATAATGCTTGGAATAATGACATGAAATGCTCGAAAAAGGGGGAAGGAATGAATTTCGAACGTTGAAAATTTACAAAAACCTTCCCAGGGATATACCTAAACATTTCCCAAATTTTCACGGCGATTGGATGGATAGTTTTTGAGTCTATTGAGTACAGACAGACAGACAGACACACAAATTCATTTATATATATAGATTTGGCATTATTAATAAAGTGTCTCATACTGGATTCGGACACCTTCTTTGTAATCAACCCTCCGAGTGGAACACATCGAGGAAAAAAAGTCTCCAAAAATACGCTAAAGGTTTACTGTGTCAGTGGCCAAAACGTTCTATGATTTTTTCCTTCACCCTTTGTCGACTAGAATGGAATACAGGAAACCCACCCTCGTTATTGTCCCTTTACTTCCGGTTATAAATAGATATATAAATAGATGTTATAGATTGTTAATTTTTAATACACATAAATCTCGTCAAGTCTCGAAGATCATCCGACAAGAAATAATGAATTCTAAAGGTACAAATAAAAATATTCTTCAAGAGAATTATTTATATTTTTTTACGAAAGTCATCCAAGATATTTAAGTGGTGCAATTAGAGATACATCTGTTGCCGCAAATGAAATACTTCGAAATAGAGATTTACAAATCCATGAAAAGCTATCAGCGTCTTTGTGCCTCAGGGAGTAGGGGTGCATCCCTCAATAAATGTCAGTCAAGGAGGGGTGCAGTTCCTAAACAATCGACCTGACCCTCCTATCTCAAAACTCCATGGGGGAAAACACTGGCAGAAATGTACATTACATCCATTTTCGGAACGTTTTTGGAGGTCGAAAATTGTACGTGAAACCGCTTTGAAGACATCATCAGTTTGGCGGAATTGTACGTGCGAACCGCTTAGAGGGTTAAGAATGTTGTAAAAATGTATTAACGTTCGTTTTACTTAAATAATTAGTATTCTTTTACGTTCGTGATTCCCAGTTTTGATTTATTTATAAAATGGCTCAATTTTCATATATACTTCGCTTCATTAAAATTTGTGTCATATTGGATTTGGATACTTTGATATAATCAATAACCTTGTAAAAATATATTGACGTTTGCTATTTTTCATAGAAACGTTATTGGTTAGCTTTTCTTATTTCCAGTGTTGTTCTTTGTTTATAAAATACTTTTAAATACATAATCTACTTTATTAATAAAGTCGTTTCTCATAATAGATTAAGTTTCATTATTTGGAATAAAAAATATTAAAAAGTATATTGACATCTTTTTAACTCATAAACATTATTGATTTCTACTTTTGTTTATTATATATAAAACTAGCATATAGCCCATCATATGACGGGATTAGTAAAATTTTTAATATTCCAGAACTGTTAAGTACCCAATGAGGCAGGTAAAAAATGGTTTGTTTTTTGGCTGAGATTTATCTGGTTCACTCTCAATAATTTATTTATCGTCATACTCCTCTAGAATCTCCCGATCATGTGAATGCAGTTTAGCCTCACATTGAATTCATTTAGTCATGTTTTTGGTTATGTATAAAAAACAAACACACAAAAGAATAAACTTCTTAATTTTCAAATATATATAAATTAAAAGTTAGATATTTATTAGTCCGTGAAATAGATTCCTAGACTTATATGAAAAGAATTTGTTGTTAATGTCGGCGATAAAAGTTTCATTTCATCAAAAAATAATCGAGGATTAAATTTAAAATTATCACATATGTATCTGATCTATTATTTAATCCCAATATAAAAGAAAATCATTTACGTAATATCTAAGTTCAGTAATAAAAGATATTAAATTAGTGTAGACGATATTTAAATAGTTTAAAATATGAAATGATTAAATGAGATGTTTAAAGAAATGACTTCACAATGCTAGAAAAATTGTTATTTTTACCTATTTATTAAGTGATAAATGAATAAACTTAATCGCCTGCTCTTAACCGGGGAAAATAGGGCTTGAAATAATGGCATTAAACTCTCGAAAAGATGGTTGGATTTCGAACGTTTTAGAGACGACAGTATTTTTTGCTGTGAAATGAAGCATATTTATACAAATTCATTTTAGAATCGGATCGATAGTTTAGGAGAAGATAACCTTTTTCTCTTTGAATGGATGCCTATATAAATTCCAGGTCCAACCGCTTCATAAATTGGAGGACAGACGGACTGATAACTTAGGCTATTATTATATAGGCGATGCTTAAAATTTTGTATATATTCGACTTTACTAACAAAGTTGTGCTTTATATTGGATTTGGTTGCTTTTTTATCAATAACCTTGCAAAAATATATTGGCGTCTGTTTTTGTTTTCAAAGAAACATTATAATTTTCTGTTTTTGATTTTAAGTGTTGTTTGTTGTTTTTAAATAAATCCATTTTTAGTACATATTCGACTTTACTATAACGATATGTCACATATATGATTCTGAAGCTTTATTTGGAATCAAGAATAATATAAAAGCATATTGACATCTGTTTTAGTCGAATAAAAACCAATTTTTTTATTTGCTATTTCTAGTTTTTGTGTGATAATTATAACACTCTTCAGTTTTAGTACAAATTCGAAATCATTAGCAAGATTGCATTTTATATTGAAATAGATGCATTGCTTTGGTATAAATGATGCTGTAATAATATATTGACATATCTTTTTTTATTAAATTAAATTTATTTACCATTTGCGATTTACAATTTTTTGTTTGTTATTTATAAAACACTTCTTTGTAGTACATATTTGACTTCAACAACACAGTTGTGTCTACCGCTGAATTTGAATACGGTTCTTATATCAGAGATGTTGTTAAAATATTTTGATTTCAGTTTTAAGTAAGCAATATGTTTTCTGTTCGTATTTGAACTGTTTGTAGTGTTGTTTGTTGTTTTTAAATAAATCCATTTTTAGTACATATTCGACTTTACTATAACGATATGTCACATATATGATTCTGAAGCTTTATTTGGAATCAAGAATAATATAAAAGCATATTGACTTCAAGTTTACTCGAATAAAAACCAATTTTTTTATTTGCTATTTCTAGTTTTTGTTTGTTAATTATAACACTCTTCAGTTTTAGTACAAATTCGAAATCATTAGCAAGATTGCATTTTATATTGAAATAGATGCATTGCTTTGGTATAAATGATGCTGTAATAATATATTGACATATCTTTTTTTATTAAATTAAATTTATTTACCATTTGCGATTTACAATTTTTTGTTTGTTATTTATAAAACACTTCTTTGTAGTACATATTTGACTTCAACAACACAGTTGTGTCTACCGCTGAATTTGAATACGGTTCTTATATCAGAGATGTTGTTAAAATATTTTGATTTCAGTTTTAAGTAAGCAATATGTTTTCTGTTCGTATTTGAACTGTTTGTAGTTTATAGAGCATTCTATTTTTAGGATAAATATGATTTCATTAATAAAATTGCGTCTCATACTGGATTCAGACGCCATCTTCAGAATCACTAAGGTTGTAAAAGTATATTGATATCTGTTTTAGTCGAATGAACGTTATAATTTTCCGTGTGAGATTTCCAGTTTTGTTTCGTATTAAAAAAAAAACACTTCAATTTTAGTATAAATTCGACTACATTAACCCATATTGTACCACACCAACTAAATACTTCTGTAAGTTATTAAAACTTAATCCATATCATTAATATGGTATAACTAAGTATATAAAACCAAAATTTTTTAAAAATATTTTTAATTTTTTATGTAATTGGCTGTTATATAAATATGACAACGGTCCATAACACTAATAAAACTTAACAAATATCACTTAGATTGCATTAGGCTGATTCATAGATGAAATTTGGAGAAAAACAGTCAAAACAGTCCAACATTACATTTTAAGCATACTGTTGTACGTTTTCTCTTGCAGTTATTGAACTGGCTGTAAGAGAGTAAATTTATCTTGCAAAAAATCTCCAGTTTTCTGAATAGAATAGATATCTGTTTACCTCTTGTTGTGTCCTGGTGTGTGAGCAGGAGTTTGAATGGGTTTTCATTGAATGATAAGAAAAGAATGTGAGCTATCAATGCAATATCGAGTTCATAGAAAAATATTCAGGATTGGACCGTCGTCTTAATTTTAGGGCACCTTTTTATACTTACAAAATACACATGTAAAAGATATTTTTCAACAAAAACTTTCATCTACATTATTAACTCCGTTTTTAAACTAAAAGTAATCTCCACAATGTTTAAATAATAATAATAATAAATATAAAATTAAAGATTAAAAAATGACAATTTTTAAGAGGTTGCTGAAAATAAATTTTACAATACAATATAATTTGATTTCTCAGTTGTTTTTTTTTTGTTACTATGCTAAAGTGTGTCTATTTTAAAGGTGTTAAAATAAAATCCACTCAGAAAATATGCTTAATTATAACTTTTATTATTATTTTTTATTAACTTTTATTATTGAATGGAATTTTATTTGCTGTCCTGTTTATAGGACAGTGGTCCAATATGGGATACAAAATTTTATCTTACATTGGATTTGAACTCACATATGGAAATAAAGGATGCTGTAAAAATTTATTAGTTTCTTTTCTGTTTTTAAATAAAGATCATTGATTTCCATTTTGTGATTTTCTTTGGTGTTTTTTGTTTATAAAAGACTTTATTTGTAGCACATATAAGATTACATTAATATAGTTGTTTCATACTGGGTCGGATGTACTTTTTGGAATCAAGAATATTGTAAAAGCATATTGATGTTCCTTTTACTGGTATAAACTGCCTTTTTTTCTGTTCGTGGTTTACAGTTTTGATTGTTATTTTTAAATGCTTCATTTCTCATATATATTTGAAGCCCATAACGAAGCTATGTTTTAAATTGGATATGGACATTTTTTTAGAATAAATAACTTTGTAAAAATATATTTAAAAATAATGAATATATTATATGAGTAACTTGTTAAATTGACAAGAAATATCACAATCTTCCATTCTATTATGCGCAATGCTGCAGTACATAGTCATAGGATGTTATATAAATAAAAATATATTAACCCCTTCCCGGTTTTTCCCGAGCTGAACTCGGGCAGTCGAAATGTACAATTCTGGATCATCCCGAGTGTAGCTCGGGCACTGTTAAATTTTACACCGTGCAATCAGTCTTTCCCGAATTATTTCACATGTGCTTTTTATGGTTTTGAATGCTTTTGTTTACTTTTCTGGTTACTGGATTATTTGCTAGTGAAAGAGAGACAGTAAAGGTAAGGAGGTAAGGAGAGGAACAAGGTTCTATTGTCCAGATTGCGATGTTGTGCAGTACCGTGTTTTCGATTGTATCATACACGATCAAATTTTGATTAATAATTACTTAATCATTTATGTAAATACAAAGGATATAAATAAAATTTAATTCAAAAGCTAAGTATTCTAAGCTTTATATTTACAGTTAGTGTGAATTAACTCCAAAGTCTAAGGATTTCTGCCATAGAGAAAGCCCACTGAACAGGTAAATTACTCATTTTTTTAAATTATTTTTTTTACAATAACTTTTAGGAAATTTTGTTTGCGAATGATTCTATTATGTTTAAAAAGCTATGTTTGTATGAATATAAGCATAAGATATTTGACATTTTTTGACCCATAATCCCGAAATAAAATGAACCTGTAAGGGTTAAAAATAGTCAAATATATTAAAAATGTATTAAAAAGTAGTCAAATGTATTAAAAATATTTTAAAAATAGTGAAATATATTAAAAATTTCTTAAAATAGGGAAATATATTAAAAATATTAAAAATAGTTAAAAATATGTAAAAATATATTAAAATTAGTCTCTTATGACTGATACCATGTGTTATGATATTTCAGACCTCCAGGAGTGTTGTGTAAACTTAAAATGTGTTAACTGGAGTGAGAAATCCCAACTCTTCTCGGCCATTTATGACATCATTTCAATTCATTCATAATTTATAATTTATATTATATCGATCTTTAATTAACATTGAGTACTGTCCGTATTTTAAATATTATTAGTGAACTAATTCCGTTATTAATTCCAAATTCAATTTCTTTGAGCTTCCCTTTATCTAGTTAAATTGTTCATTTATAAGTGAACCTATACCTTTATATATTTACATTCCAATTAATTTGACGACCGAAGCACTCCTTCAAAATTACGATATCTTTTATGTCAACAGTACATACCTTCTCATATTGGATTATCGAGGAACGATTGTAGAAATTTCGAATCTTCTTGAGAAATATCGATTGGAATTAAGGTCAAAGATTATGGAGTATGAATGTTAAGGGCATTCGGAGAGATTATTGGAATAGTGTTTAGGAATGTCTATAACTAATACAATATATATTGTGCACAGTAATTATGATATAACAGATAAAATAATTTTTTTCTTTAAAGATGTTATAGAGATTGATGCTATATTTTATTACTTGTGCCTTATTCTTGCATCTTTGATATTTATAAAAGTATGCGTAGTTTTATTTTTTATGAATATAGAAATATTCAACTAATTCTCCTACGAATAACATTTTCGTTTGTTCTTTTCTCGATCATCTTAAAACCTTTCATTTATAAGTGGACCTCTATCACTATATGATGGCCGATTGGTTAGAGTGCTGCCCTTCGGAAACCGGGAAGTTCGTGGGTTCGAATCTCACAGATAAAATAATGGCATGGATGTTCGTAGCCGTTCGGGAATCGGCTTTAAGCTGTAGGTCCCGGTCTCTCATTAGCCCACGTGTTGCAAAAAGTAGACCATAGCAACTCCAAACCAATCTATCTCTACATTTTTATGTCTCAGTAAGCCGATTCCAGTACTCCATCAAAATTACCAATTTCTTTGATATCAACAAGATATGTTTACTTGCAGAAAAGTCATTTATTCTTAGGAATACAAAAATATTATTAATACAAAAATATTATTACATTCCACTTAATAGGTCAATTCCGGTACTACTTCAAAATTGTCGATGTAATTTATATTAACAAGTCATTTCTTAACAAATTCGATTATTGATGAACGATTGTA
>CM063497.1:83436407-83443061 GCA_032207245.1 Pardosa pseudoannulata | reverse complement strand
CTTACATAATATAAAGCATAAAACATCTTTTGAAACACATATAATCTATACTTTCCTCTATAAAACTGAGTTTACCTCTATGAGATAACGGAAACAATTATTTGAAATCATAGTCCAAGATAAACAATCTCTCTGTAAACTAGTAAGAAATGTTTTCTTATATATTCACAATGTCAGTTTATTTTCGAAAAAACAGCTTGCCGAATGATGAACGATTGGTTAAGGTACTGGTCTTCGGTACCAGAGTTTGTGGGTTCGAATCCGACAGTGGCATGGATGTTTGTAGCTGTTCGGAATCGGCTTTAAGCTGTAGGTCCCATTCTCATTAGACTACGTATTGCAAAAAGTAGACCGTAACACTTTAAACCAAAAAAATGAAAAACCACACTGTTTATATTTTAAGTATATATAAAATAGAAATCAATTTCTGTAATATGATATATTGTTTCCTTGTAATTAATTTTAAATTATCTTAAAATACTAAGAAAGCATAAACCAAATCAAACACAAGAATGTTACGGAAACATTTTGTCTGATTCCTTTTCGCTTTTAACCTTACTAAGTATAAAATAATGTATTATAGTGTGCTTCATATCTAACACGTATTCTATGTTATTGCACTGGTTTATCTTTTGACATTCAAACATTTGAAATCATAATTTAAGCAAAAAACATGTAATCTAGTACGAAATGATTTCTTATGTACTCAGAAGGTAAGTTTATTTCCAAGAATTTTTATTTCACTGTAAGTGTTTCAGTGAAATAATATTATTTCCAAGAATATTACTTCATTGCAATTTATTTTATATTTCTTATGGTACTAAAAAACGGCATAAACCAAAACAAACACAAGAATGTTACCAAAACATTGTCTCAGTCCATTTCGCTTTAATCTTACTAAGTATAATATAATATCTAACATATATTTAATAGTATTGCTCAGTTTATCTTTTTCTCAAACAATTCTATGTAAGGAGAATGAAAATGAATGCCAATGTAAAAGAATCTTTTTCAAAATATTTCTAAAATTCGTTACATGTTTAACCTCACTAAAAACAAAATGTGAAACATCTGTGGAAACGTATGTAATCTATACTTTCCTCTATAAACAACTGATTTTATATTTTTCTGCGATTTCAGAAAACTAAAGCTTGAAATCGTGGTTGAAGCAAAAACATCCTTCCTTTATACCAGTACTGAGTGATTGCATATTTATTCAGAATGAATGTAAGCTATAAAAGCAATATCGAGTGACATATCACTATAAATATCACCATGGTGACTCCAGATTATTATCTGAAACCCTATTAGCCTAAAGGAGGAATTATTGATTGCAGACAAGGCTCTTGCTTTGGAGTACATCTTTATTTAGTCCCGTCTTTGGCGATCAAAGGACTTTCAAGAGCTATTTGTATTGTGTCAGACTTCATTAATAAAGTTATGCCGTATATTGGATTCGTTCTCATTGTTTAGAACTAAGAATGGTGAAAAAAAGATACTGACATCTGTTTACATTGAGTATACATCATTATTTGAATTCTATTTGTTACCAGTTTTGTTCGTTATTTATAAAACACCTAATTTTTAGTATATATTCGGCATTATTAATAAAGTGTCTCATACTGGATTCGGACACCTTCTTTGTAATCAACCCTCCGAGTGCATTTTACACATCGAGAAAAAAAAATTCTCCAAAAATACTGTAAAGGTTTACTATATCAGTGGCTAAAGCTTTCTATAATTTTTTCCTTCACTCCTTGTCGACTAGAATGTAATACGGGAAACCCACCTTCGCTATAGTCCCTTTACTTCCGGTTATAAATAGATATATAAATAGATATTATAGATTGTTAATTTTTAATACACATAAAGCTCGTCAAGTCTCGAAGATTATCCCATAAGAAATAATGGATTCTAAAAGTACAAATAAAAATATTCTTCAAGAGAATTATTTATATTTTTTACGAAAGTCATCCAAGATATTTAAGTGGTGCAATTAGAGATACATCTGTTGCCGCAAATGAAATACTTCGAAATAGAGATTTACAAATCCATGAAAAGCTATCAGCGTCTTTGTGCCTCAGGGAGTAGGGGTGCATCCCTCAATAAATGTCAGTCAAGGAGGGGTGCAGTTCCTAAACAATCGACCTGACCCTCCTATCTCAAAACTCCATGGGGGAAAACACTGGCAGAAATGTACATTACATCCATTTTCGGAACGTTTTTGGAGGTCGAAAATTGTACGTGAAACCGCTTTGAAGGCATTATCGGTTTGGCGGAATTGTACGTGCGAACCGCTTAGAGGGTTAAGAATGTTGTAAAAATGTATTAACGTTCGTTTTACTTAAATAATTAGTATTCTTTTACGTTCGTGATTCCCAGTTTTGATTTATTTATAAAATGGCTCAATTTTCATATACACTTGACTTCAATAAAAAAAGTTGTGTCTTATATTGGATTTGGACACTTTGATATAATCAATAACCTTTTAAAAATATATTGACTTTTCCTATTTTTCAAAGAAACGTTATTGGTTTGCTTTTTTTCATTTCCAGTGTTGTTTTTTGTTTATAAAATACTTCATTTTGAAATACATAATCTACTTTATTAATAAAGATATTTCTCATACTGGATTAGGTTTCATTATTTGGAATAAAGAATATTAAAAAGTATATTGACATCTTTTTAACTCATAAACATTATTGATTTCTACTTTTGTTTATTATATATAAAACTAGCATATAGCCCATCATATGACGGGATTAGTAAAATTTTTAATATTACAGAACTGTTAAGTACCCAATGAGGCAGGTAAAAAATGGTTTGTTTTTTGGCTGAGATTTATCTGGTTCACTCTCAATAATTTATTTATCGTCATACTCCTCTAGAATCTCCCGATCATGTGAATGCAGTTTAGCATCGCATTGAATTAATTTATTCAAACCGTGTGGTTATGTATAAAAAACAAACACACAAAAGAATAAACTTCTTAATTTTCAAATATATATAAATTAAAAGTTAGATATTTATTAGTCCGTGAAATAGATTCCTAGACTTATATGAAAAGAATTTGTTGTTAATGTCGGCGATAAAAGTTTCATTTCATCAAAAAATAATCGAGGATTAAATTTAAAATTATCACATATGTATCTGATCTATTATTTAATCCCAATATAAAAGAAAATCATTTACGTAATATCTAAGTTCAGTAATAAAAGATATTAAATTAGTGTAGACGATATTTAAATAGTTTAAAATATGAAATGATTAAATGAGATGTTTAAAGAAATGACTTCACAATGCTAGAAAAATTGTTATTTTTACCTATTTATTAAGTGATAAATGAATAAACTTAATCGCCTGCTCTTAACCGGGGAAAATAGGGCTTGAAATAATGGCATTAAACTCTCGAAAAGATGGTTGGATTTCGAACGTTTTAGAGACGACAGTATTTTTTGCTGTGAAATGAAGCATATTTATACAAATTCATTTTAGAATCGGATCGATAGTTTAGGAGAAGATAACCTTTTTCTCTTTGAATGGATGCCTATATAAATTCCAGGTCCAACCGCTTCATAAATTGGAGGACAGACGGACTGATAACTTAGGCTATTATTATATAGGCGATGCTTAAAATTTTGTATATATTCGACTTTACTAACAAAGTTGTGCTTTATATTGGATTTGGATGCATTTTTTTATCAATAACCTTGCAAAAATATATTAGTGTCTGCTTTTTTCTGTTTTTGATTTTAAGTGTTGTTTGTTGTTTATAAAAAACTCCTTTTTAGTACATATTCGACTTTAATATAAAGATATGTCTCATACTTAATTCTGACGCTTTATTTGGAATCAAGAATATTATAAAAGCATATTGACATCTGTTTTAGTCGAATAAAAACCATTTATTTTTTATTTGCTATTTCTAGTTTTTGTGTGATAATTATAACACTCTTCAGTTTTAGTACAAATTCGAAATCATTAGCAAGATTGCATTTTATATTGAAATAGATGCATTGCTTTGGTATAAATGATGCTGTAATAATATATTGACATATCTTTTTTTATTAAATTAAATTTATTTACCATTTGCGATTTACAATTTTTTGTTTGTTATTTATAAAACACTTCTTTGTAGTACATATTTGACTTCATCAACAAAGTTGTGCCTACCGCTGAATTTGAACACATTTTTTATATCAGAGATGTTGTTAAAATATATTGATTTCAGTTTTAAGTAAGCAATATATTTTCTGTTTGTATTTGAACTGTTTGTAGTGTTGTTTGTTCTTTATAAAAAATTCATTTTTAGTACATATTCGACTTTACTATAAAGATATGTCTCATACTTGATTCTGACGCTTTATTTGGAATCAAGAATATTATAAAAGCATATTGACATCTGTTTTACTCGAATAAAAACAATTTTTTTTAATTTGCTATTTCTAGTTTTTGTTTGTTAATTATAACACTCTTCAGTTTTAGTACAAATTCGAAATCCTTAACAAAATTGCATTTTACATTGCAATAGAATGCATTGTTTTGGTATAAATGATGCTGTAAAAATATATTGACATCTCTTTTTTTATTAAATTAATTTTATTTACCGTTTGAGATTTACAATTTTGTTTGTTATTTTTTCTTTGTAGTACATATTTGACTTCATCAACAAAGTTATATATTCCGCTGAATTTGAACACATTTTTTATATCAGAGATGTTGTTAAAATATACTGATTTCAGTTTTAAGTAAGCAATATATTTTCTGTTTGTATTTGAACTGTTTGTAGTGTTGTTTGTTGTTTATAAAAAATTCATTTTTAGTACATATTCGACTTTACTATAAAGATATGTCTCATACTTGATTCTGACGCTTTATTTGGAATCAAGAATATTATAAAAGCTTATTGACATATGTTTTACTCGAATAAAAACCCTTTTTTTTCATTTGCTATTTCTAGTTTTTGTTTGTTAATTATAACACTCTTCAGTTTTAGTACAAATTCGAAATCATTAACAAAATTACATTTTACATTGTAATAGAATGAATTCTTTTATTATAAATGATGCTGTAAAAATATATTGACATCTCCTTTTTTATTAAATTAATTTTATTTATCGTTTGCGATTTACAATTTTGTTTGTTATTTATAAAACACTTCTTTGTAGTACATATTTGACTTCA
This sequence comes from Pardosa pseudoannulata, assembly GCA_032207245.1. Taxonomy (NCBI): domain Eukaryota; kingdom Metazoa; phylum Arthropoda; class Arachnida; order Araneae; family Lycosidae; genus Pardosa; species Pardosa pseudoannulata. The sequence continues at coordinate 83,437,877 of CM063497.1, read as the reverse complement.
TCAACAAAGTTGTGCCTACCGCTGAATTTGAACACATTTTTTATATCAGAGATGTTGTTAAAATATATTGATTTCAGTTTTAAGTAAGCAATATGTTTTCTGTTCGTATTTGAACTGTTTGTAGTTTATAGAGCATTCTATTTTTAGGATAAATATGATTTCATTAATAAAATTGCGTCTCATACTGGATTCAGACGCCATCTTCAGAATCACTAAGGTTGTAAAAGTATATTGATATCTGTTTTAGTCGAATGAACGTTATAATTTTCCGTGTGAGATTTCCAGTTTTGTTTCGTATTAAAAAAAAAACACTTCAATTTTAGTATAAATTCGACTACATTAACCCATATTGTACCATACCAACTAAATACTTCTGTAAGTTATTAAAACTTAATCCATATCATTAATATGGTGTAACTAAGTATATAAAACCAAAATTTTTTAAAAATATTTTTAATTTTTTATGTAATTGGCTGTTATATAAATAGGACAACGGTCCAACATACTACTAAAACGTAACAAATATCACTTAGATTGCATTAGGCTGATTCATAGATGAAATTTGGGAAACAGTCAAAACAGTCCAACATTACATTTTAAGCATACTGTTGTATTTTCTCTTGCAGTTATTGAACTGGCAGTAAGAGAGTAAAATCTTGCAAAAAATCTCCAGTTTTCTGAATAGAATAGATATATGTTTACCCCTTGTTGTGTCCAGGTGTGTGAACAGGAGTTTGAATGTTTTTCATTGAATGATAAGAAAAGAATGTGAGCTATCAATGCAATATCGAATTCATAGAAAAATATTCAGGGACCGTCGTCTTAATTTTAGGGCACCTTTTTTATACTTACAAAATACACATGTAAAATATATTTTTCAACAAAAACTTTCATCTACATTATTAGCTCTGTTTTTAAACTAAAAGCTCTACTGCCCACTACTACCCACAATGTTTATAAAATAATAATAATAATAAATATAAAATTAAAGATTAAAAAATGACAATTTTTAAGAGGTTGCTGAAAATAAATTTTACAATACAATATAATTTGATTTCTCAGTTTTTTTTTGTTACTATGCTAAAGTGTGTCTATTTTAAAGGTGTTAAAATAAAATCCACTTAGAAAAAATGCTTAATTATAACTTTTTATTTTTTTATTAATTATTATTGAATGGAATTTTATTTACTGTCCTATTTATAGGACAGTGGTCCATATGGGTTACAAAATTTTATCTTACATTGGATTTGAACTCAATTTTGGAAACAAATGCTGTAAAATTTATTAGTTTCTTTTCTGTTTTTAAATAAAGATCATTGATTTCCATTTTGTGATTTTCTTTGGTGTTTTTTGTTTATAAAAGACTTTATTTGTAGCACATATAAGATTACATTAATATAGTTGTTTCATACTGGGTCGGATGTACTTTTTGGAATCAAGAATATTGTAAAAGCATATTGATGTTCCTTT
>CM063497.1:83401407-83416407 GCA_032207245.1 Pardosa pseudoannulata | reverse complement strand
ACTACAGGCAAACATCGGTGAAGGAACTTGTATGTTTACTCCAAGCCGAGTTTAAGAAAATACCACTAGCTGTAATACAAAGAATTGTATAAAGTATGCCCCGGAGGTCTCATGCTGTAATTGCCTCTAGTGGAGGCTCTAAGAAATATTGATTTTGAATAAAGTTCTCTTTTCTATCAGATATGTCCAAATACTTAATTGTAGTCAGTAGATATTCGCACACACATACATATGTTGTATATATAAATACATACATATATATGCATACACATATACATGCAAATATACATACATACATACAAACATATATATATATATATATTTATATATATATATATATATATTATATATATATATATATATGAATTTATGTACTAAAATTAGCAAATATATCATCTGGGCATAAAATTAATTTTCTGGTCTTGTTAAATTTCCCTAGAGGAACTTCAACGATTTAAAGGATTCTTGTTTAAACATTCCTTTATCAGTTAATTTAGAACTTTCGAATGTAGCAATGAATGTCAAAGAACTTTGCTATTTAAATAGTAATTCCCTCTACAGCAATGCGAGATTGCATCGCTGGTTCTCTATAACATTTAAAGTTTTGACATTTAATTTATCATATCCTTTTATCGTGCATGAAATGCTGGATTTAAACTCGCATATTTATACCCTAAAACATTGTGATTAAGAAAACTCTGAATGTTTTGTAAATCTTATGCGATTAAACAGATGTATATATATATATATGTATGTGTGTGTGTGTGTATATATATATATATATGTGTGTTCACACACAGTGATGGAATATTATAAAACGCTTGGAAATATGATATAATTAAAGAGCAAGTGATTAGACATTTATGAAATTTCATAAATATTTAGTATATGCTACAATGAACTTAAGAAAAAAATTAATTAATTAATATCTACATTTTCAAATGGTTCATAGACTTAAGAAAATTTTATGTTGGAAACAATGAGGAAAGAAAGCTAAAAATAAATGATAAATAAATTTCATGAGTAAACGACGTGAGACCCTATTTTTTCTTAATGTGATTCTCTGGATCTTTCAAACTATCATATCAATTAAAGTACTTGCATCAATATTCTTAAATTATTTTTTAATATCATATAACAAATCTAACTTTGAATTGAACTGTCGTCTCTTTTTGTGAACATTTTGGACTAAAATTCTCCAAATATGCACATTTCTATTACATTTCAAATATATATATATTTATATATATATATATATATATATATATATATATATATATATATATATACATACATATATATATATATATATATATATATATATATATATATATATATATATATATATATATATATATATATATATATATATATATATATACATACATATATATATATATATATATATATATATATATATATATTATATATATATATATATATATATATATATATATATATATATATATATATATATATATATATATATATATATATATATATATATATATATATATATATATATATATATATATATATATATATATACATACATATACATATATATATATACATATATATATATATATATATATATATATATATATATATATATATATATATATATATATATATATATATATATATATATATATATATATATATATATATATATATATATATATATATATATATATATATATATATATATATACATATATATATATATATATATATATATATATATATATATATATATATATTATATATATATATATATATATATTTATATATATATATATATATATATATATATATATATATATATATATATATATATATATATATATATATATATATATATATATATATATATATATATATATATATATATATTATATATATATATATATATGATACAATTTTATACATGTGTGACTGCTAGATTTGTCTTGATGGAGTTTCACAGATTATTGGCAAGGCCGGTAAAGCGATCGTATTTCATTCAGAAAATTGGAGATAAAATATGTTTCTGATAGTATTAGAAGTTTATCTTGATATTATTTTTTCAACTCTCTTTATTTTAACGTGCCATTATATTAAAAACAGCAACGATCATTAATACTTTAGAAAAATTTTCGATTCTTTCAATGTATTTAAATGTATTTAAATTCCATGTATTTAAATTTTTGACTCCTCTTGTATGATAATAAATGGCTCTTTCTTTAATTGCAATCATTTAAATGCACCCATGATTCATCTATTGTGACAAATTTCTAATTTTTCTCTGCATATGTTTACTAAAAATCACCCATAATCATTCTAAATAATTATAGAGATATTTATGTTAATTAAAATAAGAAGAATGTTTATAAATGTTTTAAGGAGACATATTGCACTTACAGATGAATTTTTATTGTAAGGAACCTTATAGGCCAAGATATGGACTATCCATTGTTGACAAGAATCATCACCTAAGTACTCCCCTCCTTTGAGCATGAGAGAGAATCTCTATATGATTTACATTTATGCTAATGATGGACATCATTCTTAATCACAATCTCATCAAATGTTGCATTAAAATTATTGCATATATTAATACTGTTAAAATACTGTATCATCTTAATAACTCTTCAAGCTGTATTATCAATAGCATTAAGAGTTATTAAGTTACAGATGAATTTTTATTGTAAGGAACTTTCTAGGCCATTATTAATAAAACAGGAATTCCGAAATATGTCTGATAAGAATCATCCATAACCCTTTTAAATAATTATAGATATATTTATGTCAGTTAAAATAAGAATAATGTTTGTAAATGTTTTAAGGAGACATATTGCACTTACAGATGCAAGGGGACACAATTGTAAAGAACCTTATAGGCCAAGATAAGGAGTATCCATTGTTTACAAGAATCATCACCTAAGGACTCTCCTCCTTTGAGAGTGAAAGAGAATATCTATATGATTTACCATCATGCTGATGATAGACATCATTCTTAATCACAATCGCATCAAATGTTGCATTAAAATTATTGCATATATTAATACTGTTAAAATACTGTATCAACTTTATCACTCTTTAAGCTGTATTATTAATAACACTGGAATTCCGAAATATGTCTTATAAGAATCATCCATAACCCTTTTAAATAATTATAGAGATACTTATGTCAGTTAAAATAAGAAGAGTGTTTATAAATGTTTTAAGGAGACATATTGCACTTAAAGATGAATTTTTATTGTAAGGAGCATTGTTGGCCAAGATATGGACAATCCATTGTTCACAAAAATCATCACCTAAGGACACTCTTCGTTTGAGAGTGAGAGAGAATCTCTATATGATTTACCTTCATGGTGATGATGTACATCATTCTTTATTACAATATCATCAAATGTTGCATTAAAATTATTGCATATATTAATACTGTTAAAATACTGTATCAACTTAATCACTCTTCCAGCTGTAGTATTGATAAAACTGGAATTCCGAAATATGTCTAATAAGAATCATCCATAACCCTTTTAAATAGTTATGGAGATATTTATGTCAGTTAAAATGAAAAGAATGTTTATAAATGTTTTAAGGAGACATATTGCACTTACAGATGAATTTTTATTGTAAGGAACCTTATACGCCAAGATATGGACTATTCATTGTTCACAAGAATCATCACCTAAGGATATGATTTACCTTCATGCTGATGATGGACATCATTCTTAATTACAATCTCATCAAATGTTGCATTAAAATTATTGCATATATTAATACTGTAAAAATACTGTATTAAATTAATCACTCTTCATGCTGTATTACTAATAAACTGGAATTCCATAATATATCTAATAAGAATCATCCATAATTATTCTAAATTAGAATCATTCATATTCCAAAGATCTCGACTGAGAAAAATAAATCTAATCATGGCATCTAACTTTTTAAAAAAGTTTAAGTTTTTTTTAAGAAGGAAGTACACCGCTTTTTCTGAAAAAAAATATCTTACACTGAACTAATTATTTCATAAACCTAAGTATTTAATAACTAACTTAAGTAGTTAAAATATCTTTAGAAATTCTTATTAAAAATGTGATATATACGATTAAAAATTGACTATACTAAAAAAAAACTATTCAAAAGTATACTTGATAAGTATAAGAGATGGTATTCAAACTAAAATCTTACATAAAAGTAAGTTAACTGAAGGAGAAATAACACATATTCTTTCAATATTGGAATCCTATTTCAAATTTTCTTCGATGTGCTTTTTGTATAAAATATTAAAACTTTTATCAAAAGTTGTGAACGTGCTTGACTCTTTATTTCAAAGATGGTTCAAATAACTCAATATATCACCGTACAACATATCTTGTTTAGTAATTATATCCATTTATATAATTGTCTTCTTCCAGATTTATCACTTTTTCTCTGTTAGTTTTGAAGAATTCAATAGATCGGCCAGTAGAAATTTTAGGTATCGTTATCCCGCTCTAAAACATTTTGTAACACTCATTCGTATATGTGATGCTGACAGGAAAAATATCAACTCTTCACCTGGATACTTTTTAGGTGTGTAATTTTTTTCTCAAACTGTGGTTGAGTCTGAAAAAATAATTTTGGCTTTTTTTCAGTCCTCATTATTTTAGAATATCCCAGACAGCCATAAATTCCTGGTTACTTCAAGAATTTTCCAACTTTAGTACACCTACCGATTTTGTGTTCTTTATCTCTTAAAATGGCTGGTAATCTTATCTTACATTTAAATCAAGAAAGCATTTACCCACAAAATGAACTAATTAAAACCTAAATTAACTTTCTTTGAGCAATTACTTAGTAATACAGAGGCTTTTTGCACATTTTTAGACTGTATATATAGTAGGTTTAGATATATATACAGGTATATATATATATATATATTATATATATATATAGATATATATATATATATATATATATTTATATATATATATATAAGAATATTTATATTACAAGGTAGGTTGTGAATTAATTGTAGGAATTGAATGCATTGCTCGACTGAAGCCATCTGCACTTTCAGAATCACTAGTATAGAAGTGATTTAGTTAACTTACAATACTATCAGATATTTTACAGGTATTTTAGATTCTGAATCGAGTCTAAGTTCGAATCACAGAGGAAAAGATGCATTATAAACGCAACTCCACGTGTTTTTTTTTGGCGACCAACAGAAAAACAGAGTGTTTTGAAAAATCGCCAAGTAAAAAAAACATGGCATTTACACAACAATGACAACACTAAACTTTAAAAAACAGCATATTTACAATTTACATCATTATCAAAAAATTATCATAATAATTATCATTTTTTATGTTATTTAAAAAATAAATAACCGATAGTAATATTTATGATATATATGAACAGCATAAACACAATATATAGCATTTTAATAGCACTAATATTATAAAAAATCTGCATGTAGTTTTGCATGTGATGAGGCGATTTAGATCAGTAATATAATTGATTCATTCATACAAGAAGTAAAATGTTCGGGATCTAAATCTGACCTCATCACATCTTTTGTAAAGGACAGAGGACCATAAAATTATATTCATCGGATATTGTTGTTTTGTACAGTGGTCTCGGGCGGGGTTTGATCCCAGTCCCAGATTAGAATCCCGTCTCACTTGAAACTAACTAAGAATGTACCTTTGTGGAGTTATTTATGATTCCCTAAGGGACAGTGCCCAATTAGAAGGGATAAGGTTTCTCCACGTTGGCGGTCTCAAGGAGGGGTTAAGCAGACCAATTATATTTTACAACTATCCCGATTGGACGATAAGAAAGGAATGTTAAAAGATGAATTAATAAATAATAAAAATCTAAAATTAGAGAAGGTTTTCGGGAGTCCAGTCGAGGAGACAAGTCCAACGGAACGTGTTGAGGAGTCCAAGGAGATTAGCTTTGAGATCGGCAGAGACTCCAAAAAATGTTCAGAACATCTAGCGACTACCAGCAGTGTTCCTGTATCAAATATTACGGCCGCACTCCAAGCACTCAGAAGGAAGCCCTGACCTGACAGACGGAAGATCCATACATACTCAATCCTGATCAACCCTCAACCAACAGTGTTCCGGGCACACCATATTAACTCACAAAGGTACCCCCTTTTACATATGTTTGAAATTGTTAGGTCCTCTCTTTATATTTGCATATTACTTAAGTGATGAAAAATTATTGTCAGAGTAAATTAGAGTGGCACCTAAATTGAAGGTGTTGATAAAGCAAACTTTATGAAGATAAATGAGATTGTGTGTACAGAATTTATATATATCATTATAAATTTACTTTTCTTATTTTAAGCTGGTTTCAGATGCTTTTAATTTAGCTTTTAGTTTATTTTCATATTTTATGTGTGTATTTCTCAGAACCTGTGATTGAATTTAGTACTAAAATATTTTTACACAACGCAACCAAAATAAATACCTCTTTACATTTGATCATGTTACTAAAAAATAAACGACAATAGACATTGCACTATGTTTTCAAAAGTCAATTATCGTCTGTGGATTGAGAGTTTGCTTTTATTCAAAATGGCGTTTTTTAATAAGCAGTGTGAAGGCATTTTTATGCTCTTTAAAAGAAAAAAAAAAAATATATTCATATTCCTTTATAAAAACGATGTGTAAGTCACGGTTTTGTGATATCTAAAGCGTCGATAAAAATATAGTCAAAAAGAAAGTTAAAAAAAAGTCGAATTCAAGCCTCAAGTAGGACAAAAACAGAGATATGAAAAAAAAACATCTTGGATATTGCAAAGGTACGATGTTTAATGTCAAAGAAAAATTCCCCTAGTCAAAAGACAGTTGCAAAATCTTTAAAATGTTCGTGTCCACTGTAAACAAAATGATAAAGTTGATTTAATCTTAAGAAAACGAAAAAACGCAATGTACATCGTCTTTTCTCTAAAGTATAACGCTCAATGCAGACACTCTGCAGAATTCTGTATGAGAAACATTTAACCAAAGTAATGGAAAACAATTGTCACAATAGATGAATTATGGTGTATTTAAATGATTGCAACAAATAAAAAGCCATTTAGTATCATAAATTTAAGAAAAAAATTAAGTACATGTTCAAAGAATCGAAAGAAGTTTTCTATTAGATTCATGATTATTTTTCATATAATGGCAAGTTAAAATTAAAAGATTTGAAAAAAATGTCATGATAATTCAAAATACTTCAGGAAATATTTATCGCCATTTTTCTAAATGAAATACCATCACTTTACCGCAGTGCCATCAATCTGTGGAACTCTTAAGACAAATGTAGCATTATACATTAAAATCCACTGTAAATTCCTAAAAGAAATGAAAAAAATAGGTATAAAGTACCCTTCCTTGATATCCCTACTAAATCCCCGATGTATCACCAAAGGATTTTTGTGCTTTTGGACTTTTAAAATCTGCATTATCCAAAAGTCGTACAACCTTTACAGACTCTGGAAAGCTGTTCAGGAGGAATGGGATAATACCTCTTCTGACACTTCAAAAAGGCATTATTATAATGGAAATTTCGGTGTCGCAAGCTAGTTCAAAATAAGGAATATCAAATAGAATTATTTCAAATCAAGAATTTTATGTACTTTAGATTTTTGACTACAATATTACATTGTCTAAATATTTTGAATGCCTCTTTGTGGAGTTATTTATAGACAAAAATATTAGTGATATCTTTGAATTGATTACCAGTCTCTTTATGTTTCTCTAAGGTTGTTACGGATTAAAGAATAAAGAATAATCTCGCATCGTTAGAGTACAGCAAATAATTTTGGAGTAAAAAATATTTTCCTTCAGCATGCATTTTTCATTCATTAACTTTTGTGTGCAACTGTACGTTTCTCAAGGGACGAGTGAGTAACATTTGATTGTCCCTTATTCACGCTTTGTTACCTGCATATCGATTTTGCTAAGATATCCACATACTTTTATTGTTATTAACTTCGTAAATACGTTTGTCTTGTTAATGTTTTATAGTATTCAAATCATCGAAAATATTGCAGAGACTGTGTGCTATGTGCCGTAAAAACAAATAAAATATAAGTATTTTAGAAGTTTTATTTTAAAAGCTATAATAATGGTTTAGTTAGTTTCCAGAGTAACAACGAGTGTAATTGAAATGTTTAACATACCGTGGGATAATATTTTGCAATCCAGTGTCCAATAAATTTATCGCCCCTAGATAGAGCAAACATGTCATATTTGTCTGCAACTCTTCGTCTACGATAACTGTACATGTATGTTTTGAGTGCAAGAACTGTTGATAAGTGCTTGTAGTATAGAGGATAAACGTCATGGATGGACAGTGGGCTGTACAGCTTATTGCATAAGGAAACTTTTGACACAAACTATGAATTATCAGCATGTTTATTACATCTGGTTCATACTGTGTTGCTTGTTGTATTGTTATTGTTGTGACTTATCCTCGAGCTGTCTCACGAAGTCAGACAAGATCCATCCCCTCCTTCTCATGACTTTGCTTTGAGGTGATTGAAACAAAATTTAAAAGATTTACTGATGGTTGAACTGAAAAAAATTGCTTCTAATGGTTAAGCAATTAAGAGATTTACAAACATTTGCTGAAATTAGCGTGGGGATAAAATTTTCAAAATATAGACTTAAATGCAAAACACGTTTTATCCATTCCATCCAATTACATCGTAATTAAGGAAGCCGGTAAAACGAGAGAGTGCCTCAGGATTAGAGATCCAAATATAGGTTGGAAGTAAAATAATGCCATGAATACCAAAACGGACATTTTCAAATCCTTATTGATTTCGTACGAGCCTAGGGTGAATTTAAGTGATTAATTAAGAATGACGGTAGAAAATCTATTACAGCAGCTGAAAATACATATACTATATTCCTTTATGCCAATATAAGGTTGCAATACTGTTACCCATTTAGTGCCGTATAGTTTAAGGTATTCTAATGACGCAAGCAACATTACCCCCGCCGAGTCCTCGTAATTTAGAAGCAGGCACCAAGCAGAAGACCCCCAGGCTTGGGCTGCCATCACCTCAGGTGTAGATTGAGAACTTGGATAACATTGTGAAAACGAACATATTTTATGTGCCCCAGTCACCTTTAGCGAACACGTCGAATCTTAGGTCTGCTCGAGCTTCGAATCCACAAATTTTCAAGTACGATATCTATTCCTTAGCCGATTGAGCTACCACAGCTTCCGTGCAACTACCAGTATTTTGATCAAACAAAACTTTTCTCCGGTAAAACTAATAATTCCACATGATTTAATAATTCTACAAACATTCTTTTTCATAAGTAAGTAAATTTAATTTGAGTGAAGTGCATTTACTGTTCCGTACAAATAAAATAAATAAATGTTACGGAAACGTATTTAAACCAATTTTTGGATGTGGGGGAGGAACAGAGTGGATAGGGCTTTTATGTGCGTGTGCAAGAATATGATACTTATTATCTTATACGCGATGCATGTCAAACCAAATTTAAAAGATTTACTGATGGTTGAGTTGAAAAAAATTGCCTCTAATGGTTACGCAATTAAGAGATTTAAAAACATTTGGGGAAATTAGCGTGGGGATAAGTATTTCAAAATATAGCCTTAAATGCAAAACACGTTTTATCCATTCCATCCAATTACATCGTAATTAAGGGCGCCGGTAAAACGGGAGAGAGCCTCGGGATTAGAGATCCAAATATAGTTTGGAAGTAAAATAATGCCATTAATACCAAAATGGACATTTTCAAGTCCTTATTGATTTCGTACGAGGCTCGGGTGAATTTAAGTGATTATTTAGGAGTGACGGTAGAAAAATGTATTACAGGAGATGAAAATACATATACTATAATTTATGCAACAAGGTAAATACTGTTACCATTTATTTTTAAGGTATGCTACTGACGCAAGCAACATGGACGAGTCCTCGAAATTTAGAAGAAACAGCAGATAACATTGGGCTGTATCAGGTGTAGATTGATAACTTATTGTGAAAACGAAATATTTTATGTAGCCTTTAGCAAACATTTATTTATTGCTCGATGAATCCACAATTTTATATTAGATATTTTAGCCGATATTACACATTATGTAATATATTATTTTATATTAAAATAATTTTTTTAAAATAATAATATTATATATTTAATAATTATACAAAATATTCTTATTATAAATAAGTAAATTTAATTTATATATGCATTTATATTCCGTAAAATATATAATATATGTTACGATAAACATATTTAAACAATTTTTATATAAAATATATATTTTATATTATATATATATGTATTATTATCTTATACCATATGTCAAACCAATATTAATATTTACTGATGGTTACTGAATATATAATATAATATATGCCTCTAATGGTTACGCAATTAAGAAATTTAAAATATTTATATATTATTATATAAGTATTTATATATATATATTATAATATATTTTATATATATATATTACATCGTAATTAAGGGGGTAAAGAGATATGGGATTAGAGATAAATATAGTTTGATTAAAATATATTAATACAATAATTTTCAAGTTTATTGATTTCGTACGATCTGGGTGAATTTAAGTGATTATTTAGGATACGGTAGAAAAAATATATTACAGGAGTGTAATTATTGTTCAAAAATATAGAGTATTAAAAATTTATTTTACGCAATATAATATATATTTTTGACAAATTAATAGGAAAAGAATTATTATAAAATAGAAATTCATTATTAAACTACATATACCCTCATATAAAAGTCAGTAAAATTTTATTTACTTGTAAAGTACTTTATGAGGAAAAAAAGATGGTTTGTTTTTTACTTTACAATTAATCTGGTACAGCAAAAATTAATTTATATCATTATCTCTAAAGTAATTCAGTAATATTTACAATCCCGTTGAATTCATTTAGTCAAGCTGTGTGGCTATGTATGAAAAATAAACAAACAAACGAACAAACTTCTCAATTTTCAATAATATAAAACTTTAATGCTGGATATTTATTAGTCCGTGAAATAGACTCCTAGACATTTATGAAAATAATTTGTTGTCAATATGATTAAATATTTTCAACTACTGTACTTTAATACTTTCTTTCAAGCGAAAGTTTTTTATACAAATTGAGATAATACTGTTATTTTACATGATTTTTATCCCTTATGAGGCAAAAAACACTACGTTTGGAGACTTCTTTAATTCTAGAACATTTTATAATACAGCAAAATAATATATTTAAATTATATTAATAACAATAAAAATGTAAAGTTCATAGAATCATTTTATGCTGCTTAAAATCTTAGGAGCTTAGCATAAAAACTTTGAAATAATGTATCTACTTTTTTACGTGTAGAATGTAACATTTCTCATTTTCTACACTTAATAATATTTTCTGCTCCTGTATTTTAATAATATTGTAATAATAAGTTTTTTAAAAATAATATTTTTAACTACTGTACTTTGATACTTCATTTCATTCGAAAGTTTTTTATACAAGTTCAGGTAATACAATTATTTTCCTTGATTTTTATTTCTTAAGAGGCAAAAAAAACTAAATTTAGAGACATCTTTAATTCTAGAATATTCTTAAAAAATTCTACAAAGGTTTTTCTCTTTTTAATTAAGAAAATTCTAATTCTCTCTAGTTGCATAACAAAATGCGAAAAAATGCTGCATTTTTATGTAGTTTGTCTTTTTTCTCTTATCAAAATATGCCATTTTTGTGTGTTTTATATTCGTTGAAATTCCTGAGTTGCATAAATGTCTTAACACACAAAAATAAAAGGTAGTTTTTTGACTACTTTAAACTTCGAATCTTAGCAAAAAATATAATTTGATAATTTTCAAGTATTACATAATTTTTTTAAAGCAATTCGACTAACATGTTGTGCTGTGGGGAGTTTATAAGTATTAAACACCCTTGAATTCTTCTTCAATCATAAAATTTATATATATATATTTTATATATATATATATATATATAATTCTCTATATATATAAATATATATATATATTTATATATATATGTATATATATATCAAAATATATTTTATATATATTTATATTATATATATATATATATAGAGATATATATATTTATATATATATATATATATATATTATATTTATATATATATATATATATATATATATATATATGTATATATATATATATATATATATTATATATATATATATATATGTATGTATATATATATATATAAATATATATGTATGATATATATATATATATATATATATATATATATATATATATATATATATATATATATATATATATATATATATATATATATTATATATATATATATTTATATATATATATATATATACATATATATATATATTATAGTAGCTTTCATCTCCTAACATTTATTACATGATTTACAAATTAGGAAAATAATAATTTTGTTATACGTAATTTTTAAGAATATCTTTGTGATTGAAGTTTTAATAATATATCAATGATTGACATATTGAGAACAATATATTTTAAAATCTGTAATAGGTCTTTGTAATAAAATAGGGGACTTTCATGACCATCCTCTAATCTGAATGCTTAATATATATATATATATATATATATATATATATATATATATATATATATATATATATATATATATATATATATATATATATATATATTATATATATATATATGTGTGTATATATATGTGTAATACTACTTTTAATACTTTTCGTTTAAAATTTTGTATTTCCGGCAATTCTTTTCAAGTAACCCTAGCAAATGTTCTCGAATGTTCCTTCGTAGAATCCTGATAGATCATGTCTAAAAGTTCTCACTCCAAAGTGACGTTATCTCTAATTGACTGGTACCTAAAACTATAAAAGTAGATGTATGTCACTTGAAAGCAGTTTTGGTAAAGTTTATTCCACAGATGAGTTAGTAGTGTGAATAAACTACGATAGTTTGATTTTATAGTGTCTATATTTCATTGTAATTCTCGTAGCTGGTTTCGCAACTGCTGGGTAGCTAGAACAGCCCGGATCTTCTTCAATATGAGGTCAAAACCTTTATTTCATATTTATATAGATAAATAAATACGTATTTTCATTATTGGTAAGTCTTATTTAAACATTTGAAATTTTGTTTCACAATACGAAACGTATTGATAATTATATTGTTTTAATGAGAGAAAAATTATTCATATTTTCGAAAAAAATGTATATATATATATATATATATATATATATATATATATATATATATATATATATATGTATATGTATATATGTAATATATCAAAATTATTTAACTTTAATATTTCTTCAAAAACTCCTCTCTTCCATTTTAATTCATCTAAATATCTTTACCAGTCTCAACATGGTGTGTTCAACGGAGTATTTTCCACTTAACATTCCTTTCTGTCATAAAACTGTAAACTTTCTGTCTATACAGCAGTTTCCCAGGTGTTGGCGGAACATGTTTTCGCGTTTTGCTGATATTGCAGTCAATTCGCTTATTAAGCTGTTTTTGTTGTGGGAAAATTCTTGTTGTCAGCGTTCTTGGGTGTACTTGTGTGAGAGCAGAGTGAACTCTGTGGCTTTTGATTGTATATTGTCCAGAAGGACAGATGTGCCGTGTTGCCGCTCTGAAATAAAGTTTTAAATTAGACTTCTGAGTTCTCTTGAATATGAGACCCGACTGCATCTTTGTACTTTATGAATGCTAGCTGTTGAACTTTCTCCTTGTGAAGGAGTTTTATAAAAAAATGGATTACATATATATATATATATATATATATATATATATATATATATATATATATATACATATATATATATATATATATATACACTGGTGTGCAAAAATTAAGGACGCAGTCGAAAAATTAGCATATCAGCTGAACGAAGAGGCAGAGTGGACAGAAAGATCAATCAGGAGATTTAGTAAGGTGATGTACGGTAGCACAGGCGCAGATATGAGACGTAATGGGGGAGTGTCTGAGTAGTATAAAGCATGTTGTCGGTGTAAGATCAGTATTTCTGGCAAAGAGATTGCATGCCGTATAGCATTTAAAATCACACCGATTTGCTGCCTCAGCGAGAAATGGCAAATAATCAATCTATTAGACGACATCTGGATACTTTTACCCGAGGTCGAATCATTTTGAAGTTGGAGGAAGGCCGCAGTGTGACAAGTGTGGCTGCAGAGTTCGGAATTGCTCACAGCATCGTTTCACGACTTTGGAGACAATTTCAAACTGCAGGAACAGCTATCCGGGGGTTTAGTAGTTGTCGTCTACAATTAACCACAACTGCAGATGACCGGTATATTTCCTTACAGGCCAGAAGAAACAGGCGGCAGACAGCGGGAGAAATCGCTAGATACAAGACACAGGCGACTGGACGGCCGATATCGCGTTTTACCGTGGCCAGAATTGCACGGTGATGGTCTGTTTGTACGACGCCCTGTACGGTGTGTACCTCTAACGCCTGCCCATCGGAGAAGGCGTTCTCTGTGGTGCCGGGAACACCGGAATTGGAGAGACAATGAATGGGTACGAGTACTCTTTATAGATGAGAGCAGATTCAGTCGGAGTAGCGATTCTCATCGCATACTCATCTGGAGAGAGCGGGGAAGCCTCAATCATCCCTCGAACATCATTGAAAGGGACAGGTATGGAAGTGGAGGTGTTCTCGTTTGGGGAGGCATCATGCTTGGTAGTCGTACAGATCTTCACATCTTCGACGCAGGTTCAGTCAACGGGACCCGTTATTGTAAAGAGATTCTTCTTCCATATGTGCGTCTTTTTAGAGGCGCTATGGGTCCGGAGTTCCTTTACATGGACGACAATGCACCATGTCATCACACAGTAGCTGCCGAACAGCTCTTAGAGAGTGAGGATATTGAACGTATGGATTGGCCGGCACGATCTCTCGATCTCAATCCCATCGAGCATGTATGGCATTTTCTAGGCAGACGCTTGGCAGCCCGTACCT
>CM063497.1:83381407-83396407 GCA_032207245.1 Pardosa pseudoannulata | reverse complement strand
AATGTTTATACGTTTTGAAAACTTTTGTATGTGTAAAATAATCACATAATATGTAAATGAAATATTTAAAAATGTTCGCAAGTGTATTTTTTAAATCAGATTCCACAACGTTTGGCGAAATTCCAGGTATCTACTAGTTATTTCTTAAGGTTTTGAGTTATTTTAAAGTGAGTCTTTTTTATGCGGTCCTTATTCACCGCATAAAAAAATTAATTGTGTTCCGAAAACTATATATTATAACTAATCAAAAAGTTTTGTGCAATTTTTTATGCGGTCCCTATCCACCACACAAAAACAGGTTTGAGAGTATTTTAATTTATTTTTCACAAATATATTATATTATATAGAGACATATGCAGATATCTTATCAAGGGGTCGAAATGACACCCGCCGTAATTCTAGGTATATAAAGACTACCGTAATTCTAGTGTTAATAAAAACAAATTCAATTTCACGAGAAAATTTTCTTCTCCTTGGCTTTTCGCAGGGTGACAGTGAGGTACAAAATCGCCGAACATTTGAGAAGCAATTATGTTCAAAAATGGGTTAATATTCATTAATTATCATTGTTTTACATTTACATACCCCTGAAATCAACTCAATATATCATGGGTATTGAGACAGTGAATTTATCATACATTTCTACATGTAACGCTACTCATGGCAGCATGTATGGAATACCAATTACGAGAAAAAGGCGGATCTCGCCATAAAGTGGTCCATACAAGAATTCTTCTGAAAAATTATTTTGTATTTTTTATGGTCACGAAGGCAATGTCTTACCGGAAACGACCTTAAATGAATACGAAAGTGGATTGAATACTAGATTTCGCAATCACTTCCAATTTCGGCTAGAAGTGTTTTGAGTATTTTGAGCTTTAGAATTTCATGTAACGGTTTCTTTAATGTTCTAAAAATCTTTACGTTCACTAAAGTAAGTTTAAAATATTTTTCTCCTCTATCTTCCAAACACATATTCTAGTATATTTTCTATAGCACTTATTTTTTTATAATTTGTGAACCCAATACAGAATGATACACTCACACATATATATTTATATATATATATATATATATATATATATATATATATATATATATATATATATATATATATATATATATATATATATATATATATAATTATTTAACTTTTATATTTTCTTAAAAACCTCCCATTTCCCAATCTCATTCTTTAAAATATTTTTTAACCAGCCCTAAATGTCTTAAGGAGTGTCCTCGATATATATATATATATATATATATATATATATATATATATATATATATGCATGTATATATATATATATATATATATATATATATATATATATATATATATATATTATATATATGTATATATATATATATATATATATATATGTATATTTATATATATACATATATATACATGCATATATACATATATATATATATATATATATATATATATATATATATATATATATATATATATATATATGTATATATTATATATGTATATGTATATATGTATATATATATATATATATATATATATATATATATATATATATATATATATATATATTATATATATATATATATATATATATATTTATATATATATATATATGTATATATATATATTATATATATATTATATATATATATATATATATATATATATGTATATATATATATGTATATATATATATATATATTATTTATATATATATATATATGTATATATATGTATATATATATATGTATATATATATGTATATATGTATATATATATATATATATATATATATATGTCAGGATTTAAATTGTAGATTAATTTTAAGAGATTTTAATTAGGGATTAGAGAGTGACGCGGCGTGAGGAGTTGGCTACATAAATAACGCTCACGCGCAGTGATCTGAGCAGAGAGCACTACGCACACTATATGGACAGAGCTGTGGCCAACCAATGCTAAGTCTGCCTTTGTTAAAAGTTGGGCGCCAATGTGAAACGCCATTAAACTTGATTGTCGAGAAGTGTGGTTTGAGATTTAACTAAAGATATGAAGCTGCTGTCAGGATTCTAGTGTCGTTTTGTGGAACCTGATATATATATATATATATATATATATATATATATATATATAAAGTATTTAAATTTAATAATTTCTAAAAAACCTGCTCTTTCGCAAACAAATTAAGTAAATTTTTTTTCTGCAGCCTCTAAATGTCTTAATCAAAGGAGTGTCCTCGACTTAAATTTCTTTTGATACAATTAAGTCGAAGACACCCCTTTGATTAAGACATTTTGAGGCTTTGAAAAAGATTTTAAGTAATTAGAATGGGAGAGAGGAGGTTTTTAAGGAAAATAATAAAGTTAAATTATTTTGATATAGTACATATATATATATATATATATATATATATATATATATGTTTGTTGATGTTACCTTGTGTATCAATTGGTAGAGTAAGGAATATGTGCTAGGATAAAATAAAAACTACATTTTTTGATCTACACTACTTTCTCAAACTAACTATATAAATATTATATAAAATTTTATTCTATAGAAATACATACACAATGAATGCTCTACCCACCGAGGAGAATGATTATATATGTCATATCGGGGCTCATTCATTTCTGTTTCAACGTTGCCATGGCAACAGGGGAAGAAAACCAGTTTGTGCAAGAATGAGAAATCGCTCAACTTTTTGCCCAAATCCCGATTTCTCTCCATGAGATGATTCCGATTTACGCTAGCATGCATAGCGTAACGCAGAGTAAAGTTCTGATAAATCCACTGTCAGAAGAACTCGTGATAGACAGTATTGTATTCCGCTTTTGTTGCTGAGAGAACATAAATTTTTTAAACTTTAATGTAAAATGTTTTGTGCTATTTGTGTATCAAGAATTCTATAGCTGATTCAAAAACGTTTTCGAATTTGATCTTACGACTACCTGAACACAAAACATATGTTTATGACTTGATTTAAAAAAAAGACATTTCGGATTGAATTGATTTTAAGTAAATCATACATAGAATTTATTTTCATACATAAAGTATAGAAATAAATATACATAATATGTCTAGTACAGCAGTCACTCTGAAATGTTTGAGATACAAATAGGTTTTTGTAAAGTTATACTTACAAAATTTTAGGTGTGTTCAAAGTAAAATTTTAAATGCAACCTACCAATGAACACGTAATGTACGTGTGTAAGTTGTTAATTGATGATATGTTTTGTTTTTTGCTCGACTTATGTTACTTTAAATGCAGTGGGGTTTTAGATTAGCAACATTTCAATGAAAAGTCAGTATTTCTAAACCATTAAAATGTAATATATACGAGTCACTCTGAAAATTTTGAGATAGAACTAGGTTTTTAAAGTTATTCTTACAAAATTTTAAGTGTGTTCAAAGTAGTTTCCTTCAGCACCAATGCACTTTTTAAGACACATTTTCCACAGATTGAATGCCTCAAGCCATTCATTTCTTGGAATAGATGAGAAAATTCATCTATAGACACATCGATCTCTTAATTTGAATCAAAACGAAGTCCACGTATGTTCTTTTTTTAGATTAAAGAATAACCAAAAGTCCCACACAGCTAAATCAGGTAAATGCGCGAATGTTCTATCACTTTAATTTGGTTTTGTTTAAGAAACACAACTATTAATCCGGCTGTATGTAGAGATGCAATGTCGTGGTGAAGCATTAGTTAACTAACATTCTCTTCTTGTAGAATTTGTGGAAGATATTTAGTGGTATACCAGTTTGCTGTTACTGTCTTCTGTCTTTCCAACTTGATGGCTTTGACCAATCTCGTACTTCTGAAGAAAACGGCATACATCACTTTTTTCAGTGCGCGTTGTCTTTTCACCATTGTCGGCGTGGGATCATCTTCAAAGACCCATACTTTGCTTTCTTGACGTGTTGGAACGTCAAAAAACGGTATGTACGTTTCATCACCCGTTACAATTTTAGAAATGATGCGGTGGCCACCATCATTTAGCAATTTAAGAGTTTCTTTACTGATTCTGACACGCTCCCCTTTTTGGTGCTCAGTTAGATTATGGGGAACCCAACGGCAAACTACATCTTTAATATGTAATTCTTCATTAATAATTTTGTGTATCTCTGCGGATCCAATGTTTGTCCTTCTGTATAAATTAATATGTACATCGATTATCATCCAATAACATTTTTCGTACGGAAAACACATCATCCAGTACTTCTGCCGACGGCGGCCTTACTGTGTGTTTTTCACCCTGAAGAAGAAATTGCGACCTCTGCTAAATACTTTAAACAATCTGAATACAGTAGCACGAGGTGGAGAATCATCACCACATGCCAATTGCAACCGTTGAAAGCATTCATCTTGATTTAATCCTGCATTAAAATCGTAGAAAATCATAACTCGAAAATGTTCTCTCGTGAACTCCATTTTTTCTGTTTAAAATTTATTCTACGTTAAACTAGTTGTAGTAAGTCAGAAAAATGTCTTTAAAATACTTTGTATTTTTTAAACCTTTATTTTTACATTTTGTAAATTTATAGTCTGTTATTAAAATTAACATGTCTAATATTTTTAAGCATTTATTAGAAGTTTCTTCTTTCTATGAAAGCATCATAGAACTGAAGATTACCTTTAGTCTCATATCCAAGTTAATTTTTGGAATTCCAGTGAAAGCAAATCTGGGAGGCGGATCCGAAGGATTATCACAATTAATTTCAAAAAATTGTCTTGCGTGACTGATTCCATCTGTACTACTATCAGACTCACTACTATCCAGCTCATCTAGTAAACTTTCACTACTATTATTTACAGATAATTCAGTTTCTGATTCTGATTCACAGTTCGAATAGCTCAAAGGAAATTTTTATTATCTGACTATTATCTACTTTATTCAGAAAAATACACGTCCCTCGACATGACACAAAAATAAAAAAAGGAGCAAAATGGCTCAAAAAAATATTTTTTCTTCTTAAATGATGCGGGTGATCTCTCCCCCAATTTCGGCCAAAATGATGCCCATTCAACACAGCGAATGGCGAGGTCAGTGGAAAAATCCCGCCAGCGGGAACCCAAGACGATCGCCAAACGTAGCGTGAGTATCTTAGGGCGCCAAGCAACGCTCAAGCTGGACAAAGGTGAAAGATGGGGAGAGCAAAACGGCAACCCACGGATGGTCAGCGCGGGAAGATTCAAGGTGACTTGGACATGGACAAGCCCCATTCCATAAAATAAGGGGTCAGGAAGCCGGCAATTCCTGGCATTCCCTTTTACATAGAATGTGGCTATACCACATTTTATATTTATTCTTCATACAAATCTACACTAGTTTTCGTAGGATCACCCTATTTTGCACAATGGATGCAAAATTGCATTTTAATTTCATTTGGAACACATAAATGGGATAAAAACCAGTAACTATAATTCAACAGCAGCTATTTAAACCTTAAAGTCAAAGATGTGTAAAGCTATATTGAGAGTATCATCGCGAACAGTACCAACAGTGTTTAAAATAGTTCAATTTTACCTGCATCGTCATGCTAAAATGTTATCATTGAATAGGAAATAACATAATTAGAACGGGAAAATAAAGAAAAACGTTAATGTGGAAGATTGCAAAAAAGTTAGACATATACAGTAGATCCCTATTCAAATGGTTATTATGATTAAGAAAATTTTAACACTAATTTTTATGGTCTTTAACTTTGCTTCAGTGATTAGGGTACATTTGAGTGTTCCGTTAAATATTCCATTGTTCAATAGGATAAATAAAAATAACAAAATTAAGTAATTTCTAAAAAGTTAGATCCTAATAAATGGTCTAGGAAAAGTTCTAATCTAAACAGATCAGAACTTGTTTTATATACTGAACCAAACATAAGCTGTTATAATGCAGACTTATCAAACGTATGTTACTTTAAATATTCCAATTTTCATTAGGATAAATAAAATAAACAAAATTGAGTTATTTCTGAAAAGTTTGACCCTAATGAATGGTTTAGGAAATGTTCTAATCTAAACAGATCAGAACTTTTTTTTATATTATACTAAACCAAACTTAAGCTGTTATAATGCAGACGTAACTCTTGAAAAGTATGTTCCCTTAAATATTCCAATGTTCATTAGGATAAACAAAAATAACAAAATTAATTAATTTCTAAAAAGTTAGATCCTAATAAATGGTCTAGGAAAAAGTTCTAATCTAAACAGATCAGAACTTGTTTTATATACTGAACCAAACTTAAGCTGTTATAAAGCAGACATAACATTTTGAAAGGCATGTTCCCTTAAATATTCCAGTTTTTATTAGGTTATATAAAAATAACAAAATTAAGCAATTTCTAAAAACTTAGACAAATTAAATGGTCTAGGAAAAGTTCTAATCTATATAGATCAGAACTTTTTTTTATACTGAACTGAACTTAAGCTGTAATAAGGCAGGCAGACGTATCATCTTAAAAGGCATCTTCCCTTAAATATTTAATGTTCATTAGGATAAATAAAAATAACAAAATTAAATAAATTCTAAGAAGTTAAACCCTAATAAAAGGTTTAGGAAAAAGTTCTAATCTAAACAGAATAGAACTTTTGTATATTATACTGAACCAAACTTAAGCTATTATAATGCAGACGCGTCAGCTTGGAAGATATATTCCGTTAAATGTTCCATTATTCAGTAGGATAAACAAAATAACAAAATTAAGTAAAATGTTAGACCCTTATATATAGTCTAGGAAACGTTCTAACCTAAACATATCACAACTTTTTTTTATGATACATTAAGTCGACTTTAGACATTTATGATGCAGATGTATCATCTCGAACGTTATATTTTCTTAAATATTCTTTAGGTCAATTGGATGATCAAAATAGCAAAACTAAATTCTTTCCCTTATTTGTGATCTAGGAAATGTACTATAATACAAAATAAAGCATTTTATTTTATGTTGAATTAATAATAGGGTGAATTAAAAATACTAAATAGTTGATATAAAAAGCTAGATCATTGAGAATGATATTGGAAAAATATTCTAAGCACAATAACACGTTTTATTTATTGCTGAATTGAAAGTAGAGTGAATTAGTAATACTAAATAGTTAATATAAAGCTAGATCATTGTGAATGATATTGAAAAATATTTTAAACAAAAAAACACGTATTATTTACTGTTACATTAAAAGTAGGGTGAATTGAAAATCGTAAATATTTTATATAAATCTAAATGATTGCGAATGATATTGGAAAAATATTCTAAACACAATAACGCTTTTTATTTATTATTGAATTAAAAGTAGGGTGAATTAGAAATACTAAATAGTTAATATAAAGCTAGATCATTATGAATGATATTGGAAAAATAATCTAAACACAATAACACGTTTTATTTAATGTTGAATTTAAAGTAGTGTAAATTAAAATACTAAATAGTTATTATAAAGCTAGATCATTGTGAATGATATTGGAAAAATATTCTAAACACAATAAGACGTTTGTTTAATTAAAAGTAGTGTGAATAAAAAATACTAAATTGTTAATATAAAACTTGATCAATATGAATGATATTGGAAATGTATTTTAACACAATAACTCATTTTATTTTATGTTGAATTAAAAATAGGGTGAATTAAAAGTATTAAAATGGTTATATACAGGTAAATCATTGTGAATTATAATGGAAGAATATTTTAAGCACAATAACATGTTTTTTTTTATTGTTGAGTTAAAAGTAGGGTGAATTAAAAATGCTAAATAGTTAATATAAAGCTAGATAATTGTGAATGATATTGAAAAATATTCTAAACACAATAACACGTTTTATTTATTGTTGAATTAAAATTAGGTTGAATTAAAAATACGAAATAGTTAATATAAAGCTAGATCATTGAGAATGATATTGGAAAATATATTCTAAACACAATAACACATTTTATTTAGTGCTAAATTAAAAGTAGGGTGAATTATCAATACTATATAGTTAATATAAAGCTGAATCATTGGGAATGATATTAAAAATAAAATATTTAAAAACAAAAACACGCATTATTTATTGTTATATTAAAAGTAGGGTGAATTGAAAATAGTAAATAGATTATATTAAGCTAAATGATTGCGAATGATATTGGAAAAATATTCTAAACACAATAACGCGTTTTATTTATTGCTGAATTGAAAGTAGGGTGAATTAGTAATACTAAATAGTTAATAAAAAGCTAGATTATTGTGAATGATATTGGAAAATATTTTAAACAAAAAAAACACGTATTATTTATTGTTACATTAAAAGTAGGGTGAATTGAAAGTAGTAAATATTTTATATAAAGCTAAATGATTGCGAATGATATTGGAAAAATATTCTAAACACAATAACGCTTTTTATTTATTATTGAATTAAAAGTAGGGTGAATTAGAAATACTAAATAGTTAATATAAAGCTAGATCATTATGAATGATATTGGAAAAATAATCTAAACACAATAACACGTTTTTTTTAATGTTGAATTTAAAGTAGGGTGAATTAAAATACTAAATAGTTATTATAAAGCTAGATTATTGTGAATGATATTGGAAAAATATACTAAACACAATAAGACGTTTGTTTAATTAAAAGTAGTGGGAATAAAAAATACTAAATTGTTAATATAAAACTTGATCAATATGAATGATATTGGAAATGTATTTTTAACACAATAACTCATTTTATTTTATGTTGAATTAAAAATAGGGTGAATTAAAAGTATTAAAATGTTTATATACAGGTAAATCATTGTGAATTTTTATGGAAGAATATTTTAAGCACAATAACATGTTTTTTTTTATTGTTGAGTTAAAAGTAGGGTGAATTAAACATACTAAATAGTTAATATAAAGCTAGATAATTGTGAATGCTATTGGAAAAATATTCTAAACACAATAACAAGTTTTATTTAGTGCTAAATTAAAAGTAGGGTGAATTATCATTACTATATAGTTAATATAAAGCTGAATCATTGGGAATGATATTAAAAATAAAATATTTAAAAACAAAAACATGCATTATTTATTGTTATATTAAAAGTAGGGTGAATTGAAAATAGTAAATAGTTTATATTAAGCTAAATGATTGCGAATGATATTGGAAAAATATTCTAAACACAATAACGCGTTTTATTTATTATTGAATTAAAAGTAGGTTGAATTAGAAGTACTAAATAGTTAATATAAAGCTATATCATTGTGAATGATTTTGGAAAAATATTCTAATTACAATAACACATTTTATTTATTGTTGAATTAAAAATATTAAATAGTTAATATAAAGCTAAATCAATGTGAATGATATTGGAAAAATATTCTAAACACAATAACACGTTTTATATTGTTGAATTAAAATTATTAAATAGTTAATATAAAGCAGAATCATTGTGAATGATATTGGAAAAATATTCCAAACACAATAACACGTTTGTTTAATTAAAAGTAGTGTGAATTAAAAATACTAAATTGTTAATATAAAACTTGATCAATATGAATGATATTGGAAATATATTTTTAACACAAAAGCTCGTTTTATTTTATGTTGAATTAAAAATAGTGTAAATTAAAAATAATAAACTGTTAATATAAAACTTGATCAATATGAATGATATTGGAAATGTATTCTTAACACATTAACTCGTTTTATTTTAAGTTGAATTATAAATAGGGTGAATTAAAAATATTAAAATGTTTATGTACAGCTAAATCATTGTGAATTATAATGGAAACATATTTTAAGCACAATAACATATTTTATTTATTGTTGAGTTAAAAGCAGGGTGAATTAAAAATGCTAAATAGTTAATATGAAGCTAGATCATTGTTAATGATATTGGAAAAATATTCTAAGTACAATAACACGTTTTATTTTTTGTTGAATTAAAAATATGAGGATTTAAAAATACTAAATTGTTTATATAAAGCTAGATCATTGTGAATGATATTAGAAAAATATTCTGAACACAATAACACATTTTATTTATTGTTGAATTAAAAATATTAAATAGTTAATATAAAGCGAAAACAATGTGAATGATATTGGAAAAATATTCTAAATACAATAACACATTTTATTTGTTGTTGATTTCAAAATAGAGGGAATAAAAAATACTAAATAGTTAATATAAAGCTAGATAATTGTGAAGGTTATTGGAAAAATATTCTAAACAAAATAAAGCGTTTTATTTATTGTTGAATTAAAAGTAGGGCGAATTAAAAATACTAAATAGTCAATATAAAGCTAGATAATTGTGAATGCTATTGGAAGAATAGTCTAAACACAATAACACGTTTTATTTATTGTTGAATTAAAAATATTAAATAGTTAATATAAAGCTAAATCAATGTGAATGATATAGGAAAAATATTCAAATTACAATAACACGTTTTATTTATTGTTGAATTAAACGTAGGGTGAATTAATAGTACTAAATAGTTAATATAAAACTTGATCAATGTGAAGGATATTGGAAATATATTCTTAATACAATAACTTGTTTTATTTTATGTTGAATTAAAATTAGGTTGAATTAAAATCATTATAATGTTTATATAAAGCTAAATTATTGTGAATTATATTGGAAAAATATTTTAAACACGATAACACGTTTTATTTGTTGTTGAATTAAAAGTAGGGTGAATTAAAAATACTAAATTGTTTATATAAAGCTATAACTTTGTCAATGATACTGTAAAATATTATTCTAAATAAAATAAAAATTTTTAATTTATGTTGAATTAAAAATAGGGTTTTATAACGAAACATATTTAGCCAGAAAAGTACAATGCAATGTTAAACAAATATTTATGTTCTATAAACAGCTTCATTCTATACTAAAGAAATTCGAATACAATATTAATATTTACGAGCTCAAAAAAGTACATCGTTTCACTTTTATATATTTCAACGAAAGTGAAGGAAAGTGACCGAGTTCAACTCTGTTATTCTAACACTGAATATATCGACTTTCATATACGTGCTTTTTTGCATGCAGGCGTAGATCGGAAAAAACCAAATTCGGAGAAACCTGGATGTAGCAAAAGTGCGATTTGTAATTCTTCAGAAAACTGCTTTTTTCTCTTCTCCAGTCGTCATAGCAACGGCCTACTGGAAATAGCAGACATAAAACATCCTAGCTCTAAGATGTAGATTCCTTAAGTATTTTCTGTGTGGCTTGGACGTGCTTTAAGTACTTTTTATGATTTAAAAATTCATATGATCTTTTCTTCAGTGAGTTCAGAAAAAGAAATATAGACTGAATTTGATAGTTTATATTTTACTTAAGGCTGTATCAGAATATAATGTTTTCCTTTAAACCATGAATTTAAACTTTGTATTAATAAATAACCACTTCATTAAAATTTATTCAAAAGTCTGCATACCCTTTTTTAAACACTTTAAAAACAGTTTTAAAAAATTTAAATTTTAAAAATAAAAATACTTAAAGCACTTGAATAATCTATTGTGTTTGTTTAACCTATGTATTTAAACCTTTCTATTAATAAATAACCACTGCATTAAATGTTCTTCAAAAGTGTGAATACCTTTTTTCAAACACTGTAGAAACAGTTTTAAAAAATTTAAAACTTCAAAATAAAAATACTTGAAGCAATAGAATAATCTATTGTGTTTGTTTAACCTATATATTTAAACTTTTGTATTAATAAATAAACACTGCATTAAAAATTCTTCAAAAGTGTGAATACACATTTTCGAACATTTTAGGAACAGTTTTAAAAAAATTAAAACTTAAAAATAAAAATACTTGAGGCACTAGAATAATATGTTGTGTTTGTTTAACCTATGTATTTAAAAGTTTGTATTAATAAATATCCACTGCATTAAAAGTTCCTCAAAAGTTTGAATACCCTTTTTCAAGATTTTCGGAACAGTTTAAAAAAAAATAAAACTTTAAAATAAAATTACTTGAGGCACTTGAATAATCTATTGTGTTTGTTTAACATATGTATTTAAACCTTTCTATTAATAAATAAACACTGCATTAAAATTTCTTAAAAAGTGTGATTCTGATTTTCCTTACATTTTGGGAACAGTTTAAAAAAATCATAACTTTAAAATAAAAATACTTGAGGCACTTGAATAATCTATTGTGTTTGTTTAACATATGTATTTAAACCTTTGTATTAATAAATAACCACTGCATTAAAATTTCTTCAAAAGTGTGAATACCCTTTTTCAAACATTTTCGGAACAGTTTAAAAAAATTAAAACTTTAAAATAAAAATACATAAAGCACTTGATTAATCTATTGTGTTCGCTTAACCTATGTATTTAAACCTTTGTATTAATAACCATCCACTGCATTAAAATTTCTTCAAAAGTTTAATTTCCCTCTTTCAAACATTTTCGGAACAGTTTAAAAAATTAAAACTTTAAAATAAAAATACTTGAGGCACTAGAAAAATCTATTGTGTTTGTTTAACCTATGTATTTAAACCTTTCTATTAATAAATAAACGCTGAATTAAAATTTCTTAAAAAGTGTGAATACCCTTTTTCAAACATTTTCGGAACAGTTTAAAAAATTTAAAACTTTAAAATAAAAATACTTGAAGCTATAGAATAATCTATAGTGTTTGTTTAACCTATATACTTAAACCTTTGTATTAATAAATAGCCACTGCATTAAAAGTTCTTCAAAAGTGCGAATACCATTTTTCAAACATTTTTGGAACAGTTATAAAAAATTTAAAACTTTAGAATAAAATACTTGAAGCAATAGAATAATCTATTGTGATTGTTTAACCTATATATTTAAACCTTTGTATTAATAAATGACCACTGCATTAAAAGTTCTTCAAAAATGTGAATACCCATTTTCAAACAGTTTCGGAACAGTTTCAAAAAAATTAAAACTTTAAAATAAAATTACTTGAGGAACTTGAATAATCTATTGTGTTTATTTAATCTATGTATTTAAACCTTTGTATTAATAAATAACTACTGCATTAAAATTTCTTCAGAAGTTTGAGTAGACTTTATCAAACTTTTCGGAACAGTTTAAAAAAATTAAAACTTTAAAATAAAAATACTTCAGGAACTAGAATAATCTATTGTGTTTGTTTAACCAATGTGTTTATACATTTGTATTAATAAATAACCACTAAATTAAAATATCATCAAAAGTGTGACTACCCTTTTTCAAACATTTAAAAAACAGTTTTAAAAAATTTAAAACTTTAAATAAAAATACTTGAGGCAATAGATTAATCTATTGTGTTTGTTTAACCTATATATTTAAACCTTTGTATTAATAAACAACCACTTTATTAAAAGTTCTTAAAAAGTGTCAATATCCTTTTTCAAACATTTTCGGAACAGTTTAAAAAATTAAAACTTTAAAATAAAACTCCTTAAAGCACTTGAATAATCTCTTGTGTTTGTTTAAGATATGTATTTAAACCTTTGTATTAATAGATAACCACTGCATTAAAATTTCTTCAAAAGTGTGAATACACTTTTGTAAACGTTATAGAAACAGTTTTGAAAAATAAAACGTTAAAATTAAGATACTTGATGCACTAGATTAATCTATTGCTTTATTTAAAACATGCAAGAAACGTTTATAAACTCTTAAAACTTAAAAATAAAGTTATTTGTTTCACTATACATCTTGTAATTTTTCGCTTAAAGATATATTTAATCCTTTGTATATATCAATAACACCACAATAAAAGTTTTCTTCAAGCATGCACGAAGGAATTTTTAAAAACATAAACTTTAAAATTAAAAATGCTTGAGGAACTATCACAATACATGATTTTTCGTTAAATTGTGTCTTCAACAATTTTTAATTTTTAAATAATTTTTAATTTTTTTTTGTTTTAATTAATTATAGTATTTAACAGTTTTAGAAAATTTAATACATGAAAAAGTTTCAGACACTATTACAATTTGTTTTTATTTCGTTAAATTATGCATTTAACAATTTTAAAACTATAAAACATAAAAATACATTAAGCACTATAAGAACATATATATACTTTTACGTGTAACCAACCTTTATATAAATATATATAACAGTTTTAAAAATATAAAGATTAAAAATGAAAATATTCTACACACTATCAAAATATGTTGTTTTTCGTTAAACTATGTCTTAACACTTTTGAAAATTTAAAATATAAAAAAAAGCAATTTAGGCATTACTACATTACTTGGTAATTCGATTAAACATGTATAGAACAGTATTATAAATTTAAAACATAAAAACAAAAATAAATGAGGTAGAATTAGAATATTTTGTTTTTCGTTTGATCAAGAATATAAAGTTTTGTATCTACCAGTAACATTCCATTAAAGTTTTTTCGAATGTTAAAATGCATAATTCAAAAATTTAAAAAAAACAAACTGGGATATATAAAATTTAAAAAAATTTAAGACAAATATAAAAAATAACTAATAAAAATCGTATTCTCAATTTATGTAAAAAATACACACACACACACACACACACACACACACACATATATATATATATATATATATATATATATATATATATATATATATATATATATATATATATATATATATATATATATATATATATATATATATATATATATATATATATATATATATATATATATATATATATATATATATATATATATATATATATATATATATATATATATATAATATATATATATATATATATATATATATATATATATATACTCAAGTCACAAAACATTATGACCACCATATCATTTTGCAATGAGCTCGCCTGGATGACGTGGAAGGCACGTGATCAGGTGGAGGTGGTATTCAACTGCTGCTGGAGAGTCTGAAAAATCATTCTTTCATTTACTTCTTTGTGTGATGGAAAAGGCTGCGGATGTAAGAGATTTTGATAGAGGGCGGATTGTAGTGTCTCGAAGTCTGGGAACAAGTACTTCCGAAACTGCACTACTCGTGGGTTGTTCGCGAACTACACTTGTTAGTACTTGATGAATG
>CM063497.1:83363907-83366407 GCA_032207245.1 Pardosa pseudoannulata | reverse complement strand
ACCACCTATTAAACATCTTTTTTTTTAACTTTACTTTTTAGAGTACTTTACTTTATCTTTTTATAATTACTCACGGCTCCAATCTCATACATCTGTGATGTATGGAAGCCAATGATGTAGAATCAAGAGCTTCAAATAGAATCAAGAGAATTAAAAAAAATCTTTTTGGTGACATGGATGATTTTTTGTTCATTCATATATATATATATATATATATATATATATATATATATATATATATATATATATATATATATATATATATATATATATATATATATATATATATATATATATATATATATATATATTTATATATATATATATATATATATATATATATATATATATATATATATATTATTTATATATGTATATATATATATATTATATATATATATATATATATATATATATATATATATATATATTAATATATATTATATATATATATATATTATATATATATATATATATATTTTATTTTATATATATATGTATATATATATATATATATATATGTATATTATATGTATATATATATCTATATGTATATATATATATTATATATATATATTATATATATATATATATATATATATATATATATATATATATATATATGTATATATATATATATATATATATATATATATATATATATATATATATATATATTATATATATATATATATATATAATATATATATATATATATATATATTTATATATATAATTTATATATATGTATTTATATATTATATTAAATATAGTATATATTTATGTATATAATTTTATATATATATATTAAATATATTTATATATATATATATATATAAATATAAATATATATAGTTTATATATACATATAAATATATATTATATATATATATATTATATATACTATTTAAAAATATATATATATGTTTATATATATTTATATATATATATAACATAATATAAATTATTTATATAAATATATTAAAAATGTATATATTATATAATATATATTTATTTATATATTTATAAATAAATATTCTTTGAAAATATTATTTAAATTATATTGAATGAGTATTTTACTATTTAAATAAAGTAACAATAAATAAATTTATAAGCTGTTAGTATTTATTTAGATACCAGTTTAAAGATTATCATTATTGTTCTTCCAATACAGTTACTTTTAAAAAGCATAATTTCAAGTCTAAAAAATATCACCATTAAATTCTTTAGGTATTAAGCAAATTCTAATAAAATAAAGATAACACATATATTTTATTTTTATAGAAACATTTATAAAAATTACATAAAAACTATGAATATTTTATTTTAAAATAAAATACAGAATAATATCTATATAGATTTAGATTTTATTGTAAATATTTTTATTCTGCTTAAAATTACTATTTAGCAAATTGCAATAAATTATGTATGTTATCATTGATATTTTATTGATTTTTCAAATATTATCATTTTTACATGTATTAAAATTTAATCTTATTGTTATAATTGTTTAGCTTAATATAATTATTAACTATAAGCAGAAATAATTATTGACAACAGCAACCATTAAACATTAGAAATAGCTGAGAGTGTATATTTTATTCCGTTAAAATTTACAAAATTCAGCTTATATTTACAGATTTACTTAATATTTTTAGTTTCAGCTAGTCATATATGCAATAACGTATGTTTACATGTTTTCCTCTGTCCTCAGAAATAAAAATATTTGTTTTAAGTTGCATGGATAATCTCTTAAACGTAATTACATAATTTTCATTAAATAAAATAAATGAGAACTAATGAATATTTAAGTTATTTAAGAGAAGTTTCATAACTGCCTAATCTTTAACTATCGTAGAGTAATTTTTAGATAATTTTAAAGCTTTATTAACTTCTCTTGTTTTTTTAATTCTATTACATAACAAAAATTGATATTTTATACCATGTTTAATTCAAACTTATGTTTAAAGAATTTTCCAAAAAAATAATTAAAGCAGTAAAATTAACTCATACCTCATTAGGATTTTGCATTATTGCTTATTATAAAGTCGTGAGAATTATTATCTCAAATGATAAACTGAAAATTATAATTTTAATATCACCGCGCATTTAATAATAATTTAGAAGATTATTTAATTTGTCTTATGTAATATGGGAAAAATCTATAAAACTGGTTTACTAGAAAATTTAATTTCGAATAAAATAATTAAATGTGAGGAAAATCTATCTTAATTTTTGCTCCGGTACTTTAATATGTTTAATAGAAATTATCTGGTAAAATAATGTATTAAGTGTACATTGTTAAAAAAGTACACTCATCTATATATTTCAGCATTTCATTATAAATTTAAGTTTTTTTGTGTGTTATATAATGCTTCCATATTAATAAATACATTTAATTTGCGTATGAAATGTATTAAATATTTTACTTAAATTGCATTCGATTTTTTGCAACTCACATTTTAATTTTTAAATTTAAAATTTCCCAGAATTCTAAATT
>CM063497.1:83333907-83343907 GCA_032207245.1 Pardosa pseudoannulata | reverse complement strand
ATATATATATATATATATATATATATATAAATATATATTATATATAATATATATAATATATTATATATATATATATTTATTTATATATATGTATTTTATATATAAATATATATATAATATATATATTATATATATTATATAATTATAAAATTAAAATTATTAAATTATTCTAACTATAAAAATTTTAAATTTATTTTTTTAATATTTTATATGTTATTATAGAAATAAATTTTTTATAAATTTATAATTTTTAAATAATTTTAATTTTTTCTTTATTTTTTTAATTTTTTTTTTATTTAAATTACAGTATTGTTCACATTTCTGTGAAATAAAGAATTTTTTTGCGCATAAATATTATGAGAAAGAGACTATAGTCTTTACCTAATTAATCTCGTTTTCTCTGAAGATTTTTTATTATAATTTTTCTTACCAATTCGCTGCGCATGCGATTTCCACGGGCAACATAGATGTAGCAAAATTTGCGCAACCCGCGATTTCCGCGGGCATGCATTTTAGCCGTCTATTTAACTGTGCAACCCGCTCGTTTATTCTTTCATTTTGGCTTTACTGTGATTTTTAATTGTTTATTTAGCTTTAAACTAGCAGATGGCTTTAATTGTCCACATTTCTGCGAAATATAGAAGAATTTTTTGTAGCATTTTGAGAGCGCTGTTCATAGCTGAAAGATGTCTGTCAGGAAGCGTTTCGCGAGTGATATAACCTATACTCCTGACGATATTTCCGCCACTGATAGCACTTCTGACTCTTATTTCAAGTATATTGAAGATAGTTATAGCGAAACTGATGAGAATTTCTTGGATTCCTCTGCGGATAGTGATGAATCTGAAAATTTATTTTCTATTTAAAATGTTCGACAGTGGTGCAAAATTGATATGCAAAATATTCCACCAGCTCCTGCTTCATTTCCTTTCCTTGGAAATCCCGGACTAAATTCCACTATGGCAAATAATGCAACTGTTTTGGACTATTTTGAACTTTATTTTGACGAGGTTATTTTGTAAATAATAGTAAAAGAGACAAACAGTACAGGAGAGTAATAAACCCATGAGACTAACTACTCGACACTTTGCTAGCTGTATACACCTAAAACTAAGATAATCTCATACACCACGTTTAATTGTATTTCTTGACAATTACATTTAAAACATTCTTCCGATCACGTTCTAGAGCTAAATAAAAATTATTTCATTTTATGTAGAGAAAAACACCCTTTGTCTATTCAAGTTATATTATTAAAAGTATAGCTTAAAATTATGTAACAGGAATCACTATAATAAAATTTACAAAAATCCCGATGTTTAACCGTATTTCTGGACATCCATTTTTAAAACATTCTTCTGATTATGTTCTAGAGCTAAATAAAAATTATTTCATTTTTATGTAGAGAAAAACACCCTTTGTCTATTCAAGTTATATTATTAAAAGTATGGCTTCAAATTATGTAACAGGAATCTCTATAATAATATTTGCAAAAATAACGATGTTTTATCGTATTTCTGGACATCCATTTTTAAAACATTATTCTGATCACGTTCTACAGCTAAATAAAAATTATTGCATTTTTATGTAGAGAAAAATCCCCATAGACTGTTCAAATTACATTATTAAAAGTATTGTCTGAAATTATGTATCAGGAATCACTATATAAATATTTACCAAGTTCACCATGTTTAATCGTATTTCTTGACAATTACTTTTACAATATTCTTCCGATCACGTTCTAGAGCTAAAAAATAAATATTTCATTTTGTGGAGAGAAAAACACCCTTTGATTATTCAAGTTATATTATTAAAAGTATAGCTTAAAATTATGTAACAGGAATCACTATAATAAAATTTACAAAAATCCCGATGTTTAATCGTATTTCTGGACATCCATTTTTAAAACATTCTTCCGATCACGTTCTAGAGCTAAATAAAAATTATTGCATTTTTATATTGAGAAAAATCACCTGTTCAATTATTATTAAAAGTATAGCTTAAAATTATGTAACAAGAATCACTATAATAATTTACCAAAAAAAAATGTTTTAATCGTATTTCTACCTCCATTTTTAAAACATCTTCCGATTTCTAGATCTAAATAAAAATTATTGCATTTTATGTAGAGAAAAAAATGTCTTTATTTACATTATTAAGTATTGTCTAAAATGTATGAAACAATTATTAAATTTACTATGAAATTTTATCGTATTTCCCAATTATTAAAAATTCCCATAAAATAAATTATTTCATTTTATGTAGATAAAAACAACCTTTGCCTATTAAAGTTATATTATTAAAAGTATAGCTTAAAATTATATAACAAGAATCACTATAATAAAATTTACAAAAATCCCGATGTTTAATCGTATTTCTGGACATCCATTTTTAAAACATTCTTCCGATCACGTTCTAGAGCTAAATAAAAATTATTTCATTTTATGTAGAGAAAAACATCCAGTGTCTATTCAAGTTATATTATTAAAAGTATAGCTTAAAATTATGTAACAGGAATCACTATAATAAAATTTACAAAAATCCCGATGTTTAATCGTATTTCTGGGTATTTTAAAATATTCGATCACGTTCTAGAGCTAAATAAAATTATTCATTATGTAGAGAAATATTTGTATTCAGTTATATATATATTAAAATATAGCTTCAAAATTATTACAAATATGTAAATTATACAAAAAATTTTAATAAAATTTACTATTTCTCATCCATTTTAAACATTCTTCCAATCACGTTCTAATAGCTAAATAAAAATTATTGCATTTTTATAAAGAAATTTAACTTCTTATATTATTAAATATAGTTTAAAATAATAAAAAACATATATATAATTTAGAAAATATGTTAATCGTATTTTTATTAACATTATTTTAAAAACCAATTTTCTTTAAAATGGCAATAAAAATTAGTGTTTAGAGTTTTCTATTCTAATTCTGAATGTGAATGAATTCCTCATTAATATAAAATCATTGATTTTAATCGTCTTTGTAAAAATACGAAAAAATAAATGTCTTTAATAATATTAGAAATGAAGAACAGTAAAAAAGTAGATATTAAATAAATAAGGTAACACGCGAAATATCATAATCATTTACACATAGATATATGTTTTAAACATCCTTGGGTGTTGTTTGATACTGATAAACAACCGATTTGCTGCAGTGCTACA
Source organism: Pardosa pseudoannulata (assembly GCA_032207245.1). Taxonomy (NCBI): domain Eukaryota; kingdom Metazoa; phylum Arthropoda; class Arachnida; order Araneae; family Lycosidae; genus Pardosa; species Pardosa pseudoannulata. The sequence goes on along the minus strand of CM063497.1, from coordinate 83,340,720 downwards.
TAAACAGTGGCCTAATAACGTTTTAATTGTAATAAAGTGAAAAAACAATGCATTGTTCCTAAAATGAAGCAGGGATAAAAAACATAGACTTTACACCATTATTCAGTTAATATACGTGTCAAAGTCATTATTTAAAGAAGATCTTCGTTGAACGACATTATTAAAACATTTTTCAATAACGCTCTATAATTTATTTATAAAAAATATTTTTGTGTTTATCTATAAAAAATACAAAAATTTATTAATCATTATTAGTTTTCTTTTCTAATCACTCTAGATTATTTAATATTAATATAATTTTACAGCTAAAAGAAAATAAAAATTAAAAATTCTATAAAAATAAATAAAAATATATAATTTACAATATTATTGATATATATTTATATAAAATATTATTATATTATATATATATATAAATATATATATATAAATATATATAATATATATATATATATATATATATAGTAAATATATATGTAATATATGTATATATATATATATATATTTTATATATATATATAATATATATATACATAATATATATATAATATATATCTTATAAATATAACACAAAAAATAATATGTATATTTTAAATAAAAAATATATATATATATATCAAATATAAATATATCTATATATATATATATATATATATATATGTTAATATACATATATATATTTATATATATATATTATAATATATATTATATATATCTATATATATATATATATATATATATATATATATATACATATATATAATTATTTGTATATATACATATATATATATATATATATATATATATATATATAATATATATATATATATATATATATATATATATATATATATACATTATATATATATTATATGAATATATAAATATATTATATATATATATATATATATATATATATGTTATATATATAAATATATAGTATATATTATGTAAATAATATATATATATATATATATATATATACTAGAAAATTTTTGAGTTTTTATTACATTAACATACATTTTAAATATTATATAATGTAGCCACAAAAAGAAGTGAAAATGCTGAGACAGTATTGAAGAATTTCTTTCTTTATGTACGTGCTGGATTCCCTCATGAATATCGATTACCATAAACGCATTAATTATTTATTTAATAAAAAATGAATGATCGAAGGTGAAAATTCTTTCGTTGAGCTTCAGATTATGTCCTTTGGGAGGATTTTGTGTTGCATGCATTTTATATTCAAAAAGAAAATACATTCGGTAGTTGAAAAATGTTTAGTAAAATATTAAAAAATTTAGCGTTTATTTTATTTTCATTCTGCACTCTTTAAAGCATACAGATTTAATATAACTCGTATGAATACAGTTAAGCATAATTAAATATTATTAGTAAATGTTAGAACAATGAATAATTACCGTTAAAATGATGTGGAGATGGAAAAGCCGTACAATTTATAAGTGTGTTTTTGGTAAATATTTTGATTGGGTTTTTAATACTAGACTTACGACTCGTATTTGTGTTACATGGATACCTGCATTATTTTACGGTGGCCGAAGACGAACTTAGCGAAAGAGGGCAAAAAAGCTACTAACCCAAGGAGGTAAAATTTCACCAGGAGGTAAAAGGATACCATCCCCGCCAGCGCCAGCTGCAGAGAAGAGGGTCATTTTCCCACGGAGGCGAGAGCCTGACCAAGAGGGGGGATTCCACCCCGGCCCTCGTTAACAGGAGATAAGGGAATGCCCGCTTGGAGGAGACAGAACAGACATTTCGTGGAGGAGAGCTGAAACCTAGAGAGGTGCAGGCCGATCGGCACTATTTGGTTATCCTCGGTGTTTTTTAGCCATTTTTGTGTTTAAAAATGTTCAATGTACATATGTTCAATAATTGTAAATTAATAAATATTTAGTCTAGGATTTAGTTACTGCAGTATTTAAATGTAGGCAAGACAGTCTTTCAGCGAACACACAGTACCTGCTCCAGTAACAATAGGCCGAACCCTGGCCGATTGGTTAGGGCGCTGATCGTCGGTACCGGAGTTCGTGGGTTCGAATCCCACTATGGCATGAATGTTCGTAGCCATTCGGAATCGGCTTTAAGAAGTAGATCCCGGTCTCATTAGCCCTCGTCTGCAAAACAGTAGACCGTAGCGCTCCAAACCAAACCAAACGAGTAACAATAGGCGAGCAGGTATAGAAACGAAGTAAACAGTCGTCGAGAAAGACGCTTGCGAGCACACCATATCTTACTGGGTTCATAATCATAAACAGTCGATTTCGTGAGTTGTATTTTAAAGGGGAAATTTAAGTATATTCTTTACATTTTTGCTAGTCTGAAATTAAAATAAATAACAATTCTTTAAAAAGCAGAAAGTAAATATTAAACGAGTAGTCTCACATTAGAACAACAACCTTCCAAAGAGTTAATTTAATGAACAGATGATAAATATGAGAACTTATCTTAATCAAAATACAAAAATTTCTATAATACGTATACAACGAATTAATGAAATGTGTAATTAGGATTTCTAAGTATAATTAAAAAAATTACTCAACTTTCGACTTAGAATAGTCCTGAAAATCATTAACCCATTTATACTAGAAAAACCGGAGTGAATCATTTTGACAACAAAATGCTTAAGATTCTTCAGATTCCTGCATTCCAATAGTTCTTCCTTTCAGAAGTATGTGCTGTTAGAATCATTGTGCGTCATTCACCACTTTTGATCCTTTAACTCAGTATTTAACACAGCAAAGTTACATAAACTCATTTTGACGTTCACTTATGTTTTGAGCATGTCGACGTCATCTGCAATATTTAGCACTGACGACTTATCCTAAATCGAATAATATCAACTAGTCAACTTATATCGACTCCTTTCCCAATTCAAAATTAGTCCGTTTCATACTCATTCTGACTTTCACTGATGTTTTGAACATATCGACGTCATCTGCAATATTTGCACTGACGACTTATCCTAACGACTGACTTATCATCTCATATCGACTAATATCACCTAATCAACTTATATCAACTTATCTGACGACTTATCCTAATCAAAATATTAAAAGTCTATAATATGTATACAACGAATTCATGAAATGTGTTATTTGAATTTCTAAGTATACTTGAAAATAGTACTCGATCCTTAACTTACCCTTTGCAAGAGTCATGAAAACCATAAACCTATATTCACTAGAAAAACTGGAGTGAATCATTTTGACAACAAAAAGTTTAATATTGTTCAGATTACAGCATTCCAATAGTTCTTCTTTTCAGACGTATGTTCTGTTAGTATCATTGTGCATCATTCACCCCTTTTCATCGTTTAACTCAGTATTTAACACAGAAAACACAAATAACCTGGCTCCTCTCCCTATTCAAAATTAGTCCGTTTCATACTCATTCTGACGTTTACTTACGTTTTGAACATGTCGACGTCATCTGCAATATTTAGCACTGACGACTTATCCTAAGTAGAATAATATCGACTAGTCAACTTATATTGACTTATCTGACTACTTATCCTAATCAAAATATTAAAAGTCTATAGTATGTAAACAAACAAATTCATGAAATGTGTTATTCGAATATTTAAGAATAATTGAAAAATAATTGAAAAATTACTGAATCCTTAACTTTCGACTTATAATACTCCTGAAAATCATTAACCGATTTACACTAGATATACTAGAGTGAATCATTTTGACAACAAAATGTTTAAGATTGTTCAGATTCCAGCATTCTAATAGTTCTTTCTTTCCTAAACATGTCCTGTTGATGTCATTGTGCATCATTCACCCCTTTTGATCGCTAAACTCAGTATTTAACACAGAAAAGGCAAAGAAGCTAGCCTTTATCCCTATTCAAAATCAAACCGTTACATACTCATTCTCACGTTTACTGATGTTTTGAACATAATAGACGCATTTGCAATATTTAGCACTGATGACTTATCCTAACGACTGACTTATCATCTCATATTGAATAGTCAACTTCAATCAAAATATTGAAGGTCTATAATATGTATACAATGAATTCATGAAATATGTATTTTGAATTTCTCAGTACAGTTGAAAAAAGTACTCGATCTTTAACTTTCGACTTGCATTAGTCCGGAAAATCATTAACCCATTTACACTATACAAAGTGGAACTAATGATTTGGACAACAAAAGGTTTAAGATTGTTCAGATTCCTGCATTCCGATAGTTCTTCCTTTCAGAAGTATGTTCTGTTAGATTCATTGTGCATCATTCACCCCTTTTTATCGTTTAACTCAGTATTTAACACAGCAAAGGCAAATAACCTGACTATTTTCCCTATTCAAAATCAATCCGTTACATACTCATTCTCACGTTTACTGATGTTTTGAACATAATCGACGCATCTGCAATATTTAGGACTGACGACTTATTCTAACGACTGACTTATCCTCTCATATAATAGTCGAATAGTCAACTTCAATCAATATATTAAAGGTCTATAATATGTATACAAAGAATTCATGAATTTTGTAATTTGAATTTCTAAGTATAGTTGAAAAAAGTACTCGATCTTTGACTTTCTATTTGGAATAGTCCCGAAAATTATTAACCCATTTACACTATACAAAGTGGAACTAATGATTTGGACAACAAAAGGTTTAAGATTGTTCAGATTCCTGCATTCCAATAGTTCTTCCTTTCAGAAGTATGTTCTGTTAGAGTCATTGTGCATCGTTTACCCCTTTTGATCATTTAACTCAGTATTTAACACAGAAAAGACAAAGAACCTGGCTCTTTTTATTATTCAAAATCAATCCGTTACATACTCATTCTCATGTTTATTGATGTTTTGAACATAATCTACGCATCTGCAATATTTAGCACTGACGACTTATCTAACGACTAACATCATCTCATATCGAATAGTCAACTTCAATCCAAAATATTAAAGGTCTATAATATGTATACAACGAATTCATGAAATAAGTAATTTGAATTTCTAAGTATAGTTGAAAAAAGTACTCGATCTTTAACTTTCGACTTGCAATAGTCCTGAAAATCATTAACCCATTTAAACTATGTAAAGTGGAACTAATGATTTGGACAACAAAATCTTTAAGATTGTTCAGATTCCTGCATTCCAATAGTTCTTGCTTTCGATATATGTCCTTCTAGAGTTATACTTCCTCATTCACCCCTTTTTATCGTTTAACTCAGTATTTAACACAGCAAAGGCAAATATTCTTACTCCTTTCCCTATTCAAAATTTGTCCGCTTCATACTCATTCTGACGTTCACTGATGTTTTGAACATGTAGACGTCATCTGCAATATTTAGCACTGACGACTTATCCTAATCAAAATATTAAAAGTCTATAATATGTATACAACGAATTCATGAAATGTGTAATTCGAATATTTAAGTATAACTGAAAAAATTACTCAGTCCTTAACTTTCGACTTACAATACTCCTGAAAATCATTAACCCATTTCCACTAAAAAAACTAGAGTGAATCATTTTGGCAACAAAAGGTTTAAGATTGTTCAGATTCCTGCATTCCAATAGTTCTTCCTTTCAGAAGTATGTCCTGTTAGTATCATTCTGCATCATTCGCCCCTTTTCATCGTCTATCTCAGTATTTAACATAGCAAAGGCAAATAACCCGGCTCCTCTCCCTACTCAAAATTAGTTCGTTTCATACTCATTCTGACGTTCACTGATGTTTTGAACATGTCGACGTCCTCTGCAATATTTAGCACTGAAGACTTTTCCTAAATCGAATAATATCGACTAGTCAACTTATAACGACTTATCTGACGACTTATCCTAATCAAAATATTAAAAGTCTACAATAGGTATATATCGAATTCTTGAAATATGTAATTCAATTTTCTAAGTATAGCTGAAAAATTACTCAATCCTTAACTTTAGACTTAATATAATCCTGAAAATCATTAACCCATTTACACTACAGAAACTGGAGTGAATCATTTTGAAAACAAAAGTTTTAAGATTCCTGCATTCCAATGGAATCCTGAATCCTTCCTTTCAGAAGTATGCCCTGTTAGTGTCGTGCATCATTCACCCCTTTTCATCGTTTAACTCAGTATTTAATACAGCAACGGCAATTAACCTGGATCCTTTCCCTATTCAAACTCACTCCGTTTCATACTCATTCTGATGTTCATGGATATTTTGCACTTGTCGACGTCATCTGCAAAATTTTGCCCTCAGTATTTAACACATTAAAGTCACAGAACCTGTCTCCTTTCCCTATTCAAAATCAGTCCGTTTCATACTCACTCTGACTTTCAAGGATAGTTTGCACTTGTTGACATCATCTGCAAAATTTTGCCCTCAGTACATAACACGTGAAAGGCACAGAACCTGGCTCCTTTAACTATTCAAAATCAATCTGTTTCATACTCATTCTGATGTTCCCTGATATTTTGCACTTGGCTACATCATGTACAATATTTTACACTAGCACAATTTTCACCTTCAAAAACTAAATTTTCACAAGTAATTTTGAATAGTTTCACTAATATTAATCCAGATTTTACTAATTATGCCTAATTTTTTTACACCAATTTGTACGTTAAAAGAACAAATATCTTCAACTAACAACATAGCGTTAGAAGATTAATAGAATTCTAAAAGTACTGTGAAAGATTAATGAAAATGATAATAATAAATTAATTTAAAGAGTAAAACTCTCAGTTTCTTAATATTTTTATTAGTGTATACGAGGATAATATGATTATACTTTGATTAATAACGTAACTCTAAAAGTAACAACATGATGCCAGTAGATTAATAA
>CM063497.1:83316407-83328907 GCA_032207245.1 Pardosa pseudoannulata | reverse complement strand
GTTTTTAACGGATTTTCCCCACTGTATATAAAGATAACTATACTAAAAAAACAATAAATATTAATCCTTAAAATGATAATTCAAATTGCACAGTCAATTTTAAAGGTTTTCTAAACCATATTCTACGATGAATAAATAAATAGCTTTCAGGACTTCTTAGTAGCGCTTTCATATATTTCAAAAGAATAAATTGTATAGCTATCATCTGCAGTAAATTTAAAAATGTCAAAAAATAAAAAATCGAAAAATCATCCATGTCTCTAAAAAGTTTTTTTTTTAAAGCAATTTATCCTCTCTACATATCGTTACCCGATACTGTGAAATTTATGCAAAGATAAAGTAAAGTACTAATCGTTTCATTGAAAGATGGTGGTTAAATGGTCGCTCAAATTTTATAATGACGAAAGTAGTAATTTCATTAGACTTTAGTGCAACAATTAATATATATACATACATACATAGATATGCATATATATATATATATATATATATATATATATACATACATATATATATATGCATATATATATATACATATATATATATATATATATATATATATATATACATGCATACATATATATATATATATTATATATATATATATATATATATACATATATATATATATATATATATATATATATATATATATATATATATATATATATATATATATATATATATATATATATATATATATATATATATATATATATATATACTTCCTACAAAAGACCTGCAGCGACTATAGTTGAATAATGCATTTACTTATGTAACACTGATTATCTCATTTCGTAATTCGGACTGACGATAAATCTTAAGAGAAACCCATTCTATTAGAAAATAGCACTCTTAAGTTCTTCGTCTAAGGAATACTCCTCTCGAAAACTGGAAGTGGGAAATTTCGATCGTGTTCGGAGGACATTCAAATGGGCAGTTAACAAAGGAAGAATGTCTCCTTCCGTTACACCTTTTTCATTTAAGTTTGAATTGTCAAGGGATTATCGAGGAGAAAAAGGTGAAATACGTTAGCGTTCAGGAATAGATTGCAATGCTATTATGTTCGTATTTAAAAACGGATAATTTACTTCACTTACAAGAAGGAGCCTTAACATTATAATCATCTTTGCATTGAGGTATTTTGAATTTCCAAAAAAATAAAGGGAAAAAGTCCCAAAACTTGTAAAAAATATAATGACGTCTGTGGTCCCCTTAAAATACAATGACGTATGGTAAAAACGTCTGGGGTCTCCTTAAAATAAAATGAAGTCTCGAAGACTTCAATTATGTCATGTTTCAATAAAGACGTTCACGTCTACAACACGTCAAGACGACACCATGTAGCATTATATTAAATTATATAAGTATTTAAATCGCGCTTCGATTTATTTTTGCTTAGAATGTTGAAGATGTCATGTGTCATCAGAAAAATTATATAAGAAGCCGAAAAACATAAAAGTGTAAAAAAATATCAGTTTTTCTACCTATTCCAAAATGCTAACAATTGTTCCTATTTTACACACATGCGAATTTGTGTTATACTAATGTTTAATTATTTTTCATTAACATCATATATAATTCTCATGAAATGTTATTTAGAAATGCATATGTGAAAATAAAATGTTCAGTAGCTAAGCGTATAAATTTTGTGTTGATAAAATTTAAATCGTATTTTCTGTATTGTATTTCATCAAATTCCATTTTAATTGTATGTCAAGGATTTAAACTAACACTACCATACTATTACTGTCCTTTTACATCATTTATGAACCTCATGAAATATTACATAGCTATACAAATTTCAAAATAAAAAAGTTCTGTTTCTAAGCTTATATATTTTGTATTGATAAAAATTGAACAGTATTTTTGTATGTATCCAATTCCGCTTTACTTGTCAAGGATTTAAACTAACAATTTTCATTGAAACTTCAATGAGTTGTGCATTTACAAGTTCATAGATATTATAGAGAAATTTTCTCCGTGTAACAAAGAAACAGTAATAAATTGTAAACTTTGCATAGAATGTAATGGTTGAAATTCATCAGTTTTCAAAAGATCTTGCATTGCTCAATCGGTATCTTCTCGTTCGTAAATTTTAAAACAAATGACTTTATACACACATATACATACGTATATATATATATATATATATATATATATACAAAAATATCCAAGTAGGAATGTAAATAATTACATGAAATTTCAACCTTGATACATGATAATCAGGAACAAGTATGTAAAAAAATAGTTAACGCACATAGCACATTTAGTTTGCAGCAAACTTGTACCAAACAGGCAGCAGACTTGCTTTGCAAGCCTGCAAACTTGCAGCAAACTTGTACCAAACAGGCAGCAGACTTGCTTTGCAAGCCTGCAAACTTGCAGCAAGTTCTGCATGACAAGTTTGAAGCAAGACTTTAGCAAGTCTACATAAACTTCGAAGTCACCATACCTCCAACGTGCAGAAAACTTGACCTCCAACTTGCAATAAACTTGTCATGGAATTTCCAGTACACTTGCCGCTCAAGTTCGTTTCAAACTTGTCATATCATACTTGCAGCAAATTTGTCATGAAAGTTGCAGTACATTTGCCATGCAAGTTCGCTGCAAACTTGTCAAATCAAACTTGCAGCAAGTTCATAGTAAATCACGGTTGGAAAAAAACCCCGCTGTTTTTGAAAAAAAGAACCATTTTCCTTAAATAGCATATATAAAGGATTTTTTTTTTACTTTTGGAAAGTCTAATATTTTAATTAATTTTGAATGAATATTAAAATTTCATTAGTAATTAATTTCTTGCTAACTAACCCTTTGCACTCGAGGGCTCCTGCGCGGAGCCATTTAAAATTTGTCTTCAAACTCGAGGGCACCGTTACGGAGAAATGCAGAATAATTAGTTTTTACGATTTGTTTTTGTTCTTATGTTAAAAACTGAAAATCATTTAGCATTGTCTCCGTGGTAGCGCAGCTCTCTAGTTTGAAAAACAATTTAAATGGCTCCACTCCGGAGCCCTCGAGTGCAGAGTTAATTAGTACGAAATTAATTTCTAATGAATTTTTAATATTTATTCAAAATTATCTAAAATCGTAGTCTTTCCAAAAGTAAAAAAACTCCTTTTACACATGCTACTTAAACCAAATAAAATGTTTTTCTTTTCAAAAACAGCGGGGTGTTTACAAACCTTGGTTTGCAATGAACAAGCTGCATGTTTGATGTGACAAGTTTGCTGCAAACTTGCACGACAAGTGCACTTTAACTTGCAAGACAAGTATTCCGCAAGTTGGAGGTATATTGACTTCGAAGTTCGCGTAGACTTGCTGCAGTCTTTTTTCAAACTTGAAGACTTATCATGCTGTATTTGCTGAAAGTTTACAGGCTTCTAAAGCAAGACTGCTGCAAATTTTCTTCAAACTAAATATGCTGTCTATCATAGAGCCATCTAAGAAACTTTGAAATAATACTTTATACAGAGAAAAAAGTTTTAATACCATTGGAGATAATTTAAAATTTATAAATCCTACACTTAAAAGGCCCAAAAGGAAAAAAAAGGAATTAAAACAAAATTTTAGAAACACTCCAAAAAGTTGAAAAAAATTCAGTTAAAAATTAAAATTTTCAACATAGGTTTAACATGGCCCAATACACGCTCATTGAAAACGAAAACATTGCTTAGGGAATTAATAGAATTAACACATCTATTTAATTTATTAGAAATTTTAGATAGTTGCAAATTATAGAGAAATGCTACTGAATAACCACACTGGAATAATTAAAATAATAAATGCCTTTTAAAAGATCCATAGCAGCTTGCGGAATGGCGTGTCTACCATGTTATCATTCTTATCTTTGGCCGGGAAACGTTTGCGCATGCGCTCGTTATCTTAACTCTCATGCAGTGATGGGAATTTCCGCTTGCTCCAGGTTTGTCATAACAATATTGCCACAGTTTTGCAGCAAAATTCCTTTGGAAAGGAGTGCTCGCTTTATGCACTGTTGTAGGAGTTTTGCTGCAAATTTTTCGCGTCAAATTTGTTATGACCAGATTTGTTATATTATCCAAAAAAAATCAACCTTGCTGCAAGTATGCATGCTATCTGGGATTTCTCCTACATAACATGGATGTTACATCAGTTTGTTCTTAGCCCCTCCCTGTATTTAACCTTAATAACCATACAAAATTACATTCAGTTTAATCCAGTAATTTTGTAAAGAAAAGCAAAAAAATAAATAGACGTCATTGAATACCATGGGTATTATATAAATAAATAAAATTTCAACAAAAATCGAATCTGAAATTTCTAAATATATACCGCTCAAATGGAATAAAAATATCCACACGACAGGAAACTGTTCCAAATCATTTCCCTTTTCCCTGTTTCAGAATAGTTTCTGAACGTGATATGATTGACCAATGCCTGTTTTCGAAAGGAAAATGAAATGGAACATGTGTTCTGAGTGAAATCAGTAAAGCGAAAAATGTAACAAAAGGTCTGTTTCCCGTTTTGAAACATTTCTCACAAAATGACTAAGCTGTTTTTAAAGAACGGCAGAAAACATAAGTAAATTAACAAATTTATTAATATATTTTTATTATATATTTAAATCTTTCTCTCATTTACAGTGTAACAAATAACTTGTCGAAAATAATAAATCACTTCGATCCCTCACAAATGTTTTACTAAAACTAATTAAAGCTTTTAAAAATAAGAAAGCCGAAATACACAAGAATTATTTTTATTTAGCATAATTAGCACCATTAATAGAACAGTAATTATCAGACATGAATTCAAACTCGAATATAAACATACGGTAGTTTCTGAAAGTGCCTCCATTTATTAATTTTTTAATAAAAACCACGATGTAACATTTGATACAGTAAAACTATAATTAAAAAATAAATAAATGAATATATATATATATAATATATATATATATATATACATACCGGGAGGCCATAATTAAACTGACAGTGTTCACAGAGTTCTGTAGCCCGATCTATTTGTGAGATTGACGCCACATTTTGTAAGAAGATGAAACAAGACGGTGGACAAAGGATTCCGCGGAAAAATAAATTAGTTCTTAAAGTCACCGCTAGGGGAATATTTGGCGCTGTGTAATAGAAAATAGAGTGGTAACAAATGCAAATCACTACAGGAATTGCCTTTAATTTTGCATTCAAATGTGGTTCAATGTGGCTGCCTTTGTTGTGAACCATATATTGCATTCTGTGCACAGTATGCACACCAGCAGAAAGCAACATGTCTGCATGAATCTTCCGTACAGTCCGTGATCTGTTATCCTTGAACGTAGCCAGGTCCTGGACCACCCCTTGGTAGACCTTGGACTTAAGGTAACCCCATATCCAGAAGTCGCATGGGGTAAGATCAGCCGACCGAGGTGGGCATGCAGTTGGAAAGGAGCGGCTAATGACTCTTTCTGTTGTAAATTTCTGTCGTAGCAGCTGTTGCACCCATACAGCAATGTGTGCATGGGGCTCCTTCTTGCATGAAAAGGATTTCACCAAGACATTGTCTTTGCTGAAGTGCCAGAACGAAAAAGGTGTTCAACATGTGGCGATATTTCTCTCCGTTAACAGAACAGGTTTCTGGTCCTGTCTCAGTAATGTTCTCATAGAAAAATGGACCTAAGATAAATTCCGCTGTGAACCCACACCAAACAGTTACCTTTGGTGAATGTAAAGGAATTGCTGTGACTGCATGTGGTGATTTGTCATCTCAAATTTGGCACTTCTGGGTATACAAAATTCCATTCAAGTAAAAAGGGGCTCGTCACCCTATAAGATTTTCCACGGCCAAGCATCATCCACCTCCATTCTGGCAAGAAAGGTGAGAGCAAAAGTCAATCGCTTATCATGGTCTTGATACAGTAACTCCTGTACACGGCTGATCTTGTACGGATAGAAGTTGATAAACTCTGGTAAGATTTTCATACCGTACTGTAAGGCATATCCATATTCCGAACTACTCAACGAGCGCTAGAAGTGGCAGCAATATTGTCTGGTCCTCTGTCGACAAGCGCCGTGGCAACTGCATTGTATCCTGCGGTACAGGTTTTCGTCCTCTGTCTCACTGGACCTTCAGAGAACCTGTTTTAAACGTCGCAATTGCTTTTAAATTAAAAATACAGGACCGTCACCTTTAAGTATTCTTTTGTGAGCTCTAAAAGCACGAAGAGTGGTTGACGCTTATTTGAGGTAAAAGAATTTGACCAGTAACGCACTCTCGACTAAAGAAGGAGACATTGCACATAAATTTTCAATCCAATTGATTCGAAACGTAACACATTGCCTTTTAAAACCCAAGCAGCTAGTACTGTGCCAATGGATGTAACATGAAATTTTAATAAAGAATTTCTTCTTCTGCTCAGCGTACGTGATACTGCAGATCACGGTGTTTATGTATATGTTATCGGTGTTTATGTAGATTTTAAGCTTTTTTAAAAGTGTTGCCATATTGCACTTGAACTAAATCAGAAAATGTGCATAATAAAAGGTAATTTTATTCCGTATTAATTTGCATTTGCTAACACTCTATTTTCTATAACACAACTCTAAATATTAACCTAGCGGTGACTTTTGGAACTAATTTGTTTTTTCGAGGAATTCTTCGTCACCCTCTTGTTTACTCTTCCTACAAAATGTGGTGACATTCTTTCAAATAGATCTCGCTGCAGAATACTTTGAGCACTGTTAGTTTAATTATGAGATATATATATATATATATATATATATTTATATATATATATTTTTATAATATATATATATATATTTTATATATATATATATATATTTATAAATAATTATATATATATATACGAAAAAGATAAATATTTAGTTCAGATAAATTTCATATCAGATATAACCATAGAAATATTAAAAACTTTTCCCACGGTTTTTTACTACTGAAAGAGGAAAGGAAAAGCAAATTATTTGTATTAGTAAATAATGTTTTATCTATAAAAATCGATAATTACTTATCTATATTACAAGACAATATAAAATATGGTAAACCAACCACCGTAATTAAAACGCATAATTAAACTCATATCACGAAAAACTATAGATTTTATGTTGCTACAGTATCCTACCATTTCGTCCTATACGTGATGAAATTCATGTGTGAAAATAACTCATCTCCCACTGTGTTTCATTGCTTTTTTTTACATTTTCAAGACAATTATCTAATTCAGGGAAATTGTGTAAATATTTTTCTCAGAAAAGCAATAATGAAACTAAAGAAGTGTTCTTAAAGGGAACAATAGGGTTATATAATCCTAAAATGTTACAATAACAAAAGAGAATCTGAAAGAAGTAAGTACTTTAATTGCTTACTTTGTAGGAGTGTATATTTTTAGTACAAATGTAGTAGATTTCAATATAATAATAACTATTTTGAATTCCGTATAGAAGTTTTTTATGTGTTTATGTGATAAAAATATCAATAAAAAGTGACTATCTCTCTATATGGAATTTTTGTGTGTACATGTGTGTTTAGTGTTGCTATGCATTTCTAAACGTTTGAACCAACCTTCACAAAATTCTGCATGGATTTTCAGGTTAACCCCTAAAAAGGTTGTAGCCAGCGGAGAATTTGGTTTATAGCATAAAGCAAATATTTTGCTTCAATTTCATAAAAAGTTTAGTTTCTAATCCGCAATGTTTCAAAAGTTATATGGCAGGTAAGTGAATATCATATTTTCCAATTTACATTTATCTCATTTCTTTTATAAATATGACACTTGAAATGTCAAAACTAAATAATTTCTTAAACCTAGAGGAACCTTAAATCTGTTAGATCATAAATTGTATAAAATTATTTCTAAAAAGATTGTAAGAATTTGTTTTATAATGAAACAACAAAAGCGTGTTATTATAAAGAATTTAAGCCTACAAAGTTACTATGTCCACCTAAAATTTCTTTATCTCTTTAGAGAATGCAAAACTCCTCAATGGTCCTTATTAAAGATTTGGTAAAAAATTATTCTTAAAGAATATTTTATTTAATAATTAAACGAGAAAATCTTGTTATATTGGAGATTTTATTAATGCAAAGTTACTACTTCTTTCTAAAAATTGTTTATCAATTTGGAGATTGTAGAACACGTCAATGTACCTCTACAATCTCTCTTTTAAAGAAGTTATACAATTTTCATTCGAAAAGAAGATTTGATTTAATGACGAAACGAGAAAAGCCTGTTACAATGGGGATTATAAGCCTAGAAAGTTACTACGGCTTCCTAAATTTTTTTTTTATTAATTTGGAGAATGCAGAATTTCTGAATGTTCCTTTACAATCTCTTTTAAAGAACTTGTACAAAATCCATTATAAAAAGAGAAAAGACTGTTATAAAGGAGATTTTAAGCCTGGAAAGTTACTCTGTCCTCCTTAAACTTGTCTATCCCTTCGGGTAATGAAGAATAACTCTGAATAATATCTAAAATAACCTGCCTTGTGCAGTCACACGTTGCATCCAATCAGAAAGGTGCTGTAAAAACGCAAGGCTAACGTTTATTAATTGTATAATAAACAATATTTGAAAATGTTTTAAATCTTTTTTTTAAAAATTATATTAACAGAGCCAGTAGCGTAGCATAACTAGCCCAGGCAAGATCATTAAGTAACCTCACTGGCTTAGATTCCTGGAAACTCCAGAAATTAAATATACTCAATATGGGGGGGATAATCAGATAATAGCAACTCAGTGGGGCATGATTAAAAAATGTCAAGAAGCACTGGGATAAGGTAACACGTTGTACATTGCCATGCAGTGCAATGCTAAATGGAATATATAGAAAATGAATAAAGTTTCTCAAGAAAAACCGAGATATAAGATCGATTTAAAATATCCTGACTTGTCCATTCACCCACTATTTTCCAATCAGAAAGGTGCTGTAAAGGGGTTGGCGTATCCTTATCCGTTGCATAATAATCACTTTTTGAAAATTTTGCCCGACTCTTGGATCATCAAGGATATATAACACACATAAATGAACCTTTATATATCGATTCAATCATCTTTAACTTTGCATAAAAGATTTAGATTTGTAATTTAAAATTAATATTAACTGAGGCTGTAGCATATCATAGCTGGTCGAATCAAGATCAGTATAACTGTGGCATCAATTGGTTTAATTACTGAAAACTACAGTTATTAAACAAGCTCAACATGTGGGGTCAGTAGAGGTTTTTAAGACTTTCAGTGGAGATGTGCAAAAAAAAAAGGGTTCAAAATTCACTAGGATAAGGTATTAGGTTACTAATTACCATATATGCCGATCTTAGGTAAGACCCATAGAAAGTGAAGAGTGTGTCACAAGGAAAACAGAGAAAAAAGATCTAAAATAGCCTGTCTTGTCCAGTCACACATTATATCCAATCAGATAGGTGCTGTAAAGACACATAACTTCTCCTTATTCGTTGCATAATAATCATTTTTTGAAAAAATTGCATGATTGTTGGATCATTGAAGCTATATAATACAACACATATAAATAAACATACATATATAAACGTAAGACAAACATTTATTAACTGTATAATAAACAATTTTTGAAAATGTAAAATCTTTTTTTAAATTCATATTCACAGAGCAAGTAGCGTAGCATAGCTGGCAAGATCATTTGAGTGACTTTACTGGCTTAATTTTCTGGAAATTCCAGTAATTAGATATGCTAACCATGGGGGAGGGAATCAGATAATAGGATAATATCAACTCGGTGGGGCATGATTCAAAATAATGTAAAGAAGCACTGGGCTAAGGTAACACATTGCTCATTGCCATTCACGGTAATGCTATATGGAACACATAGAAAATGTCTCAAGGAAAACCAAGAAATACGATTGATTTAATATATCCTGATATGTCTAGTCACCTACTATTGTCCAATCAGAAAGGTGCTGTAAAGACCCTTGACTCATCCTTAATCTTTACATAATAATCACTTTTTGAAAAATTTGCCTGACGGGAAACTTTTTGAAACATTTACCTGGGAGGGCATCAGATAATCACATAATAATAACTCGGTCGGGCATGATTCAAAAAATATCAAGAAGCACTGGGCTAAGGTAACACGTTGCTCATTGCCATTCAGGGCAATGCTATATGGAACACATAGAAAATGTCTCAAACCAATAAATACGATCGATTTAAAATATCCTGACATGTCCAGTCACACACTATTGTCTAATCAGAAAAAAGCTGTAAAGACCCTTGACTCATCCTTATTCGTTGCATAATAATCACTTTTTGAAAATTTTGCCTGACGGAAAACTTTTTGAAACATTTACCTTCGAGGACATCAGATAATCACATAATAATAACTCGGTCGGGCATGATTCAAAAAATATCAAGAAGCACTGGGCTAAGGTAACACGTTGCTCATTGCCATTCAGGGCAATGCTATATGGAACACATAGAAAATGTCTCAAGGAAAACCAAGAACTACGATAGATTTAAAATACATGTCTAATCACACACTATTGTCCAATCAGAAAGGTGGTGTAAAGACACTTGACTTATCCTTAATCGTTACAGAATAATCACTTTTGAAAAAATTAGCGTATCGGAAAACTTTTTGAAACATTTACCTGGGACGGCATCAGATAAACACATAATAATAACTCGGTCGGACATGATTCAAAAAATGTCAAGAAGCATTGGGCTAAGGCAATACGTTGCTCATTGCCATTCAGGGCAATGCTATATAGAACACATAGAAAATGTCTCAAGGAAAACCAATAAATACGATCGATTTAAAATATCCTGACATGTCCAGTCACACACTATTGTCTATTCAGAAAAAAGCTGTAAAGACCCTTGACTCATCCTTATTCGTTGCATAATAATCACTTTTTGAAAAATTAGCTTGTCGGAAAACTTTTTGAAACATTTATCTGGGAGGACATCAGATAATCACATAATAGTACCTCGGTGGGGCATGATTCAAAAAATGTCAAGAAGCACTGCGCTAAGGTAACACGTTGCTCATTGCCATTCAGGGCAATGCTATATGGAACACATAGAAAATGTCTCAAGGAAAAACAAGAAATACGATTGATTTAAAATATCCTGACATGTCTACTCATCCACTATAGTCCAATCAGAAAGGTGCTGTAAAGACACTTGACTCATCCTTAATCGTTACAGAATAATCACTTTTTAAAAAATTAGCGTGTCGGAAAACTTTTTGAAACATTTACCTGAGAGGGCATCAGCTAATCACATAATAATAACTCGGTGGGGCATGATTCAAAAAATGTAAAGAAGCAGTGGGCTAAGGTAACATGTTGCTCATTGACATTCAGGACAATGCTATATGGAACACATAGAAAATGTCTCAAGGAAAACCAAGAACTACGATTGATTTAAAATACATGTCTAATCACATACTATTGTCCAATCAGGAAGGTGGTGTAAAGACACTTGACTTATCCTTATTCGTTGCACAGTAATCACTTTTTGAAAAATTTCTCTGACTCTTGGATCATCAAGGATATAAAATGTAACACAGAAAAGCATACATATATATATTGATTCATTCGTCTTTAACTTTGCATAAAAGATTTAGAATTGGGTCATTTTCGTTATACATGCTGCGTAACCAGTACATAATCCCAAGATGTGTTTAAACATTAAACGAAAAATCATTCTGAAGTGGTCTGGAGACATCTGAAAGCGGAAGGGTAAGTATAAAAGACTTAGGGATATTTCCGATATCTACTTATTGGAGTGACATTTGAAGAATATTGACTTTGAAATAATTATGCTTTTACATAACATTTCACTTTAGGAATTCACAACGCATGTTAAAAGTTCGTTAACACTAGATTTACAGACCGAGACAAATTGACTCTCTCTCTATATATAAAATTTGATCACTATATATATATATATATATATATATATATATATATATATATATATATATATATATATATATATATATATATATATATATATATATATATATATATATATATATATATATATATATATATATATATATATATATATATATATATATATATATATACATATATATATATATATATATACATATATATATATATATATATATATATATATATAATATATATATATATACATATATATATATATACATATATATATATATATATACATATATATATATATATATATATATATATATATATATATATATATATATATATATATATATATATACATATATATATATATATATATATATATATATATATATAATATATATATATATATATATATATATATATATATATATATATATATATATACATATATATATATATATATATATATATATATATATATATATATATATATATATATATATATATATATACATATATATATATATATATATATATATATATATATATATATATATATATATACATATATATATATATATATATATATATATATATATATATATATATATATATATATATATATA
>CM063497.1:83308907-83311407 GCA_032207245.1 Pardosa pseudoannulata | reverse complement strand
AAATATTTGATTCAGATTCAATGAAATATTTAAAAAAAAAATATTCGTTATGGCTGAATTTTTTAACCATATTTAAAAATATTCTACGGATTGAGAGTTATTTTGTTTTTTGGTCAAATTGTCTGAAGATAAGAATCACATAAGAACAATAAAATATTTTTCGTAAAATATCTGTTTAACAATTTATGAAATATTCTTGAGAAATTTAAGCTATTCATTGTGCTTGATTTTTTTAAACATATTTAAAAGTATTCTTCGGAATGAGTATCTTTTATACATCATTCATAAATTTCTCTTGGTATAAAAAAATGGCAAAGGAATATAAAATATTTTAGTTAAATATTAAGTCTTCATGAAATATATTAAAATTAAAGATATTCATTGTGTGTGAATATGTTTAAACATATTTAAAAATATTCTATGCAGTAAGAGTTATTTATACATCATTCATCGACTTGTCTGGAGATAAAAATAACAAGAAAACAATAAAATATTTTTGGTAAAATATCTGTTTAACACTTTTTGAAATATGTTTTAGAAAATGTAATATATCTATTGTGTTTGAATTTTGTGAAACATATTTAAAAATATTCTTTGGAATGAGTGTCATTTATACATTATTCATCGATTTCTCTCAATATAAAAAATGACAAAAGAAATATAAAATATTTTTAGTTAAATACCTGATTAAGTTTTCATGAAATATTTTTTAAAAAATAAAGGTATTGTTTGTGCCTGAATTTCTTTAATCATATTCAAAAATATTCTACTGATTGAGAGTTATTTATACATCATTTATCGAGTTGTCTGGAGATATAAATAACAAGAGATCTATAATATATTTTTGATAAAATATTTGTTTAACACTTGATCGAATATTTTTGAAAAATTAAAGATATTCATTGTGTTTGAATAATGCGAAGCATATTTAAAAATATTCTTTGGAATGGGTGTCCTTTATACATCATTAATCGATTTATCTCGATATAAGAAAAATGACAAATGAAATATAAATTATTTTTAGTTAAATATCTGAAAAAAAAGATATTCGTTTTGTCTGATTTTTTTAAAAAATATTTAAAAAATATTATACGGATTGAAAATTATTAATACATTATTAATAGAGTTGTCTGAAGATAAAAATAACAAGAGAACAATAAAATATTTTTGGTAAAATAGCTGCTTAACACTTTTGACTTTATTTTTGAGAAATTTAAGCTATTCATTGTGTTTGAATTTTTAAAATATATTTAAAAGTATTCTTCGGAATATGTGTCATTTATAAATCATCCATCGATTTCTCTTAATATAAAAAATGGCAAAAGAAATATAAAATATTTTAGCTAAATATCTGATTAAGTCTTCCTGAAATATTTTAAAATTAAAGATATTCATTGTGTCTGAAATTTTTTAAACCTATTTAAAAATATTCTACTGAGTAAGAGTTATTTGTACATCATTCATCGAGTTGTCTGGAGATAAAAAATAACAAGAAATCAATAATATATTTTTTGTAAAACATCTGTTTGACAGTTTATGAAATATTTTTGATAAATTTAATACATTCATTGTGTTTTAACTTTGTAAAACTTTTCTTTAAAAATATTCTTTGGACTGAATTCTCATTTATACATCATTCATCGATTTCTCTTGGTATAAGAAAAATGGCAAAAGAAATATAAACTATTTTTAGTAAAATATCTGTCTAAGACTTCATAAAATATTTTTGAAAAAATACATAAAAGATATTCGTTGAGTCTGAATCTTTTTAAACATATTTTAAAATATTCTAAGGAATGAGAAGTTTTTTTATACATCATTCATTGAGTTGTTTGGGTATAAGAAAAATGACGAGAGATAGTTTTAAAATATTTTTAAGTAAAATACCTGTTTAAAATTTTATGAAATATTTTTGAAAAATAAAGATAGTCATTGTGAATTTTTTAAACATATTTAAAAATATTACAAGAAATGGGTGCCATTTTACATCATTAATCGAACTATCACGTTATAAAAAAATGGCAATAGAAATATAAACTATTTTAGTTGAATATCTGTTAAAGTCTTTATGAAATATTAGGAAAAATTAATAGGAGTATAATAAATACACAAAATTTATTCTACATAAAATATACTGTTTTAATTAAACCCGCATTTCAAATTTCCTCTATTAAACTTATTTCAAATACGTATGGAAATATTACTGAGAGATAAAACTCTTATATAAATAACGTCGGAATAAAAATAGGAAATCCATTTTTACATTTATTTAAATCTATTGGGTTAAAAATTAATAGTAGATTCTATACTATAAAAAGAACTAGTAATATTTGAGATTGCAAAAATTTAGTGTAATAACATTTCTCCGATTAATCAAAACGTCTGCTTTTTTAATAAAGGATGATTTACTTTAAAGATTTAATATTATAACTAACTTTTATATTAAACTTCTATTATTTTTTCCTCATACTTCATAAAAACTTTAACATATATTAAACTA
>CM063497.1:83288907-83306407 GCA_032207245.1 Pardosa pseudoannulata | reverse complement strand
TACAGAATGAAAAAAAATCCTTTTTTGTCATTAAACTCTTTGTAATTACTAAAACAGTAATTATAATAATTTATTGTTATCAATAATCACAGTTTGAAAATAATATTAACAATAAACATATTAGTCTTGTACAATCAGGAATTTTTTTAATTGTTTCAATGAAGGGAAAGAATCTGTAAAAGGATATTTTAATAATCATAACAGTATTTGGTTTAAGAAAGTAGAGAATAAATATCGTAAAATAATAGTTCAACCTCTCAGGTTGTTCAACAGTTAGTTCTCACGTGGAAACGAGGTATGAATATATTCGAGCTAAAGAGATCTACAGAAGATACACTTAATATTAGAATCCCCAATGATGTATTTCCTCAGATGGATTCTACCTCAGGACACACTTATAGAGCAGATATGAATGGAAATGTACCATTGAAAACTGACTCAGATACAGTTATGATGTAATTAATATAAAAAGTACCCACTCGTTGTTTTCCGCCAGTGAGACGCCATGTGTTATCAGATAATAAAACATTAATTTTTCTGTTATCAAGTGAAACCTGTATATGTGAGACAGAATAAATTAATTCCCCGAGGGAATAGCTAGGAACGTCGCCATAACATTGTATAGAAGATTTCTGTATCACATTGCGAGATATTTTATCAATAAAATCTAAAATGCTGTCTGTCGCGTCAGTGAAATGGAGTCAAGATACAGTTAAGGATCACAAAGTAATAAAAACCACTAATGGACCAAATTTAAAATGATGTCATACTAATGACTTCAGGTGAAGATTTAATGGAAGATTAGAAAGTAAAATGCTATCATTGACTAACACTTTGTGCCTTATCAGCATTCTTGTGTGATAAAGAAGCTATTAAGACATGTATCACAATTTAAGTTGTACCAGTGGAATCTAAAATGTTATCTGTCGCTTCAATATAATACAATAAACAATTAAGGCTCATACAGCAATCAAAAGCCACTAATGTGCCAAATTTCAAATGATGTAATGCAAATTAATTCTAGGCAAGAAAATATGGTTAAATAGTAAGAATATCACATAATCTAACTTTTTGTGTCTTATCGACGTTGTTGTCAAATGGAGACGCCATTAAGACATGTATGACGAAACAAGGGGTTTTTCTAGTGGACTTTTGCGTCAATATAATGCAATAAAGAAACAGTAAAGGATTATAAAGTAATAAAAAGCTACTAATGGTCCAAATTTCATATGATGTCACGCTAATGACTTCAAGTGAAGATTTTATGGAAGATTAGAAAGTAAAATACTATCATTGACTAACTCTTTGTGCCTTATCAACATTCTTGTCTGATAAAGATGTATCACCATTCAAGTTGTACCAGTGGAATTTAAAATGTTATCTGTCGCTTCAACATATCAAGAAACATAAACAAGAAACAGTTCAGGCTCATAAAGCAATCAAAATATACTAATGAGTCAAATTTCAAATGATGTCCAGCCAATGATTTATGCCAGCCAAGATATGGTTAAATAGTAAGAATCGCACTTGAACTAGCTTTTTGTGTGTTATCAGCATTGTAGCCTGATTGAGACACTATTAAGGCATGTATCACGAAACAAGTGATTGTTCCAGTGGACCCTCGCTTTAATATAATGCAATAAAGAAACAGTTGAGGATCAGAAAGTAATAAAAAGCTACTAATGCACCAAATTTTAAATGATGTAATACTAATGAGTTCAGGTGAAGATGGTATGGAAGATTAGAAAGTAAAATACTATCATTGACTAACTCTTTGTGCTTTATCAGCATTGATGTCTGTAAGATATTTAACACAATTCAAGTTGTACCAGTAGAATCTAAAATATTATCTGTCGTTTCAGTATAATACAATAAAGAAACAGTTAAGGCTCAGAAACTAATCAAAAGCCACTAATGGGCTAAATTTCAAATGATGTCCAGCCAATGAATTATGCCAGGCAAGATATGGTTAAATAGTAAGAATTACACTTGAATTAATATTTGTGTCTTATCAATATTGTTATCTGATGGAAACGCTATTAAAACATGTATTACGAAACAAGGATTTGTTCTAATGAACATTCGCGTCAATATAATGCAATAAAGAAACAGTTAAGGATCATAAAGCAATAAATCTACTAATGCACCAAATTTTAAATGATGTCATACTAATGAGTTTAGGTGAAGATGGTATAGAAAATTAGAAACTAAAATACTATCACTGACTAACTCTTTGTACCGTATCAGTATTCTTGTCTGATAAAGACGCTATTAAGACATGTATCACAATTCAAGTTGTACCAGAAGAATCTAAAATGTTATCTGTCGCTACAATATAATACATTCAAGAAACAGTTAAGGCTCAGAAAGCAATCAAAAGCCAATAATAGGCCAAATGTTAACTGATGTCTAGCCAATGAATTCTAGGCAAGAAGATATGGTTAAATAATAAGAATGCACATAAACTAACTTTTTGTGTCTTATCAACATTGTTGTCTGATGGAGAAGCTTTTAAGACATGTATCACGAAACAAAGACTTGTTCTAGTGAACTCTCTTGTCAATATAATGCAATAAACAAACAGTTAAGTATCACAAAGTAATAAAAAGCCACTAATGGATTGAATTTCAAATTATGACGTTCCAAAGAGTTCAAGTCAAGATGGTATGGATATTCCAAGCAATGAGAAACACTCATGGAATAAATCGTTGTGCCTCATAACACATGGCTTCGTTAGGAGAACCTAATAACTTTCGAGTCACAAATTCATCACTGTAAAAGAGGCATTTTGGAGTCAGAATTTTAATCATAGTCAATATTAATTAATATGCCATAACCAAGTCAATATTAATTAATATGCTATGACCATTTTGAAGCTAAAATAACATCCAGGTATAATTGCAATCCTTACAAACTACAAAGTATATCTTTATGGAACTCGGAAACATCGATTCTTTTCTATGATAAAACAATAATATTTCTCTGAAACTGATTGTGTTATATTTATCAGACCCCTAATATCCACTTATAATCATTAAACTTTATTTAAGATAGAATTATTGGACACATTATGTAGTACTGCCAAATTCATATTTATATGTATATTATATCAATGTAAATGTGTATTTCATTTTTTATTATTTTAAAATGTATATTGCTTTTATTTCATTAATTTAATTAATCTCGTTTATATTAGCATTTTCTTCACAATAATACCGTGTCTCTTATCCAGGGTTATCACGTTGTCTTAGAAGGGGTGCGTATCACAAGTTGAAAATCCCTGGGATAAGTTAAAGATCAAAAGAAAATGAAAGAAAGACTCACCTAGATCATCGATGGTTGGAGAGAGCGTCAAGGATACGGCGATGAGGACCACTGACATGACTAGGATGAAGATCGAGACGGATCCTATGATCATGATAATAATCCTTCGATGCCTCAATGGGATGCCGCCCATCTCCAACTCCTCCCGCTCATCCAGCTCATCCTCGTCTGCCTTCTTCAGCTGAGGCGACGGGAGGCGGGAGCCCCTGCGATCTATGGATCCTCGGTGCAGCGGGTCAAGGCTGGATCGGGATCCGCGGTGGCAGTGGTGGTGGTGATGGTGCAAGTACGACTCTTCGTCAGAGTCGAAGTGGGAGGACCTACGACTGCAGTTGCTCGAGCGGCGGCTACCGTGGCTCGGGCTCGACCTGTGGCTCGCAGTGCTAGACCTGCGACTGTGGCTCACGCTGCTGTTGCTCGACCGGCGGCTGCAGTTGGTGCAGTTGGAGGATCGGCGTCGGTGGTGGCCAATCATGCTGCAGTTGGAGGATCGTCTCGAGGACGAATGCTGGCAGATGCTGGCGTTACTAGAGCGCCGGCTGGAGAAAGATGTCGGGGTGAGTCTGTCCTTGCTGATGTCGAGGTCTGATTTTCGGTTGCTGCAGGTGCTGCTCCTGCGGCTTCGATCGGGGCTCAGGCGCAACTCTGTGTCGGGACAGGACGCCTTCCTCTCAGTAAGATAATGGTGGTCTTTGCCGCTTCGATCCTGCAGGGAGTACCTCCGGTTGGCACTCAGCGCGTCCTGGGGCAACGGCAGCAGGTAGAACTCGGATAGCGGATGCTGCGCCACGGAGCCGTTCGGTGACCGCTGACTCTCGCTGTCGCTGGTTATCAGGAGGATGATGCCGTCGTGCAGCTGTGGTTGCTGCGCGGCTGCGGCCAAGCTTGCCTTGCGGATGTCGATCTTCGGGGGCGTATCAGGGCTGTCGGCAAACGGGATGGACTCGCTGTCTTCGGACGTCACCGTGTCCTGCTTGGAGACGACCTCTGGGACGCCGCTCGGACCAGGCCTCGGCTCGTCCATCTTTAAGTGATAGGAATGTGACTGTGCAGATGGTGTTCTTTCTAAACTATTCGAGCTTATTCTCGATAACTCAAAATTCTCGCAGATTGAAAGCCATTCTTATACGAATTCGAGACTTGTATTGCTTCGTAGATTATAATATACCTGAAGTATTTTGATAGTTGATTGTTCAAAAGTAACTGTTCAAGGATATTATCGACAACTCAAAATTCTCGACAGAGAACAATCCTGAATACAGATTTGATACCTGTATTGCTTCGTGACTTATGAAATAGCAGAAGTATTTTTGTTGCTGTTTCTTTAAAAGTAACTTTTAAAGTAAATCGTAAAATGAAGAAAATTTGAATTCTAAGTACTATATCTGCCTACATGAAAGAAAATGAACACTACCATTTGGGAAATTAAACATTAAATTCCAACTCTAGTTTTCCTACAGCTAAAGTATATGTATGCAATCTATATATCTATGTATATTTATTTAGTATATATAGAAAGAAAAATCTACAAGTCCACGAAGAGAACAAAATATGTCTACGTAGGTATTTTTTCTAGATGTCCAGTTAGAAATACATCAGTTACTTTAAGAAGTCACTTTGATCGTTAAGTTTTACTTACCATGTAAAATGAATCTGTTAGTAGAGGGCGGAAAATTGTTTATGTATTTGATCGTAGTTCTTTTCTTCTTTCTTTAATAAAAAAGAAAATCTCTTGGCAAACCCTAAGCTCGTGGATTTAATATCAAGCAATATCACTGTTTTTAGTTTGTTGGAAATTAGTAAAACTGGCACAGTTTTAACTTGGTACTTCTAACCACATTTTCTAAAAATATGCATTTTATAGTGAAGCAATAAACGATATGTTAGTGTATTATATTTATACTCAAATTATTGGCACTTTTTCAATATATGAATATATAGAGATAGATCTATATATCTAACCACACGACAATTTATTTGTATGTTACAAATTTTATACTTAATATAATATAAATATTTTATGCATCCAAATCTTTATGCTATAGTTCATAAACGTAATACTTTATTAAAGATATTTATAAAACAAATATTTGTAATATTTACTTATAAAGCATATTTAGAAATAAAAGATTCAAGTTGAAAAGCATATGTGAAATTATACTGGTTTAGAAATTTATACAAATTAAATTAATTAAAGATTTAATTATTTATATTTAAATGCTTGACAACAAAGGAATTGCCAAAATACTAGGTGCGCTTGATTAAACTAGTATATGCTTTATATACAGAATTTATGTATTCTTATGGACCAAACACACTTTAAGTAACACTGATAATATGTTAAGCGATATATAAGTAGATAATTGTATGATAAGGTATTGCTATTTAAGTTCTTAGACTGTATATAAGTTTTTATATCTCATTAAAATATATAATCAAGAAATGCGTGATATGTAAAAGCTAAAATTTTTTTGTCTCGATCTTAGGATGGAATCATGTGTTTCACTTTAATTTATGGTTATTAAAATATTTTTTTTTGATTTCGAAAGCTCTGTGATAAACAAGCGTCTTACTCCTGTATTAAAAATTATTTTTATTTAAGATATATATGCAACCTCGTATGCATATAAGGATATATTTATAACTATAAATTTTAAAGATAATGATATATGTAGTTATTATAAAAGCAAACTATTACTAATTATATCATCTAAGCCACAATATGCACAATAAGCTTATATTATTCTAATATTTAAAGCGAGTATAAATATGGAATTCAAGCTTTTCCAAGAGTGCATTAATGATAATACAAATTTATGTAAATATTATTTGTTCAACGTTTGCAAAAGTAGGGTGTGCTCTTTAAAGAACAAATTCTCTCACCGTGCCAAATATAAACAAGACTTATGGTGAGAGAATTGTGAATAAAATTCTTAAACACGGCAGGCAGTTATTTACAGTAACATTTGGTATCAAATACAAGTGGTTATATACTTTGAAACAGCATATATATGTATAGACAATATCCTTTTTCTGTACAAGCTATGGAAAATATAATGTGCATATATCAACACCAGTATACGAGAGTTAAATGTACTCTAAAATACGGCATTTATGTTAGATATATATTTTTATATTATAAACTGTTATTTAAATCCTTAAAGATAAAATGTGTATGGACAATTTCAAGTATTGCTTTTTTACTTATGTATTTATGCTCTAAAGTCTACAGGATTTAATGGAAAATGGATTAAAGGGTATATTATTACAAACTCACCATAAGCTAGCTGTTTCATTACAGGAAGTTTAAATGACTACTTACTATGACTGTGTTAAGCTCAAGTTTATAATAAGCTATTGTGCAAGCTTTATCTAAAGCAGTTGTGATAAGAATAAAGAATTATAATCTAAGATAGTTGTTTGTCATTTATGTGTTCTACTAATGCTTACTTCAAAAACAGGTCGCCTAAGAACAGAACTTCTCATAAGCAACAGAAAAGTGTAATGCATAATACACTTCCTTAATATATCTTGAACACTTAGTAGATCTCAAAATATCCAGATTTTGTATGATGGTAAAAATTATATTTGAAAGTATAGCATTTCTTAGGAGTGTTATTGCAGTAATAATTAAACTTTTCAGGAATGTTTACTGGGAAAAGAATTTGTTTTTCATTTATTTTTTTTTTCAAATTATTCCTTTTTGCGAAAAAAATCAGAAATTATTAACAAAAATATTTTTTAATATAATAATATATTTATCTATGATTTTTAAAGTAATACGTAAGAAATATAAAATTTCATATGGAGAAAGGATTTTTAGTTTAAATTTTATCTATCCTCACTTTAAAGAAAAAAATTCTTTGAACTCCAATATAATTTTTTCACACTTTTATATCATTTTTCTGTTTATTTCTTTCGTATCAAGAAGCTGATAGCTTTTTCTTTTTTAAAATCACTTTGTATTGAAGTTCGTAGTATATCATAACGTTATAACGAATCTTTCAGAATATTTTCCTGAAAGGAATATCCGTTAATATTTTTGCATGAAACACCGGTATGTAATGATATTTATATATATATTAATCCAATTGGGTCTGAGAAACGGCCAACTGTTTACCTACGCACGATTTCATTGATGAAATGCAGGCGAAACATACGCCTGGAGTTATATAACTCATTCAAAAAAACTGTAGAAGAGCACGTGTTCGGCAAGCACACACCAGCTGTTTACGAGTGACTGCCACTGACCGGCGAAACAGCACAGCAGGGCAGAAAAAACAATCGAAGCGGAATTCCACAGGTCACAGAAAAATATTTTCTCTCTGAGACAGTAAATATCCACAATATTTTGTTTATCCCACTGAAGGAAAAAACACAATATCCACTGCACATTAAATTCCGTATTCCAGATGGGGGAAAAAATTCCAAAACAAAAAATAATGAAAGAAAAAGAAAAAAAAACGAAAAGAAAATTCTGGAAAAAAATTAATCCAACGGGAGGAGTGGAACACCACACAAATTCGTTCCGGATTTTGCACCAAACGAGCAAGAAAATAATCCACAATCCTGAGTAAAAAACCACATGTTTTCTAGCTCCACTAAGCACCAACTGCAACTGTTCGCTCAACGAACACTTCTGTTGGTTTGCGTTGAGGTACTAGGCAGAGGATGAGGGACCACATCTGCGCAAGCGCGTACACTTACACTTCGGCGGCGAATGAGAAGACGAGTTAAATTGTTTTTATTTCCTCTTCTCTCTCGTTCGCCGGCTAAAGTGCAATAGCATCTAAGAATTGAAGACAGTAGTTGGGAATGAAGACATTGTTTTTGAGGGGCCTGTAAAACAGTGATCCTGGGTGTTTTAAAAACGAAAAAGAGAACTTTTATTTCATCCATTCTTTCTCATTTCTACGTTTACTAGTTGGTAGCGGACGAACTTCTTTTGTAGATAACATGTTCGTGGATTATTCCATAAAAGCGGTTAAGGTAGTTTATGTAGTTAGACGTTATCGTGGTGAAGCTTAAAAATGGAAAGGGTACCGAATTTTGATAATCTTTAAGCGTTACGCGAATTTCTCAGGAGTTTCTTACATCTCTCTTATATATACTCAGTAATAAAATGTAGTTTATGTAGTTTATGTAGTTAGAAGATATTGTGGTGTGAATGTCTAAAAATAGAAATGGGTACCGAGTCTTAGAAATATTTAAACTTTAGGTGAATTTCTCAGGAGTTTGTTCCATCTTTCTTATATATTCAATAATAAAATGTAGTTTATGTAGTTAGAAGATATCGTGGTGGGATTGCTTAAAAATGGAAAGGGAACCGACTCTTCATAATCTTAAAACATTAGGTGAATATCTCAGGAGTTTGTTCCGTCTGTTTTATATACTCAGTAATAAAATGTAGTTTATGTGGTTAGAAGATATCGTGGTGGGATTGCTTAAAAATGGAAAGGGTACCGACTCTTCATAATCTTAAAACAATAGGAGAATTTCTCAGGAGTTTGTTTCATCTCTCTTATATACTCAGTATTAAAATGTATGCTATAATAAAAATTACATTAAAAGCATACAAGATTAAAATATAAAATAATTTCTACTTAAAATTCATCAAATTTTAAATTTATGCATTTTGAATTTTAGCATAATATATATATTGCTGTATATGCAGCGAAGAAAAACAGTTTATAAAATGTAGGATTTTATTTTAAAAAAAAAACCACATTTCAAACATATTATGGAGACGGAGTAACTTTCAAGCTTAAAAGTATCCATTGTAATAGACAAATATTGATTCAATTTAAGACAATAGTTCTGCTTTGTTTAAAATAAAGTTTCACAAATCATTAACAACTTTCTAACATTGAAAAATATTTAATTTTGTTATATGGAGAAATAATGTTTTTTAATGAATAAACCCCCTAAGAAAAATAGAATTTGAATTGCCAGTAAAATTAGCATTGAAGTCTTAATTTTGAAACTAATATGTTAAATTATATGGAATCTATTTTTTTTTTATTTCATGAAATATAAATATATTAATATAAAATATATATTTTACTTTATAAAAAAGTTTTTATTTCAACTTAACAATATTACGTGGGGTTTTTTTAAGTTTTAAAATGCTAGATACATTTAGAGTTTTAAGTTTACAGTGTAAAAATGATAGTATAATTGATGAGTATTTAGTTTCTAATATATGACACAATTAAATCACTTTATCAAACCTTAAACTTATTAAAATGCTTGTAAAATTTAATTTTAAAAGAAACACACTTGTTTCTATTATAATGAATCGAAAAAAAGTGTCCTTAAACATTTTTAATAACGCAAGATACCGTTTTCAGTGTATTTTAATTCAGAATAATATTTACAGAATTTACATATACTACAGTCATTATTTAATTAACAGATAAATGAATAAAAACAAACAGTTTCACACCTTTTATAAGGATAAAATAAATTTACTGACATTATATAATTAACAGATAAATGAATAAAAATAAAAAGCTCCCCAACTTTGAAACAGAACGATCAAATACTACTGTTATTATTTATTTAATGGATAAATTAATGAAAATATATAGCTTCACACCTTTTAAAAGAACGAAACGGGTGAATTTTACTGTTATTATTTAACATACGGATATACGGATGGGTTAAATACTAATGTTCGTATATAAAAATTAATAAATAAAATACTATTACACATTTTAAAAGGATATGTAATTATTTTTGTAATTATTTAATTAATGGATAAATGAGTAAAAAATAGTTTCACACCTTTCTTAAGGACGGGTGAATACTACCTACATTATTTATTTAACAGATCAATGAATATAAACAAATAAAATCACACCTTTTAGAAGGACAAGTGAATATTATTATCATTATTTTATTAACAGATGAATGAATAAAAATAAATAGTTTCACACATTTTAAAAGTATGGGTGGCTGTTATTATTTAATTAACAGATAAATGGCTAAAAACATTTAGTTTCACTACTTTTATACAGACGAGTAAATAATACCTATATTATTTATTTAACAGATAAATTAATAAAAGCAAAATAGAATCACACATTTCAAGGGTGTGAATACTGTCCTTAATTAAATAACAGATAAATCAGTAAAAACAAATAGGTTTACTCATTTCTTAAGGACGGGTGAATATTACTGTCTTTATTTAATTAACACATGAATAAAAACAAATAGTTTCACACCATTTATAACGATGAACGATTACTACCGCCATCATTTAATTATTAGATAAATGAATAAAAACAAATAGTTTCGCACTTTATATAAGTATGGGTGACTGTTTTATTTAATTAACAGATAAATGACTAAAAACATTTAGTTTCACTACTTTTATAAAGACGGGTGAATACTACCTACATAATTTATTCAACAGATAAATGAATACAAACAAATAGAAGCACACATTTATATGAATGTGACTACTGTCCTTATTAAATGAACATATAAATCAGTAAAAACAAATGGGTTTACTACTTTCATAAGGACGGGTGAATCCTACTTTCATTATTTAATTCACGTGTAATTGCATAAAATGAATATTTTTGCACATTTTATAATGCCGAAAGAATACTACTATTATTAATTAATTGATATATAAATGTATACTAACAAATGTTATCACAACTTTATAGAGGTGGGTGA
The DNA here is from genome assembly GCA_032207245.1 of Pardosa pseudoannulata. NCBI lineage: Eukaryota > Metazoa > Arthropoda > Arachnida > Araneae > Lycosidae > Pardosa > Pardosa pseudoannulata. The sequence continues at coordinate 83,295,397 of CM063497.1, read as the reverse complement.
CTGTTTTTTAATATTATTTAACAAATAAATCAATAAAATAGACTAGTTTCCCACCATTTAGAAAGATAGTAAGTACTATTGTGATTATTTAATTAACAGTAAATGAATTAAAACAGATTCACTCCTTTTATAACAATGAAAGATTACTACCGCCATTTTTTATTTATTAGATATATAAATAAAATTTAGTATCACTACTTTTATAAGGACGGGTGAATACTACCTGCAGGTAACAGATAAATGAATAAAAAACAAATAGAATCACACATTTCATAGATGTGAATACTGTCTTTAATTAATTAACACATAAATTAGTAAAAACAAATAGGTTTACTCCTTTCTTAAGGACGGGTGAATACTACTGTCATTATTTAATTAATACATAAATGAATAAAAACAAATAGTTTCCAACTTTTTATAAGTATGGGTGGCTCTTTTATTTAATTAACAGGCAAATGAATAAAAACATTTAGTTTCACTACTTTTCTAAAGATGGGTGAATACTACTTACATAATTTATTTAACAGATAAAGGAATAAAAACATATAGAAGTACACATTTATATGAATGTGACTAATGTCCTTATTAAATTAGCAGATAAATCAGTAAAAACAAATAGGTTTACTACTTTCATAAGGACGGGTCAATACTACTTTCATTATTTAATTAACATGTAATTGCATAAAATGAATATTTTTGCACATTTTATAATGCCGATAGAATACTACCGTCATTAGCTAATTGATATATAAATGTATTCAAACAAATATTATCACACCTTCTATAAAGGTGGGTGACTGTCATTATTTATTTAACAAATAAATTAATAAAATGGACTAGTTTCCCAACATTTAGAAAAACAGTAAATCCTATTGTGATTATTTCATTAACAGTAAATGAATAAAAACAAATAGATTCACATCTTTTATAACAACAAAGATTACTACCACCATTATTTATTTACTAGAAAAATGAATAAAAACAAATAGTTTTACACGATTTAGAAGGGCAGGTGAATACTATTATCATTATTTTATTACCAGAAGAGTGAATAAAAAGAAATAGTTTCACATTTTTTATAAGTATGGGTCTGCGTCATTATTTAATTAACAGATAAATGAATAAAAACATTTAGTGTCACGACTTTTATAAGGACGGCTGAATACTACCTGCATTATTTAGGTAACAGATAGATGAATAAAAACAAATAGAATCACACATTTATAAGGATGTGACTACTGTCCTTATTAAATTAAGAGATAAATCAGTAAAAACAAATAGGTGTACTCCTTTCTTAATGACGGGTGAGTTATACTGTCATTATTTAATTGATATATAAATGTATACAAACATTATTACACCTTTTATAAAGGTGGGTGACTGTCATTATTTATTTAACAAATAAATTAGTAAAATGAACTAGCTTCCACCTATTTAGAAAAACAGGTATATACTATTGGGATTATTTAATTAACAGTAAATGAATAAAAACAGATTCACTCCTTTTATAACGATGAAAGATTACTACTGCTATTTTTATTAGATAAATAAATAAAACCAAAGAATTTTACACCTTTTAGAAAGATAGGTGAATATTATTATCATTATTTTATTAACAGATAAATGATTAAAAACAATTAGTTGCACACTTTTTAATAAGTATGGGTGTATTTAAGTATGGGTGGCTGTTATTATTTAGTTAACAGATAAATCGATAAAAACATTTAGTATCAGGACTTTTATAAGGACGGGTGAATACTACCTGCATTATTTAGGTAACAGATAAATGAATAAAAACAAATAGAATCACATATTTCTAGGATGTGAATACTGTCCTTATTTAATTAACAGATAAATCATTAAAAACATATACGTTTACTCCTTTTTTAAGGACGGGTGAATACTACTTTCATTATTTAATTCACATGTAATTGCATAAAAATGAATATTTTTGCACATTTATAATGCCGAAAGAATACTATTGTCATTAATTAATTGATATATAAATGTATACAAAAAATATTATCACACATTTTATAAAGGTGGGTGACTGTCATTATTTATTTAACAAATAAATTAATAAAATGGACTAGTTTCCCAACATTTAGAAAAACAGTAAATACTATTGTGATTATTTAATTAACAGTAAATGAATAAAAACAGATTCACTCCTTTTATAACGATGAAAGATTACTACCACCATTATTTATTTACTAGAAAAATGAATAAAAACAAATAGTTTTACACGATTTAGAAGGGCAGGTGAATACTATTATCATTATTTTATTACCAGAAGAGTGAATAAAAAGAAATAGTTTCACATTTTTTATAAGTATGGGTCTGCGTCATTATTTAATTAACAGATAAATGAATAAAAACATTTAGTATCACGACTTTTATAAGGACGGGTGAATACTATCTGCATTATTTAGTTAACAGATAAATGAATAAAAACAAATAGAATCACACATTTATAAGGATGTGACTACTGTCCTTATTTAATTAACAGATAAATCATTAAAAACATATACGTTTACTCCTTTTTTAAGGACGGGTGAATACTACTGTCATTATTTAATTAACACATAAATGAAAAAAACAATTAGTTTCACACCGTTTATAACGATGAAAGATTACTACCGCCATTATTTAATTATTAGATAAGTGACTAAAAACAAATAGTTTTAAAACGTTTTAAAAGGGCAGGTGAATACTATTATCATTATTTTATTAACAGATGAATGAATAAAAAGAAATAGTTTCACATTTTTTATAAGTATGGGTCTGCGTCATTATTTAATTAACAGATAAATGAATAAAAACATTTAGTATCACGACTTTTATAAGGACGGGTGAATACTATCTGCATTATTTAGTTAACAGATAAATGAATAAAAACAAATAGAATCACACATTTATAAGGATGTGACTACTGTCCTTATTAAATTAAGAGATAAATCAGTAAAAACAAATAGGTGTACTCCTTTCTTAATGACGGGTAATACTCATTATTTTAACACATAAATAAATAAAAACAAATAAAAAACAAATATTTTCACACCATTGATAACGATGAGATCACTACCGCCATTATTTAATTTTAGATAAATGAATAAAAAACAATAGTTTTAAACTTTTTAGAAGACAGGTGAATACTATTATCATTATTTTATTAACAGATAATGAATAAAAACAAATAGTTCACACTTTTTAAATATGTGGCTGTTATTATTTAGATAACCGATAAATCGATAAAACATTTAGTATCATTTATAAGGACGGGTGAATACTATCTGCATTATTTAGTTAACAGATAAATGAATAAAAAATAAAAACAAATAGAATCATAATTTTCAAGGATGTGAAAACTGTCCTTATTTAATTAACAGATAAATTATAAAAACAAATACGTTTACTCCTTTTTATAACGAGTGAATACTACTGTCTTTATTTAATTAAACATAAATGAATAAAAGAAACACGATTTAGAAGAGCAGGAATAATATTTCATTATTTAATTAACAGAAAAATATATAAAAACAAATATTTCACACTTTTATAAGGATGGGTCTGTTTTATTTAATTAACAGATAAGTGACTAAAAGCATTTAGTTTCACTATTTTAATAAAGACGGGTGAATACTACCTACATAATTTATTCAACAGATAAATGAATAAAAACAAATAGAGTCACACATTTATATGAATGTGACTACTGCCCTTATTAAATTAACAGATAAATCAGTAAAAACAAATAGGTTTACTACTATCATAAGGACGGGTAAATACTACTTTCATACTTTAATTCACATATAATTGCATAAAAAATGAATATTTTTGCACCTTTTATAATACCGAAAGAATACTACTGTCGTTAATTAATTGATATATAAATGTATACAAACAAACATTACCACACCTTTTATAAAGGTGGGTGTCTGTCATTATTTATTTAACAAATAAATTAATAAAATGGATTAGTTTCCCACCATTTAGAAAGAAAGTAAATACTATTGTGATTATTTAATTAATAGTAAATGAATACAAACAAATATATTCACTCCTTTTATAACGATGAAAGTTTACTACCGCTATTATTTAGTTATTAGATAAAGGAATAAAATCAAATAATTTTACAAAGTTTAGAAGGATAGGTGAATACAATTGTCATTATTTTATTAACAGATGAATGAATAAATTCAAATAGTTTTACACTTTTTATAAGTATGGGTGGCTGTCATTATTTAATTAACAGATAACTGAATAAAAACAAATAGAATCACACATTTATATGGATGTGACTACTGTCCTTATTAAGTTAACAGATAAAAATTAAAAACAAATAGGTTTACTCCTTTCATAAGGACAGGTGAATATTGCAGTCATTATTTCACCCTTTTTATCCTGACGGTAATATTAAGTACCACTTCAATCAAACACCTATTTATTCCTAATAAAACCATTTTTCCTGACGGTACTCACAAGGACATGAACTATACAATACCTATAGCAGAAAAGAAATGACAGCACCAATCAGGAATCCATTCTATTCGCATCGTAGGGATTTTATAATTGGCGTGCTGCATTCGAAGGTCATTTTGTGGTAGAGTTGATACACCTGTTGTTCAATTGAATCAATTTAGTAGTTTATTACCAGTTATTTGGTGCTATTATTTTTTAGAGACTTCTATTCTTCGCAAATAAGCATTTCATTTGTTTTATTCAGAATTTAATGTTTTATTTTCTGTCATAGATTGAAATATATACGTTGGTACTAGAAAGTACGAGCTGCAAAATTAACTACTAAAATACAGTAAAAATTAATATCCTTTTTCTATCATTATTCGCCATTAAGACAAAAATGCAGTAAGAAAATTGATGGTACATTAATTCAGGATATAAAGGGTTAATTAACATGTACTTGCATAAAAATGAATATTTTCACACATTTTATAACGACGAAATAATACTACTGTCATTATTTTATTATCAAATAAATTAATAAAATGAACTAGTTTCCCACCATTTAGAAAGACAGCTAAATACTATTGTGATTATTTAATTAACAGTAAATGAATTAAAACAAATAGATTCAGACCTTTCATAAGGACGGGTGAATAATAATGTCAATTTTTAATTAATATATAAATGAATAAAAACAAATAGTATCACTCGTGTTATAAGGAAGGTTTAATACTACCATAATTAAATTAACAGATAAATAAATAAAAACAAATAGTTCACAAATTTTATACAAACGAATAACTGCTACAGTCATCGTATAATTTATTTATAAAAGCAAATATCTTCACATTTTTATAAGGAATGATAAATACTATTTTCATTATTTAATTAACAGATAAAGGAAAAAAACAAATATTTTCTAACCTTTTATAAGGACAGATTAACTAAATTATTACTTTTATTATTACGTAACAGAAATAAAGACAGTGACCATAATTAAATTAACAGATAAATAAATAAAAACAAATAGGGCACACCTTTTATACGGACGAATTTCTGCTACTGTCATTCTATAATTAATAGATAAATCAATAAAAACAAACAGATTCAAATTTTATAAGGAAGGATAAATACTATTTTCATTATTTAATTAACAGATAAAGTAACAAAGCCAAATATTTACTCAAATTTTATAACTAAATTATTTTTACTTTTTAAAGAAATAAATACAGCTTTGGAATCCTGAAATATTACGAAACACAGATTTTAAGGAAAACACACATTTTCACCAATTATGAATAGATTTTTAAATTTAATTATGAAGCATTTATTTTAAGGTAATCAAAACGGTTATCAAATTAAAAATTTAGCAAAATGCGAATATCTTTTTGGTTCTAATTTTTCAGTTCACAAATAATATCTAATAAGTCAAACTGCATGAATATTTCTCTTTGGTTAACAAATCATTTTACGTAAAGCAAAAGAGAAAAATAGCAAAATTTTGTATGAAAGTTATATATTATATCTTACATTTTACTTTGTATTATAAACATGCTTATACTTATTTAGTTAAGAAATTTTAAACACGATTTCCTTTTTAATTGAATATATATTGTAAATTAGTATATTTTTTATAAGAAATTATGGGAAATTACTAGATTTATGAGAATTATTATTGCCAGCGACCTACAAATTAGGTAATTGTTATGTTTTACAAATATTTATTTGTTACTGTACTCTATGCGGAATCACTTCTTGTTCTTCCTACTAAATACAAACGCACATAAGTACATGTATTTACACAGTTAAATACATGTACTTATATACATATTTACGCATATATGTATCTAAATAGGTATGCATATATTTATACATGCTTAGATATAAAGATTTGAGTCTATATCTATCTGTCTATCCATTTATCTCTCTCTCTCTCTATTTCCCTAAATATATATATATATATATATATATATATATATATATATATATATATATATATATATATATATATATATATATATATATA
>CM063497.1:83278907-83283907 GCA_032207245.1 Pardosa pseudoannulata | reverse complement strand
TCATACTTTGTTTTTCGTATTTTCTCCTAAACTATGGATGATACATGTGCTCTTATTTGAGCAGTTTTTAAGTACTCCCAACGAGAAATCTATCTGTGCAGAGTTTATGTGATTGTATAGGGACACACTCTGTATTAGAATTTGCGTATGTGTGTGTGTGTGTATTTAAATGAAAAATGTAGGACAGTATCCCAAATATTTCAAACCCAGATATTTTGCAACGTCTTATATATATATATATATATATATATATATATATATATATATATATATATATATATATATATATATATATATATATATATATATATGTATATGTATATGTATATATATGCATATAAATATACATATATATCATATATATATATATATATATATATGCATATAAATATGCATATATATATTCATATATATATATACGCATATATATATATATACATGTAAACACGTACACATATATATTTATATACTGATACAGTTTAAATATACCTGTTCATTACGGTATATGACAATCTTAGTTTCATACATTTCGACAAAACGCACTAACGCACACCCATATATATAGGTATTTGCTTAAAAATATATGAAATTCAAGAGATTAAAAAAAATTCATTCATGCATTTAAGAACACACATATTCATAAGTACACACAAATATAATATATACATGGTGTATGTGTAACGTTTGTTTGTGTATGCGTTTGTCTATACAAAATTCATAAGCTTGTTATAAAACAGAAATATTTAAATAATGTTTAACTTTACTGTACGCATAAATGTATTACACATTTTTCATCTATAGCGTGCATAGTAACTAATGACAATTTGCAAAAGAGTAGTTTTTTTCACTATTAAATCGATTAAAGAAACAATTAAAAAACGATAACAACAAAATATTAAGAGGTTAGGGAAATTAACATCCTGCCACACAATTATCGTTATTTTTATGAGTTATTTTCGAGAAATAAAAAAATATTTACAGTAAATCGATATTTTTATTTAAATGACTTGTACCTTAATAATCGAAGAAAAATGCTTAGTATTTTTTAATTTTTAATTAGAGTTTTTATATTCCACTTTTGAAAATATTTTAAGCTTTTATTATACATATATATATGCATATATATATATATATATATATATATATATATATATATATATATATATATATATATAATATATATATATATATATATATATATATATATATATATATATGTATATATATGTATATGTATATATGTATATATATATATATATTTGTGTGTGTATGTATATATAAATTTAAATTTATATATATATATATTTATATATAGATATATAATGTGTACCCGGGAAAGAGTTCTTAAATGTTTTCGAAAATATATTACTTCTTCCTAAAAAAGAAAATAAATTTTTTAATCAATATTTCTACAGTTAGAAATGTTCTGGCCAAAATAGATAAGAGGATAACAAAACTTTTTATCTGTCTAGAAATTTTTTCTCAAAAAAAAAGCACTTTAAAAATTTGCAAATATTGGAAACTATATTTAAATTTATCTTTTAAATTCATGGAGGATTATTTTATGGTACGCTATTATTATAACTGAATTTAAAGAAATAAAGGATGTACTTCTTTATATGGCTATTCTGTACTTTAATAACTTTTGTTATTACAGTCGATTCAAAATTATATATTTAATTTAATAAATATGTCATATATTTACAGTTTACTTACTACAGGTATTTGAATATATTTTTATACATACATACTCTCTCTCTATCTCACACACACACACACACACACATATATACATTATATAATATATATGTATATGTATATATATACATTATATAATATATATATATATATATATATATATATATATATATACATGTACTAAAATACCCGACAGATGATGTAAAGTTTTAATTCAGTAAATCCAAAAATTGTAAAATCTTTTTAAATAAATTTTAAATTGGACAGTTTTGATAGAATAGTAAGAATTTTTTTTTAAATACTTGACTCCACCATACTTACAGTCATCACAAACGTAATTAGATTAAATTAAAATTCCCGCATCGCCGGTACAAGGATTCGATCTTGTGATTTCTCGTACTGGAGCTCGTTGCGCTGACGACTGGTCAACAAATACGTTGGCAATGAAGCGTTTCAAGAAGCATTATAATAATCTCAATAAACGTGCAAGTCTGGACTTTTAATTAAAAAACAATTTCTATGGGTGGAAAATGTGAATCTAAACCAGTCTCGAATCAACTTAATGTCATACACAAAATCTCATCAAAATCAATCCAACCATTTAGGAGGGGTTCTGTTACAAACACATGGACAGAAGAGTTTTATATATAAAAATATAATCAATAAAAATGACATTAAACGAATACATATGCAATATATAAAAATTTATTGCCCTCTGCAGTTTATGAATATTCTTCCAATTAATGGTCTATTCTTGTTAATCTTAACTTTTCCAGCCATCTAAATTGAATCAGGAACTTGATTTTTTGAGATTCCCTTTCTTCCACACTTCTCAAAACTAAACCCTGAATTAATAGTTGCTACATGAGGCCTTTTTTTTATTAATCCATATTTCAATTTTTGGATTTGAGGAGATGTATCGTAGTAATAAAGCGATAGTATATGTTAACCATTAAAGAATTATTATTTACTGTTGTAAAATGCGTTAAAAGTTCATCTCCTGAACGGGGATTCGGTTCTAGGACGTCTCGTATTGAAAAACGTTGCTCTGGCAACTACGCCTCAGATACGTCAGCAGCCAAGTGTTTCAAGCGTCACAATAATCACACAATTCTAGATTTTTAATAAAAAAAGCATTTTCTATCGGATTAAATTGTGAATCTAAATTATTCTCAGATCAACTTAATTACATGCACACAATTTCATCAAAATCAGTCTAGCCGTTCAGGAAAAGTTCTATTACAAACACACAGACAGAAGAATTTATGTATAAAAATATTCGACAATTTTACAAAAAGTTTCTCCTAGATATTTTATAAAAAAACTATAAAAAATTATAAAATACATTACAAGCATATATATGAAAATATATTTTATAAAACATTATAAAATATAATTTAAAAGATATATTTTATAAAAAATTATAAAATGTATTTTAAAAATATATTTTATAAAAAAATTTTTAAAAAAAGTATCCAAGCAGAAAAAATTTATAAAAAAAAATAACAAACTATGCTTTAAACAGGTTTTGAAGGAATACTTATATTTGAGAATTATCTGCGAATACTGTTTGGTTTGTTATTATAAAATAATGATAGAAAATATCTTAAAATCTAGTATCAGTTTCTTCTGGATATTTTATAATAAAACTATAAAAAATTATAAAATATATTGTAATATAATATATAAAAGCATATTTCATAAAAATTATAAAATATAATTTTAAAAATATATCTTATAAAAAATTATAAAGTGTATTTTAAAGATATAATTTATAAAAAAATAATTTTAAAAAAGTGTCCACACATAAAAAAATTATAAAAATGAAACCCGTTACTCTGGCCAATGCGCCACAGATACGTCAGCAGCTAAGGGTATCAACTGTCTCAATAATCACTCAATTCTGGATTTTTAATAAAAAAGCATTTTCTATCGGATTAAATTGTGAATCTAAATTATTCCCAGACCAACTTAATTACATGCACAAAATTTCATCAAAATCAGTCTAACCGTTCAGGAAAAGTTCTATTACAAGCACGTAGACAGAAGAATTTATGTATAAAAATATTCGAAAAGTAATCTGAAAAAAATTGTGAATATGAATCATATGAATCATTGTGCAAAATACATTTTAGTAGTGATGCAAAAGTGCATTGTTCTTTTCTGGAATCTCCTAAACCTGCTTTATGAATTTTTCAGGAATATTAATTTTAACTTTAACTTTGTTTTAGAGAGAATATATTCAATGAAAAGACATATGTTTATTATTTCAGACTTGAGTTGGTAAATTTTATCAAAACTTCTCTAGGTCTGAAATAATAAATTCTTTAAGGCTCAGAAACATTTTTTTAATATTCTGCCTTTTTATTTAAACAAGTATATTGTTTTAAGGTGTGCTATTTTATCATCGATCACAAATATTTTGTTCAAAATTTTAAATGACTCCAGAATATCGTTATGAACACTCTGTTAATGATATATTTTATTATTTAAAAAATAAACCTGGAAATTTTATTTTCATATGTTATTGTCATACATATTTTTTTTCTTTTTGAAATGCAAAATCTTAAATATTTAAGTATATGTTTTAGCTTATAATTATGATTTTTTAATATTGTTCATATGGCAAAAGTTAATAAATTTATTGTCCAGTACATTAGTGTTTAATTAAAGTTTAAAGAAATATCTAAACTTCAAAATGATTTTAAAAGTTTCTCTCTTTATATCGAGTATATATATATATATATATATGTGTGTGTGTGTGTGTGTGTGTGTGTTAAGATCGTGGTGCAGAGTTAAGGCGAATGGACAACAGTCTTCTTGATAGTAAAAAGTTTCATTAACTCATCGTTTTTAAGAAAAGCAAAAAGCGCCATTTTCAATGTTCTTGGAGGAACTATGCGTGAAGGTATTGACCGCTCCACGTCCACGCGCCATATCCCACTTATCTGTTTGCAAGCTCATCAAAATAGATGAAAAATGCTTCCGCCTGACCGGATTATCCTGAAAGCTTACTGGAGCGTGAGACATTTTCATGTATTTTATTATTATAAAAAAATTCTCTTTTTAGAATCGTTTTTAACTTACATAATTTCCAACTACCCCTTTTTTAGACCTGACATATATGTCAGGATTTAAATTGTAGATTATTTATAAAAGATTTTAATTAGGGATTCTTTACTAAGAGTGACGCAGAGTGGAGAGTTACCCACACAAAAACGGCTCACGCGTAGTCATCTGCAACAGAGAGCAGTGTGCATATTCCACAGAGAAGGATGTGGCTACCCTAGGCAGCTAAGAGT
>CM063497.1:83263907-83276407 GCA_032207245.1 Pardosa pseudoannulata | reverse complement strand
TAGTAATCGATTTTCACAATCTTCTCTTGATCCTTATTTCTTATCACTCGAGAAGTTTTGCAATGGGAGAAAAAGATGGCAATCGCTTGGTGCCAGGTCTGGACTATATGGTGGAAGCATTAAAATTGTCCAACCAAGTTCCCTGAGTTTCTGGCGAGTCACTACAGTGTGTGGCTTGGCTTTGTCCTGATGGAACCCAACATCTCTTCTGTTCATCAATTCTGGCAGTTTCTGGTCAATCGCAAGCTTCAAACTGTCCAGTTGTTGACAGTAGAGATCTGAATTAAGTGTTTGGCCATACGGAAGCAACTCAAAATAAATTATTTTCTTCCAGTCCCACCAAATACACTGCAGAACCTTCCTGGCCATTAGTCCTGGTTTGGCCACCGTTTGATCTCTTTCACCGTGGTTTGACCACGATCGTTTTCGCACAATGTTGTCGTATTTGACCCATTTCTTATCCCCAGTCACAATTCGTTTAAGAAATGGGTCGATTTCATTCCGTTCGTCCAAGGCTTCGCAGATGGAAATTCGATCCATAATGTTTTTTGGTGTTAATTGGTGTGGCACCCAAACATCTTTTGGAATCCAGCTTTGTGCAAATGGTTTAAAACTGTTTTATGGTCGATCTTTATCTCTTGGGCGATGCTACGACTACTAACATGCTGGTCAACTTCGATTTTTTCTTTGATTTTATCGTCATTTTCGAAGACGTGCCTGCCTGTTCGAGGTGCAACTTTAACATCGAAAGAACCGGAACGCAATCGACGAAACCAAAATTTCACATAATTACCCATAAACTCCATTCACAATTTCAGCCGCCTAACTTACATTTTCGTCTTTATCAAAGAAAAACTGTAAAATGTACCGAATTTTCACTTTCTTGACATCCATTTTTAACACCTTGTAACTCAGAACTGTATGGATCAAACAAAAAACGGTAAGAAACATTTTTAGTGTGAAATGTCACCTTGACAACGAGCACAAATTTGAAATTGTTTCATTGATGCTTTACAAGATATTGATCTCTATAGCCATCTACTGAAAAAAATAATGGATTTCTTTTACCCCAACCTAATATTATATGATTTTTAAATTTTGAATTATTTATTTTTAATATAATTCTGAAACTAATTATTAAATGTTTTATGTCAATCGTATGGGACAACATTTTTTTTCTGTAATAACCGAATGCTCGTAAAACACGGATTTATAAAAATTAATAAAGATTCCTATATAATACATCCTTTCTCATTAGGACAACAAAAATTTTTACTCATAATTGTATATTATAATGTATATTTAGCTTTACAGTTGTTATTGTTAATGTAACAATATAAGTTAAATTCGAAATTTTAAATTATTTATTTTTAAGTGCTACCTTAAATTAAGTACTTTCAAACTTCTTTATAACGAGTGCGATGAGAGCGCAAATTTTACTCGTTATAACCAAACCAAATGCTATGTGTATAATAAAACCAAATGCTCCTAGAGTATGAATTTATGAAAATGCAATACATTCATATTAACTTACTGTATTTTATAATCTCGCAGTATATATTTTTATTTCTAGGCAATGCCAAAGAAGTTGGTTTACTTCTTTAGAAATATTTTTATATATATCTTATCTTATTTTTCTTCGGGGATGCTTGACGGCTTGAGAAATATAGTGATTTGCAACGATGGTTTTAAAAAAATGTTTCAAGTTTTCTGCCCACCCAAAAGCCATTAAGTTTGTTGGGAGATTTATGATTCACGACTAACTTTCAGGGGATTTTGAAATATTAAAGGAATTTTTTCAAGAAAGAATTAACTGAGATGTTGAGATGAAAGTCAACAGCAATTTTTTGTATTGCAAAATTATTGCATGCTCTCAAAGTAATTACTTTATACTGACCAGGTATTAAAGGAATTTTTCAAGATAGGATAAACTGAGGTGTTGAGATGAAAGTCAATAGCAATTTTATGTATTGCAAAATTATTGCATGCTCTCAAAGTAATTACATTGTAGTGACGAAATATTAAAAGAATTTTTTCAAGAAAGGATTAACTGAGATATTGAGATGAAAGTCAATAGCAATTTTATGTATTGCAAAATTATTGCATGCTCTCAAAGTAATTACATTGTAGTGACCAAATAATAAAAGAATTTTTTTGAAGAAAGGATTAACTCAGATGTTGAGATGAAAGTCAATAGCAATTTTATGTATTGAAATATTATTACACGCTCTCAAAGTAATTACATTATACTGACCAAATATTAAAGGAATTTTTTTACAGATAGGATTAACTGAGGTGTTGAGATGAAAGTCAATAGCAATTTTATGTATTGCAATATTATTGCATGCTTTCATAGTAATTCATTGTGGTGACGAAATATTAAAAGAATATTTTTTAAGAAAGGATTAACTGAGATGTTGAGATGAAAATCAAAACCAAATTTTATGTATTGAAAAATTATTGCACGCTCTCAAAGTAATTACATTGTAGTGTCCAAAAATTAAAATAATTTTTTGAAGAAAGGATTAACTCAGATGTTCAGAAGAAAGTGAATAGCAATTTTATGTATTGCAAAATTATTGCATGCTCTCAAAGTAATTACAATGTATTAGCCAACTATTAAAAGAATTTTCTGCAGAAACGATTAACTCAGATGTTTAGATTAAAGTCAGTAGCAATTTTATATATTGCAAAATTATTGCACACTCTCAAAGTAATCGTATTGTAGTGATTAAGTATATCCAATATTTTTGTTAAATCCGGTTTACAATGAAATCGGTACTCGTTCTGAAAATGTACTGTTTTTTACTAAGCTAACAAATATTTTTGTAACATAAAACTATAATTATAGTGTATTATACCATTTTACGTATAAAAAACTCTCATTAATGTTTTATTGTATAGTCATCATTTTTAGAAATATATTAGTGAGTGGGTTTTTATTTTTGTAAAATATAATTTTTATAAACCAATTAATTCAATTTTTACAAAAGTTATCATATTTTGCTATTTATCATATTTTTGTTATATATGCTATTATGTTTTTTTACTATATCACCATCTGTAGCTCTGTCGGCAAAGGCAACACTCTAGTAACTGGAGGGTTACATTTTTTGTTATATATCTTATTATATTTTTCTATATATCCAAATTTCCAATTACATAAGTGAAATACATTGTCATCGGAAATCAATTAGTAGGTAATGTTTAAATGATACTTTCATTAAGTGTTTAATTGCTTGTATAATAGGCGGTTAAAGTCATGGAATTAAACCACGAAATGGATTTACACCTCTGTCACTTATTATTCAAATTATTTAAAGTGTATATTGTGAGTATCTTTGTTTTCATATGATGAAAATTAAAAAGAAATACGCTCTTATTGAAAACTAGCATATAACCCGTCAAATGACGGGATCAGTAAATATTTTTAATTTTCTAGAATTGTAAAGTACCCTATAAGGCAGGTAAAAAAATGGTTTGTTTTTTGGCTGAAAATTATCTGGTACACGCTCAATAATTTGTTTATCTTTACTGACCGCATGTTAGTTGCCAACTTTAATTTATTTTGTCATATTACGTGATAGGATGGACAGCAGAGGTTTTAATATTGACAGTGATTATTTGGCAATATATATGAATGATGTCCAAAATATAGCGAAATGATTGGAAACCATGTGGTTATGTATAAAACACAAACACACAAATGAATAAAGTTCTTAATTTTCATAAATATATAACTAAAACACTAGATATTTATTAGTCCGTGAAATCGTTTAATAGACTTTGTTTTTAATACCCGTAATAAAATTTTCATTGCACCAAAAATAATCAATGATTAAATTTAAAATTACCACATATGTAACTAATCTATTATTTAAGCCAAATATCAAAAGAAATTATTTACTTAATATCTAAGTTCAGTGATAAAACGTATGAAAATAATGCAGATGATATTTAAATAATTTAAAATAAGAAATGATTAAATGAAACGGTTACAGGAATGACGTCATAATGCCATAAAAATGTTATTTATACCTATTTAATAAGTGATCAATTGATAAATTTAATCACCTGCTCTTAAAATGAGGATCGATATAAAGGCATTAAACGCTCGAAAAGTGGGGAAGGGTTGGGTTTCAAACGTTTTAAAGACGACTGTATGTTTTTCTTGGATATAATGCATATTGATGCAAATTTATTTTAGAATCGGATTGATAGTTTAGGAGAAGATAAACTTTACTTTCTGTGAATTTTACTAACCCTACCACATCAAAAATAAAATATGGATTCCTCTATTCATTCCAGGTGCAACCGGTTCATAAATTCGAGGATAGACGGACATATACCTTAGGTTATTATTATATAGGTTATTCTAGAAACAACTGTAATGCTTTAAACAGTCTTTGGCATTACTTATATATTTGCAAATAATCTGTGGATAGTTATAGGTATGTTATTATATGTTCTACATTTCAAATTTCTACCATAGTAAAATTTCAATTATTTAAATTCGAAACATTGGCCTCGGAAATTAATTTGTAAGTAACGTTAGAATAACTTTTATTAAGTGTTTAATTATATGTACTGTAATTAGGTACAGCCATGAATTTAAACCATGAAATGGTTTTGAAACCCTGTCACTTTTTATAAAAGTTATTTAAAATTACATTACTTTTAAGATATAATGAGTAGTACACATAGACAGTATTCATGCCTAACGTAATGTTTAAATAAATATTGCATTTAAAATATAAAATTGTTATGAAGTATGCTTCTAAATATCAAAACTCTTGAGTAATTAAAAACTTGAAAGATTAGAATTTATAATGCAATATATAAACTTATTATGAAATTTATAAATCAGTTATAAAATGAAGTTTATTGCTCATATTATTACAATTGTGTTTTACAGAATAAAAACCGAATACAATCTATGTTTCAAACAGGTTTTGATGGATTACTTATATTTGAGAATTATCTGTGAATAGTGTTTGGTATGTTATTATAAAATAATATTACAAAAAATCTTAAAATCTTCTGTCACGTTGTTCTGGATATTTTATAAAAAAATATAAAAATATATAAAATATATTATACTATAATATATGAATACATATTTTATAAAACATTATAAAATATAATTTTAAAAATATACTTTATAAAAAAATATTTTTTAAAAAGTGTCCACTGAGAGAAAAATTATAAAAAAGAAAAACTAATTATACGTTAAACAGGTTTTGAAGACAATACTTATATTTGAGAAATATCTGTGACTAATTTTAGGTATGTTATTATAAAATAATATTAGAAAATATCTTAAAATCTAATATCAGTGTCTTCTGGATATTTTATAAAAAACTATAAAAAATTATAAAATGTATTTTAATATAATATATACAAACATATTTTATTAAAAATTACAACATATATTTTAAAATTACGCTTTATAAAAAATTTATTTTTAAAAAGTGTTCACACAGAAAAAAAAATATAAAAATGGGAAACTAACACTGCTTTGAACAGGTTTTGACGACATTACCTATGTTTGAAAATTATCTGTGAATAGTGTTTGGTATGTTATTATCTGTTTTGCACTTAAAGTTTGTCTCGAAGGAAATTCCCAATTACGAAAATGGAATGCATTGACATCGGAAATCAATTAGCAAGTTACGCTTGGATGAAACTTTCATTTAGTGTTTAATTTGTTGTTCGGTATATCACTACAGCTGTTCAGTTAATCCCTCAAACTGTTATAAATTCCTGTCACTTTGTATATAAAAATACTAAAATTCTGCATTATTTTCTACATTTTTTCTTTCATATGATAATTTGTACATATTTACAGTATTTAAAACTAACACAATTTTAGAAAAATTATATTTTAATTATGCTGCTTTTATAAAATATATATTTATACTGAAAAATAAAATTAAACTCTTTGGCAATTAAAAACTTATAAACTTTAGAATTCGGAACATTATAAAATATAGTATAATGCACATAAACTGATCTGTTAAATTAAATACTATACAGATTCCGTCATATGAGGGTTATATGATAGTCTTTACTACAATATTTAAAGTAAAATGTTTAAAAGCGTATCATATAAAAAAGTCTTAATTTTATACATTTGAAATGTTTTAATAGCTCATTCTTCCTGGGAATCTATACATCTTTATAACTACCCTATTTTAAGTTTTATTATTTTCTTTTCTAGCAATACGTTTCTGACAGTTATTGTAACATTAAAAGAACTCATTATATGAAAGGTCACGAAACCTTTTGGTTATGTCTTTTTGAAATTCTTCAAGTGTGCCAAAATGATGTTCTTTCATGTCCTCCTTAAAAGCCATAAAAGAAAATGGTCACAGGGGGATAGGTCGTGACTGTATTGTGTATGAGGAAGAACAAGTTTATATTTCCATGTAAGGTATTCAGTTATAACCAGCGCCATGTGAGGCCTCTGTGTATGATCGTGGTTTTCCCGCTTTTTTAAACTAGTACTTCCAAGTATAATTGGGAGATCACAATTGAAAATTGTTAAATTGCACATACAACTTATCAGAGGTCAATTTTCAGCACATTCCTTTCTCGTTCGATGTGTTCATCCGTTCTCGTAGTCCATCGCCTTCCTACTGACGGGTCGTCTTCGAAGATCTATAGGTCGTTCCTAAACGCAGTGTGAATCTTGTAGACTTCCAATTGAGTAAATTCCATCTTTTCAAGTCTCACTTAACAGTAACAAGGATTCATTATTATTCGCAAGGATTTTACAAGGATTCGTCAGGATTCATTAAAATTTTATACATTTATATAAGTCTTGCCCAGTGAATCATTTAACTGTTTTGGGGGTATTTTGTATAAGACTTACCGCAATACATTTCTTAGTACTTTCCTATTTATCATTAAGTACACTCACTTTTACAAGGATTCGTCAGGATTCATTAAAATTTTATACATTTATATAAGTCTTGCCCAGTGAATCATTTAACTGTTTTGGGGGTATTTTGTATAAGACTTACCGCAATACATTTCTTAGTACTTTCCTATTTATCATTAAGTACACTCACTTTTACAACATTTAACATATACAAAGTATACGTATATACATTACGTTAATGCATACAAGCTCAAAGCGTTTATACAGGGTGTTTTGACGGGTCATTCCTTAGGCTATTCCTAAAAGCATTGTGCCTCTTGTAGACTCCAGATTGATTAAACTTCATCTTTTCATGCCTCCCTTAAAAGTCGCAAGGGTTCATTACGATTCGCAAGGATTTTACAAGGATTCGCCAGTATCCAATAAAACTATATACTTCTATATAAGTATTGAGCAGTCAATGATTTAACTGTTTTAGGCGTATGTTGTATAAGTCTCACTGAAATACGTTTATTAGTACTTTTCTGTTTATCATTAAGTACACTCACTTTTACAACATGTAACATATACAAGGTATACACATACGGATTACTGGTCAGTTAATGCATCC
The DNA here is from genome assembly GCA_032207245.1 of Pardosa pseudoannulata. NCBI lineage: Eukaryota > Metazoa > Arthropoda > Arachnida > Araneae > Lycosidae > Pardosa > Pardosa pseudoannulata. The sequence continues at coordinate 83,268,914 of CM063497.1, read as the reverse complement.
AAGCTCAAAGCATATATATATATATATATATATATATATATATATATATATATATATATATATATATATATATATATATATATATATATATATATATATACACTCCCGAGGCAGTTAAGGGGTTAATGTAGTTACTGCAAAAACTTGAAATAAATGTCTACAATAATTTTTGAAGGGTAGTCTTCAAAGTTCTGTAGGCTATTCCTTAACTCAGTGTGCCTCTTGTAGACTTCGGATTGAGTAAATTCCATCTTTTCAAGTCTCCCTTAACAGTCACAAGGATTCATTACGATTCACAAGTATTTTACAAAGATTCAAAATGATTCATTAAAACCATATACTTCTATATATGTCTTGTGCAGTCAATGATTTAATTATTTTGGGAGTATGTAGTATAAACCCTACTGCAATAATTTTCTTAGTACTTTTCTGTTTGGCATTAAGTACACTCACTTTTACAACATTTAACATATACAAGGTATACACATACGGATTACTGGTCAGTTAATACATCCAAGCTCAATGTGTGTATATATATATACTCCCGAGGCAGTTAAAAGGTTAATGTAATTACTGCAAACACTTGAAATAAATATCTACAATAATTTTTGAAGAGTAGTCTTCAAAGTTCTGTAGGCTATTCCTAAACACAGTGTACCTCTTGTAGACTTCCGATTGAGTAAATTCCATCCTTTCAAGTCTTCCTTAACAGTCACAATGATTCATTATGATTCGCAATTATTTTACGACTATTCGCAAGGATTCATTAAAATTATATACTTCTATATACGTCTTGCGCAGTCAATGATTTAACTATTTTGGGAGTATATATAAACCTTACTGCAATACGTTTCTTAGTAGTTTTCTGTTCGTCATTAAGTACACTCACTTTTACAAATTTGAACATAAACAAGTTATACACTTGCGCATTACAGGTCAGATCATGCAGACAAGTTCAAAGCGTATATATATACGTCCGAGGGAGTTAAGGGGTTCATGTAATTTGTGGAAAAACTTGAAATAACATAACAAACTAAATATATCTACAGTCAATGGAATAAATTCCATTGAAATACTTCACATAGTTTTTGATATACAATCCGCGCAAGAATAAAATTTTAGAAAATGAGAAAAATGCAATTAAAGATAAAAATGCTTGCCTTTAACTTCTAAAGTATAACTATACATTTAATCATTACTCGAGTTCTATTTGGAATTCTAAAAATTGAATGGTACTAAAATGAATAGAAAAGATTGTAGTTTCAGATACAGAAAATTAAAATGTCACAATTTTTGAAATTTTAAGTCTTGTGAGCCTTTAAAATACTAGATGTTAAAATATTCATTTTTAAATCAAAATGTTTCTTACCAAGACGTGATAATAAATATTAAAGTAAATCTGCACTTCCAGTTTTAGTTTTATTTTAATTTACAATACTGAAACACGAAATAAATTTAAAAAAAAAAGAAGAACTTGTCTAGAAATTCAAGGTACTTACAACGGAACACTTCCTAGTCATTAACACTTTAACAATTCAATTTCGATTATTGTCGAAGTAAATAAGGATAGATTCCCTTATGACTCTATATATTACTGTAGGGATTAGAAAAGTATATTTTTTATAAGACACTGAAATGCTTCTCTGGGTTAAAAATAGCATAAAACACATACACACCTATGTATATATATATATATATATATATATATATATATATATATATATATATATATATATATATGTGTGTGTGTGTGTGTGTGTGTGTGTCTGTATGCATATAAATTTTCCTAATTTACATTCTGATTTTCTAAATTTTAACCTTTAAAATTTCCCAAAATATTCCCGCAATATGGATCATTATGATTGAGTACTTTCCACACTTTTAAAAAATAAAGATAACATTAAAAACTACCACGTTCGGTCTTCTGATTCCTTTAATGCACCAGAAGTCCATTCTGTCAGAAAAAAAAGTAGAGGATCATTGCAATCTTTATGCTATTGTTTTCATTTTTTTCTGAACAGCAAATTTTACAAGCCACAGCAGTACCGCTGAGTTACGGTTCACATGAGATTTTAAAAACGTAGTTATCCCTGCCTCATGTCCAAATATTTGCAGATCATGAGATGCACAGCTGTCTTTGTCCTACGTGAAATCTATCCATCTGTCTTTCAAATATTAAAGGAAAAGAAAAGATATATATGTAGTATTTAATTTAGGAATTTACTGAAATTCCTGCAATTTGTTTGTACAATTTTTTCGTTTCCTGTAGTAATATTTTCTTTACTAATATTTCTTATAACTATTTATAAATGAATTATTCAAGTGAAATATTAATTCAACATTTCGTTTTAATAACAGAATGTAGCGCATTCCTAAACTAAAAAAGAGTCAAAGATATTGCACGACGTGTATTAATATTTTCTGTACTAATATTTCTTATAACTATTTAGAAATGAATTATTCAAGTGAAATGTTAATTTAACATTTCGGTATAACAACAACATGCAACTAATTCATAAACTAAAAAAGAGTCAAAGAAATTGCACGACGTGTAATAATATTTCTTATAACTATTTAGAAATGAATTATTCAAGTGAAATATTAATTCAACATTTCGTTTTAATGACAGAATGTAGCGCATTCATAAACTAAAAAAGAGTCAAAGATATTGCACGACGACTACTAATATTTTCTGTTATAATATTTCTTACAACTATTTAGAAATGAATTATTCAAGTGAAATATTAATTCAACATTTCCGTATTATAACAACATGCAACCCATTCAGAAACTAAAAGAGAGTCGAAGAAATTACACGACGTGTACTAATATTTTCTGTGCTAATATTTCTTATAACTATTTAGAAATGAATTAATCAAGTGAAATATTAATTCAACATTTCAGTTTAATAACAACATGCAACCCATTCATAAACTAAAAAAGAGTGAAAGATATTGTCCGACGTGTAATATTTTCTGTACTAATATTTCGTATTACTATTTAGAAATGAATTATTCAAGTGAAATATAAATTCAGCATTTGCTTATAAGAGCAACATGCAATACATTTATATATTTTAAAAGAGTCAAAGAAATTGCACGACGCGTACTAATATTTTTTGTACTAATATTGCTTATAATTATTTAGAAATGAATTCTTCAAGTGAAGTATTAATTCAATATTTCGGTATAATAACAACATGCAACACATTCATAAATTTATAAAAAAAAAGATTCAAAGAAATTTCACGAGGTGTAGTAATATTTCTTATAACTCTTTAGAAATGAATTACTCAAGTGAAATATTAATTCAAAATTTCGGTATAATAACAACATGCAACCCATTCATAAACTAAAAAAGAATCAAAGAAATTGCACAACGTGTACTAATATTTTCTGTACTAATATTTCTTATAACTATTTAGAAATGAATTATTCAAATGAAATATTAATTAAAAAATTCGTTATAATAACAACATGCAACCCATTCATAAACTAAAAAAGAGTCAAAGAAATTACACGACGTGTACTAATATTTTCTGTACTAATATTTTTTATAAACATTTAGAAATGAATTCTTAAAGTGAAATGTTAATTTTACATTTCAGTATAATAATAACTTGTAACGCATTCATAAACTAAAAAAGAGTAAAAAAAATTGCAGAATGAGTTTGCGCAGATAAATGTGATAATAAATATTAAAGTAAATCTGCAAGTCCAGTTTTAGTTTTATTTTCATTTACAATACTGAAACACGATTTAAATTTTAAAAAGTAAGAACTTGTCACGAAAATTCAAAGTACTTGCAAGTAACATTTCCTCGGCGTTAACTCTTTAACAATTCAATCTGGATTATTGTTTAAGCTAAGTAAATAGGGATATATTTCCTTATGTCTATACATATTACTTTAGGGAATACAAAAGTATAGTTTTTTATAAGAAACTGAAATTTTTCCCTCCGGTGAAAAAGGAAATTCTGACGTAAATCAGAAGATCCTGAAAATAAATGTTCAAGCTATTTTGTGCATTGAAACAAAATTACTATACATCTGCTCAGAAAATCTCTTTATCTAATACATTTTCATAAAAGTCTTATCCTCTAAGGAATTTAGATGGGATTACAATTTAAAGTAAGAAAAGTAAAGAATGTGGATGTTCGAGAACTCAAGTCTGATTACATTTTTCTTCTTTCGAATGCATCACAGTGTCTGTCATTTAAACTGCATTTTCCGAAAGTCCCGAGGTTAAATGTTGCCTTCAGGAAATATTCGATAATTGGAAATATTGCATTCCCAAACAAAGTTATGTCGCGTACGCATGCACAAACGCAGCTATATAAACGCAATATATCAAAATTATTACTCGTTACACTTATTACACAAAATTAATAATAATGATTTACACTAAATTATTAATATTTAGTACAATTATTACACTTATTACACATATTTATACCTCTTAAAAGTTCTCCTGTTCCATTTTTTGTTATTTCATATCTATTTTCCCAGCCACAGAATCTCAGAATTAACCCTTTAAAGGTCACCAAAATAAATTCATGGGAATTTAATGCAGTTTGTTTATAAATGTTATCTATAAGCCTTGTACATGTAAAATATATATAAATTTTCTTTACATTCCTGTTTGCCTTAGAGGATACCAAATTAGGGTTTGGGAAAGCGGTTTAAGTGACTAACCCCTACCCTTGTACTGCTTGAACATTATGCCTTTTTAAAAGTTTAACTATACTGGTAGAATAAATGATAATACTTAAACTGGTATAATAAATAAATACCTTAACAACTAAAAAGTGTTGTTTGTACAGATACTTTTATTTGAGGTCATAAGTAAGATAAATTGAATCTGACTTCTCAAGTACAGAAAGTTTGAATACATGTATTTCAATAGAAAAAAAATCAATAAGTCAAACGTATAACTATCATCTGTTATATATTTAAAATATCAAAAATATGATATGTATAAAATGTTTAATATGTATATATATAAAATG
>CM063497.1:83251407-83258907 GCA_032207245.1 Pardosa pseudoannulata | reverse complement strand
TTTGTAACAAAACTATATATATTGAGTTTGGAGTGGTGGATTCACAGAAAAGTGTTTTGCTTGACTCTAGTCATCCAATGACTTTTGAACATTTAAAATAATTGTGTTGTACTTACTCAGTATGAGAACACTATTAAAAAGTATTAGAGGGCCCTTGAAATAATGGCTTAGTACTAATTGTTCCTCATTTGTAACAAGACCATATCTACAGAGTTGGAGTGGTGGAATCACAGAACCGTGTTTTGTGTGACGCTAGTCATCCAATGACTTTTGAACATTTAAAATAATTGTGCTGTACTTACTCAGTATGAGAACACTATTAAAAAGTATTAGAGGGCCCTTGAAGTAATGGATTAGGTGCTATTTGTTCGGCATTTGTGAGAACACCATCTCTACAGAGTTGGGGTAGCGGATTCAACGGACTGTGTTTTGTGTGATTCCAGTCATCCAAAGTTTTTTGAACATTTAAAATAATTGTGTTGTACTTTCTCAGTATGAGAACACTATTAAAAAGTATTAGAGGAATCTTGAACTAATGGCTTAGGCGCTAATTGTTCAGCATTTGTAACAAGACCATCTCTACAGAGTTGGAGTGGTGGAATCACAGAACTGTGTTTTCCGTAACTCTAGTCATCCAATGACTTTTGAACATTTAAAATAATTGTGTTGAACTTTCTCAGTATGAGAACACTATTAAAAAGTATTAGAGAACCCTTGAACTAATGGGTTAGGTGCTATTTGTTCGGCATTTGTGAGAACACCATTAATACAGAGTTGGGGTGGCGGATTTAATGGACTGTGTTTTGTGTGATTCTAGTCATCCAATGAATTTTGAACCTTTAAATAATTGTATTGTACTTTCTCAGTAAGTGGATATTTTTAAACAGTATTGGAGAGCTTGTGAAATAATGGCTTAGGTACTAATTGTTCGGCATTTGTAACAAGACCATCTCTACAGAGTTGGAGTGGTGGAATCACAAAACTGTGTTTTATGTGACTCTAGTCATCCAATGACTTTTGAAAATTTAAAATATATGTGTTGTATTTTCTCAGTATGAAAACACTATTAAAAATTATTAGAGAACCCTTAAACTAACGGATCAGGTGCTAATTGTTCGGCATTTTTGAGAACACCATCTCTACAGAGTTGGGGTGGCGGATTCAACAGACTGTGTTTTGTGTGACTCTAGTCATCCGATGACTTTTGAACGTTTAAATAATTGTGTTGTACTTTCTCTGTGAGAGGACATTGTTAAAAGGTATTGGAGATACCGTTAACTGATGACTTATGGGCTAATTGTTCAGCATTTGTAACAAGACCATCTCAACAGAGGTGGAGTGGTGGAATCACAGAACTATGTTTTATGTGACTCTAGTCATTTAATGACTTTTGAACATTCAAAATAATTGGGTTGTACTTTCTAAGCATGCGAACACTATTAAAAATTACACACACATGTTCAGCTACCTTATCAAAAAGAATTTCTGTTGTTATGACTTTACTAAAGTGAACATCAATGTAAAGTGCCAGTATTGTAACCCTTTCAGAGTATTGCTGGTTTATCTATATTTTCTTTAGAAAAGTTGCTATTCTTATGAGAGTGCAAAAGAAAATAATGTTTGCAATATCAGACAATGCTTTGCACATAAATGAAAATTGAACCCTTCAAATGCCACTGTTATAACAATGAAACATAGACATAAAACTGTAAATTTTACATTTAAAATTGAAAAATAAAATTTTTCTTTTGTTGTGTTTCAGTAGGATATGTAATCTAATGATACATTTTAAAGTATTGCGTTTTTTTCTATTTAATTTGGAATTTTGGTAAATTTAATTGTAATGGAGAGTAAAATTGAAAAAATATAGTAACATTCAGAAAATTGTAAAAAACAATTAATACTTATCTAAACAAAATAAAACTTATCTTGAAAAGTACTTTATAATGTCATGTTCAATTGCAGTAAAAGCGTTATTGTTAAGATTTTTTTTACAAGTCAATTTTTTAATTTAAAATTCCAGTTCCATTACTGGAATATAGTGGGGAAACCGTCAACCATATATTTATGCTCATTTATAAGTGAGTTAAACAAGATAACTATCCGCAAGGATATTTTTTTATACTTCCACGCTAGTAGCGATTAAACTGTCCGTAGAGTATCTATTTTTACTGAGTGGTGCATTGTTTAGTTGAATGGTGCTTCATTTTCCCCCAAGTAAGCTCGATTTCGCAGATAAAGAGCTCTTTAAGCCTCCCTATTGTAGCGAAGGACCGAAATTTGCAAGCATCTCGATCGAATTGCGTTTGAAGTCTTTCAAGCAAGTGAACCCTTTCAGTTATTTTTAGATACAGCAAATTCGGATGAATTTACGTGTGTCTTTCATTTTGGGATAAAAGTCATCGACTGCCGGCCGTAAACTATGCTGCATTTTAATTTATGTGTGTATCAGGTGTATCTAAACTTAGTATGTTCAAAAATTGAGGTCGAACTATAATGATGAATTGGTTAAGAATTTACGGATAGACAATTCAAACGATGCGATGATAATTTATGAAGAGAAACTCTTCATAAATTTGTAAAATAAAAATAAGTTATAAATAATAAGTCATAAATAAAAATAAGTCATCGACTGCCGTCCGTAAATTATGCTACATTTTAATTTATATGTGTTTTAGGTATATCTAAACTTGGTTTGATCAAAATTTTAGCTCTAATTACAATGATGAATGGGTTAAGAATTTACGGATAGACATTTCGAAAGATACGATGAAAATTTCTGAAGAGAAACTCTTTATAATTGCTTAAAATAAAAATAAATTATAAACGAATAAGCCATAAATACGAATAAGTCATCGACTGTCGTCTTTAAACTATTCTACAGTTTAATTTATGTGTGTATTAGGTGTATATAAACTTGGTTTGAAAAAAAGATTTATCTCTAACTACAATGATGAACGGGTTAAAAATTTACGGATAGACCATTCAAAGGATGTGATGAAAATTCATGAAGAGAAACTCTTTATAAATTTGTAAAATAAAAGTAAGTTATAAATAAATAAGTCATAAATACGAATAAGTCGTTGACTGTCGTCTGTAAACTATGCTGTATTTTAATTTATGTGTGTATCAGGTGTATCTAAACTTGGTTTGATCAAAAATGTAAGTTTAACTAGAATGATGAATGGGTTAAGAATTTACGGATAGACAATTCAAACGATGCAAAGAAAATTTATGAAAAGAAACTCTTTATAAATTTGTAAAATAAAAATAAGTTATAAACAAATAAGACATAAAAAATAAGTCATCGACTGCCGTCAGTAAATTATGACACATTTTAATTTATTTGTATATTAGGTATATCTAAACTTGGTTTGATCAAAATGTTTACTATAATTACAATGATGAATGGGTTAAGAATTTACAGATACACAATTCAAACGATGCGATGAAAATTTATGAAAAGAAACTCTTCATAATATTGTAAAATAAAAATAGGTTATAAATAATAAGTCATAAATAAAAATAAGTCATTGACTGCCGTCCGGAAACTATGCTACAGTTTTATTTATGTGTGTATCAGGTATGTCTAAACTTGGTCTGTTCAAAAATTTAGGTCTAATTACAATGATGAATGGGTTAAGAATTTACGGATAGACAATTCAAACGATGCGATGAAAATTTATGAAGAGAAACTCTTCCTAAAATTGTAAAATAAAAATAAGTCATAAATAAAAATAAGTCATCGACTGTCGTCCTTAAACTATTCTACAGTTTAATTTATGTGTGTAGGAGGTGTATCTAAACTTGGTTTGAAAAAAGATTTATCTCTAATTACACTGATGAACAGGTTAAAAATTTACGGACAGACAATTCAAAGGATGCGATGAAAACTTATGAAGAGAAACTCGTCATAAATTTGAAAAATAAAAATAAGTCATAAATAAAAGTCATAAATAAAAATAAGTCATCGACTGCCGTCCGTAAACTATGCTACATTTTAATTTATATGTGTATTAGGTATATCTAAACTTGGTTTGATCAAATATTAGCTCTAATTACATTGATGAATGGGTTAAGACTTTACGGATAGATAATTCAAACGATGCGATGAAAATTTATGAAGAGAAACTCTTCATAAATTTGTAAAATAAAAATAAGTTATAAAAAAAAGCTTTTCTTAATTGTTTAAAATAAAAATAAGTTAAACAAATAAGCCATAAATACGAATAAGTGATTTACTGAAGTCCGTAAACTATTCTACAGTTTAATTTATGTGTGTATTAGGTGTATTTAAACTTGGTTTGAAAAAAGATTTATCTCTAATTACAATCATGAATGGGTTAAGAATTTAGGGATACACAATTCAAAAGATACAATAAAAATTTATGAAGAGAAACTCATCATAAATTTGTAAAAGAAAAGAAAAGTTATAAACAAATAAGTCATAAAAAATAAGTCATCGACTGCTTTCCGTAAATTATGATACATTTATTTTCTTTGTGCATCAGGTGTATCTAAACTTAGTTTGATAAAAATTTTAGCTCTCATTACAATGATGAATGGGTTAAGAATTTACGGATAGACAATACAAACAATGAGAGAAAAAATTATATATTGAATCTCTTCATAAATTTGTAAAATAAAAATAAGTTATATACAAATAAGTCATAAATAAAAATAAGTCATCGACTGCCGTCCTTAAACTAGGCTACAGTTTAATTTATGTGTGTATCAGATATATCGAAACTTGGTCTGTTCAAAAATGCAGGTCTAATTACAATGATGCGTTTGTTAAGAATTTACGGACAGACAATTCAAATGATGAGATGAAAACTTATGAAGAGAAACTCTTCATAAATTTGTAAAATAAAAATAAGTCATATATAAAAAATAAGTCATCGACTGCCGTCCGTATATTTTGCTACAGTTTATGTGTGTATCAGGTGTATCTAAACTTGGTCTGTTCAAAAATTTAGGTCCAACTAAAATGATGAATGGGTTAAGAATTTACGGATAGACAATCAAAAAGATGCGATGAAAATTTATGAAGAGAAATAATATTAGATCAATAATTTTTCTGTAGGGAGAACATCGCAGGTGAAATGATTAATAAGATATGTAATAAAAAATCATGGGTAATATAAATATATTTATAGTATTCAATTTAACATTTTTAAATATGACATATAAAAGCTTTACATTTACACTTTGAAGTATCTCCTCTATAATAACTGTCTATGTTATCTATCCGTCTGTCGGCGAACTATGAAGCGGTTTTACCTGAAATAGAAAGAGGTATCCATATTGGGTTCTTCATGAGTTAGAGTTAGCAACGTTCAAAATCCACCCCTTCCCATCTCTTCTAGCATTTAATGTCATTCTAGCGTTTAATGTCTTCTAGCAATAATGTCTTCTAGCATTTAATGCCCGCTCTTCTAGCAAATGGCTTTAACCCTCTAAGTGTGTTTTACGCTGACACAGCCGGAGCCATACAGCAGCAACTACTGATGACCATGTCGCGACGGTGACCCATAAATGGCTACCAAGCCACCGCTGACCTACGAGAGGCCCGTCATGGTCCGATTTTTCTTTAGTCCAACTCGGTAAGGAGCAAACTCTACAAAGGTAAGCTCGAGACTACCGAGAGGGACATAGGAAAGATCACTCAGGTACCCCGGGTTCGTGAAGCCCGTACACACCTAAAGGAGGTGCGCCCCTGGGGAGGCTTTAACCCTCTAAGCGGTTCGCACGTAAAATTCCACCAAACCGATGATGTCTTGAAAGCGGTTGTCACGTAAAATTTTCGACCTCCAAAAACGTTCCGAAAATGGATTCAATGTACATTTCTGCCAGTGTTTGAGGTAGGAGGGTCAGGTCCATTGTTTAGAAACTGCATCCCTCTTTGACTGACATTTATTGAGGGATGCACCTCTTCTTTCTGAGGCACAAAGACGCTGATAGCTTTTCATGGCCCTGTAAATCTCTATTTCGAAGTATTTCGTTTGCAGTAACAGATGTATCTCTAATTACACCACTTAAATATCTTGCATAGATTTCGTAAGAAAATATAAATCATTCTCTTAAAGAATATTTTTATTTGTACTTTTAGAATCCATTATTTCTTATGGGATGATCTTCGAGACTTGACGAGCTTTATGTGTATTAAAAATTAACAATCTATGATATCTATTTATGTATTTATTTATAACCTGAAGTAAAGGAACAATAACGAGGGAGGGTTTCCCGTATTCCAATCTAGTCGACAAAGGGTGAAGTAAAAGATCATAGAACGCTTTGGCTATTGACACAATAAACCTTTAGCGTATTTTTTTAGCCTTTTTTTAATCAGCGTGTTCACTCGGAGGGTTAAATATCCCTATTTTCCCCGGTTAAGAGAAGGCGATTAAATTTACCAATTTGTTACATAATAAATAGGGAAAAATATCATTTTTAGCATTATGATGTCATAGTATACTTTACAATTTTGAAAAATTAAAAATTTTACTGATTCCATCATATGACGGGCTATATGCTAGTTATAACATAAAAGGATTATATATGTGATACTGGATATAAAGAAAACAAATTGATTTGCTTAATGAAATTCATTTAATGTCAGTATAGGATATAATGGAGATTATAAGGAGAATAACATTCTTTCAAATACGAGAGCTACAAGTTGATTTGAAAATTTATTTCTTAAAAAACTGCTTTATGAAATTGAGTTGTCCAAATTGTATATAGGAATAAAAGGTATTGTATAATACGAAGTTTTAATTACAAATTAACGTTCCACATGTATCACCTCTACGGAAATGTATATGTACTATGCCGAATGTAGCCGTTCGATGGCCGAATGATTAGGGTACTAGCCTCCAGAACCGGAGTTCGTGGGCTCGAATCCCACTAAGGCATGGATGTTCATAGCCGTTCGGAATCGGATTTAAATAGTAGGTCCCGGTCTCATTAGCCCTCGACATTAGACCGTGGGGCTCCAAAACCAAACCAAACCAAATGTATATGTGTAAACCTACAAGCGAATTTTAACCCTCCGAGTGGAACACACCGATTAATAAAAAACTCCAAAAACACGCTAAAGGTTTATTGTGTCAATGGCCAAAGCGTTCTATGATTTTTTTACTTCACCCTTTGTCGATTAGAATGGAATACGGGAAACCCACCCTCGTTATTGTCCCTTTACTTCCGGTTATATTTTTTAATACACATAAAGCTCTTCAAGTCTCAAAGATCATCCCATAAGAAATAATGGATACTAAAAGTACAAATAAAAATATTCTTTAAGAGAATTATATTTTTTATGAAAGTTATCCAAGATATTTAAGTGGTGCAATTAGAGATACATCTGTTACCGCAAACAAAATACTTTGAAATAGAGATTTACAAAGATATGAAAAGCTATCAAGGAGTCTATAAGGAGTCTTTGTGTCTCAGGGAATAGGGGCGCATCCCTCAATAAATGTCAGTCAAAGATGGATG
>CM063497.1:83228907-83231407 GCA_032207245.1 Pardosa pseudoannulata | reverse complement strand
AATGGAAATAATATAAAACATTTACGATGGTACAGCGCAGCAGCAGAACATTGAAACCAATTAACCCCTTTCCTGTTTTGCACGTACACCGTACGGGCGACGTTACTGTGCCTTTAATGGTTTGCCCGTACAGCGTACGGGCAATCTGATTTCTTTGTCGTTCTCCATGTTTAGACTGTATATTTTGATTTTTAATGTTAAATTAGTCGTACACATGTCCACAAAATGTTAGTTTCCGAAGTGTATGCTGTTTCGTTTGAAAGCTCGGGCTTTCTGATAGGTTTTGCATTTCACCGCGAGTTTTTATCGGAGTTTTTGGCTTGAGGTTTTGGGAGACTGACCGAGAGAGACTTTTTAGAGGTAATTCCACCTACAGACGAAAAACTAAGACCTGCAAACCAGTGCTATGTGTGTTCACTGAAGAAAAATGACAACTGCAAAAGAATTAGAAAAGGAACTAGGTATTTTTGTCCGGGCTGGGACGTTGGACTACGCTTCTTACCCTCTTTCAAGATTTGTCTCACTAAATCTGGTCATTAAAAAAAACTTTAAATAAATGTATTTGTAATATTTGCATTCGAAAATATTTGTGTAGTAATTATTTGTTATCTGAATGACTGTAAACGTCCTTTCCCTGTCTAGTGTACATGAGTCAGAAAAGAAACTGTAATTTCCTGTAAATAAGCTGTTATACATGCTTAAAATAATGAGAAATATTACTTTGAATAACATTTTCCACCTGACAAATGTAAAATGAACAAAAAAAAAGTAATAAAAAATGTGACATTTTTTGGATCGAATTCGGGAAAAAATGAAACTGTAAAGGGGTTAATACATAGGAAATGCATTAGAAATACTGGAAGATTTACATTGGTATGTTGGCAGCATTTGCATAAATGATCATTATTTAAAAAATTACAGATATGTGCGCATAAATCCTTGGTTACACATTTGTGGATATACTTGCATGGACATAATAATAAAAATAATAATAATTAATTAATTAAAAATAATTATTTTTTGTAATAACAGAGGGATTATAAATAAGTCTCATAAAAAAATTAGATATAGCGGCAGATTATCAGGGCTCAGCATTGACTTAAGGAGATTGCAACTTTTCTGCGTTCTCCATTAGCCAACTGTAAAAGTTATTTATTTGGCTGTGGAAAACTTTTTATTAATTTATTCTGCCAAGGGTCTCTCCATACTTGGTCGTTTTAGGAGGAATTCTTTTGAAAGTTTCCCACTTAAACATATAGTGGTGTCTTCACCATATCCACAGCAAACGTATCTTGGAATTTCTGAATCTGTTAAGTGGAACTGACAGAGATATGCTGGAAAAGGACCATGGCCAGTTAATAAGGCCGTAAGGGCAGCACTAGTTATTAGCCTACTTTTACAAAAAACTTAAAAACGTTTCTGCCCATCTCCCCGGAGTTCCAGATCACCTGCAATTCTTGCAACAAATTTTCTTTCAAAACTCCTTTTACATCAGTTGGGGATAGGGGGAGTTCAACTTCAACGTCTTTTCTGTTGCTAATTTAGAAAGAGAATCCGCCATCTTTTTGCCTTTGAATCCGCGTGATCTTTCACCCAGTTCTCTGAAGCTGTATTCTCAGCTGTCAGCTTAAAACAGAAATTTAAAGAATACGCCGAAATACACGGATTTTTGATCCTAGTTGTGTCGTGTAGTCCTCGTTTTTATTTGAGTATTAACCTGTGATCAAAGATATAGTGGGATTTTATTTTGATTGCGTTGTGTTAAAGTATTTTATTACTAAATTTAACCACAGGTTCTGAAAAACTACAGACATAAGATCTGAAACTAAAAGATAAAATAACAGCATCCGAAACTCGCTTAATATAAAAAAAGTAAATTTATTATAATATATATATATACATCTATGTACATACAAAACTGATGCTAATTTTCATAAAATAAAATTTGTCAACATCTTCTAAATTAGTTTTGACAATTTTTTAATACTTAAGTAATTTTGTAAATAGAGAGAGGACCTAATCTCAGTTTCAAAATGTATGTAAAAGGGGGTACCTTTGGGGAGTGAAAATGGTGTGCCCGGAACACTGCTGGTTAATGGGTATCTATGGATCTTTCGTCGGTCTGGTCAGGGGCTTCCTCCTGAGTGTTTTGGGATGCAACCGTGATATTTGATGCAGAAACCCTTCCTGTCGAACTTGGCAGGACTCTCGAACTCGTTCCGTCGAACTTCTCTCCTAGTCTAGATTATCGAACACCTCCTGTCGGACTCTCTCCTCGTCTCGACTATCGAACACTTTCTGTCGAACTCTCTCCTCGTCTCGACTATCGAACACACCTTCGTCGGACTCTCCTTTAGACTCGACTATCGAAAACCTTCTTTGAGACTTCCGAACACCTTCTCAATTTTTAGATTTTTTAAAATTTAAATTTTATTAATTTCAACCTTGACCCCTCTTCCTCCTTATCGTCCAATCGGGATAGTTGTAAGAATCTCATTGG
>CM063497.1:83218907-83223907 GCA_032207245.1 Pardosa pseudoannulata | reverse complement strand
AAGTACTATCAAAAGTATTCATAATAATTTTCAACAAAATATTTTAAGAATCTTTTTGAGAAATCACATCTCACGTTTCAACATTTTATTAAAAATACCGTTGAAGTTTATGAAAGCAATTTTAACTATTAAAAAACTAAAATACATGTTTAAAATTCCCTACACTTTCTTGCTTCAAAACTTTCTAATTGGCACGTTGCTAATTATCAAAAATAGTAGAAAATGTTTAAACTAACCTAAGATTTGTCCAAAAAATGCTCATTAAGAGGCTTTAATTCACAACTTCCGGTTAGGAAGTCGCCAATTCCGTTTTTTTGACAGCTGTCACTGATGTTTAAACAGCTGTAACTTTTCTTTAAAATGCCGTAGATACAAAACAAAAACAGATTTAGAAGTCTAAATGTTGCAATTTTACAATTGAGAAATAAAACAAATTATGATTTTTTGCAAAAAAAAATGACGTCATCAATGTAGACTGATACCTTAAATGAAATTTAAACATATATACTAAGTACAGAAGAAAACCAAACTTCATATGTGAAATTACATCTATGGCGTCAGAAAACATTAAAAAGATACAAATATGGAAATTACTCCATGGCAGTAGTATTTATTTAATAGTATTATTCATGAAACTCATTTGTTCAAACTCCTGTTTGTACTGAGAGATTGGAACATAGCACTGTAACATTAAGTTACATACGGTTCAGCTTTTTTACCTCTTCTTGTGATCCATCGTCAATGACATACAGTACAGGACCTTTTTGAACTAGTAGAAACTTCGGACTTCTCCCAACCAACACAAGGGCCCGTTGATTTGGTGGCTTTCGGATCCCTCGGTTCTTGAATGCACTCCTTTTTTTTTTCTCCGCTTGGCAGTCGGATTTTTTTAGAGGACCAGGTTATTACCAGAGGACTGAAGAGAATGAACGCTTCTGGTATCCGCTCCTTGCGGGAAAGAAATTTTTTGGAGCGATACGATAAAAAGAGAGCCATGATTTGCGAAACCGACGCCACATCCAGAGCAGACATACCTATCTACAAATAAGTCGATTCCAGTTGTATTCCTTAGACATTTAATTGTATAAAATTGTTTAATAAAGACACTTGTCTATGTGTATTTAATGAGTTTTAATTTCTCCTTTCTTAGACACTAGGACAACGTAATATTATTTTTACAGGCACAACAGTGTAATTTACCGAAATCCATGACTTCAAGAATTATCGTAGGACTAGTTTCACGTCTAACGCAAAGGACTCTAGTAGAATTTGTTGGAGTGGCAAACAGTGCCATTTCAAGGCTTTGATACCGATTTCAAAAAAAATGATAACGTTAGATGTTGGTCAGAACAAGATAGCCAAAGTACTCTCTCAGCATCTAATGACAAAATTATCATGTTAACAGCTCGTCAAAGCAGAAGACTCATTAGTACTCAGCTATAAGGGTTTTTATCAAGAGGACAGAGGACACCAAATAGAAGACACATTTACAGTCAGCTCTAAGAGGTTTTTTATTAACAGGACAGAGGGTATCAAACAGAAAACACATTGACAATCAGGTATAAGTGTTTTTTTTATCAAAAGAACAGAGGGTATCAAACAGAAGACACGTTGACACTCAGGTGTAAGGGGTTTTAATCAACAAGAAAGAGGATATCAAAGAGAAGACACATTGGCACTCAGCTATAAGGGATTTTTATCAACAGGGCAGAGGGTAACAAACAGAAGACAGATTGACACTAAGCTATAAGGGGGTTTTATCAACAAGACAGAGGATATCAAACAGAAGACACATTGGCACTCAGCTATAAGGGATTTTTATCAACAGGACAGAGGGTAACAAACAGAAGACAGATTGACACTAAGCTATAAGGGGGTTTTATCAACAAGACAGAGGATATCAAACAGAAGACACATTGGCACTCAGCTATAAGGGTTTTATATCAACAGGACAGAGGGTACCAAACAGAAGGATATTGGTTTGTCCAAGTGGCATGAGTAATAACAACAGCAACAAGGATGTATACAAAAATAATGAAAAATCCCTATATGAAGGCGCAGTTTAATAAAATTTATTATTAACTAACTGTTTAATCGGAAATCTAGTTGACCGAATTTTTGTACAATTATCCTGAAGAACTAATTCGGTTTTTAGTAAGTTTAATGAGGACCTTTGGTGCCTTGTCAAACTAGTTTTTTACTGTAGAAGTATATATTTTTTCCATTTTACCAAAACTTAACATTTGTACTGCTGGAAAACTGCGAATCATTGCAGTATATAAAAAAGAAACAAATTTATTTCAATTTCAAATATGCTTTTTTTGCGGAGAGAAGAAAGAAAATTCCAAATAAATATGGAAATTGAACCATATATTTTGCAAGTCATATTAAGAAGTATTTTCGATATTCCGTGAAATTAGTTTAACTAAAGGAAATATAAGACACCTGTGTTTTTTTCTTTCTCGAAAAAAATTTAATTTCTGTTCAAGTTTTAAGTGTGAAATAACGATATTAGATTCGTATATAATTTTGATTTTGTCTGCGTAGTTTCATCTTTATGTTGTTGACATAATGTCCTCCAAGTTCTCAATTAATACCTCTGTGGGTAGCAAGCCAAGTCTATGGGTTTTCTGCTTGGTCCATGCTTCAAAATGACAAGGACCTACTTGAGAGAATCGTCCTTTCGCCTTAATGGTGCTCTTTAAAATTAAAGGTGCACCCCTTGGACTTAATAGGAAAGCCTGCAGGCTCAACCGTACTTGGTTTGTCCAAGTGGTGTGAGAAACAACAGCAACAACGATGTATACAAAAATAATGAAAAAATCCTATATGAATGCTGAGGTTAATAAAATTTATTGTTAACTAACTGTTTAATCGAAAATCTAGTTGACCGAATTTTTGCACAATTATCCGGAAGAACTAATTCGGTTTTTAGTAAGTTTAATGAGGCCTTTTTCTCCTTTTTAAGCTAGTTTTTGACTATGGAAGTATATATTTTTCCCATTTTACCAAAACTTAACATATAAACATCTGTACTGCAGGAAAACTGCGAATCATTGCAGTATATATATATAAAAAATTTATTTCAATTTCAAATACGCTTTTTTGATGGGAGAAAGAAAGAAAATTCCCCAAAAATATGGAAATTTAACCATATGTTTTGCAAGCCATATTAAGTAGAATTTTTGATATTCCGTGAAATTAGTTTAACTAAAGGAAATATAAGGCACCTGTGTTTTTTATTTCTCAAAAAAAATTTAATTCCTGTGCAAGTTTTAAGTGTGAAATAACGATATTAGATTCGTATATAATTTTGATTTTGTCTGTGTAGTTTCATCTTTATGTTGTTGACACAATGTCCTCCAAGTTCTCAATTAATACCTCTGTGGGTGGCAAGCCAAGTGTATGGGTTTTTTACTTGGTCCATGCTTCAAAATGACGAGGACCTACTTGAGCGAATCATTCCTTCACCTTAATAGTGCTCATTAAAATGAAAGGCCCACCCTTAGCCTTAATACGAGAGCCTGCAGGCTCAATCCTGCTTGGTTTGTCTAAGTGTCATGAGTAACAGTAACAACGATGTAAACAAAAATAATGAGAATTTCCTATATGAATGAGCAGTTTAATAAAATTTATTGTTAACTAACTGTTTAATCGAAAATCTAGTTGACCGAATTTTTGCACAATTATCCGGAAGAACTAATTCGGTTTTTAGTAAGTTTAATGAGGCCTTTTTCTCCTTTTTAAGCTAGTTTTTGACTATGGAAGTATATATTTTTCCCATTTTACCAAAACTTAACATATAAACATCTGTACTGCAGGAAAACTGCGAATCATTGCAGTACATAAAAAAAGAAACTAATTTATTTCAATTTCAAATATGCTTTTTTGAGGTGAGAAGAAAGAAAATTGCAAATAAATATGGAAATTCAAACATATGTTTTGCAAGTCATATTAAGTAGAATTTTCTATATTCCGTGAAATTAGTTTAACTAAAGGAAGTATATGGGAATTGTGTTTTTTTTTCTTTCTCGAAAAAAAAATTAATTTATCTTGCAGTTTCAAGTGTGAAATTGTAATATTAGATTCGTATACAGTTTAGATATTGTCTCTGTAGTTACATCTTTATGATAAAAGGAATTTTGAGGTAGGATTCTCTGGTATATAACGACTTCTTGAAATGTTTTTTAAATATAAATTGAATATTGCTATTTATAAAGTAAGATTTATGATTATAATTAAAACTTCTCTGTTTTTAAAAGCATTATAAATAATTATTGCATAATTATTTAGTCTAATGCTAATAGTTTACAATTTAATTATAAAATATTTTGTAACGCCAGATATTGTATAATTTCTTATATAGCGTTTTAACACTTGTGTGGGGGTACATTTTGCAGATGAATTGTACCAGGAGCGAAAGTTTTGAGTGTAAATTTAGTTATTCAGTTAAATCTCAATAGATCGAAAATTTTTTAACCAACTTTTAGTATTTTATATTGAAATACATAAACAAATATATAAATAATATAAATAGAAATATATAAATAACAACCAAAAGATTTTTGTACACAAAAAAAATATTTTTAGTGGATAAATTTATAATAGTGTCTTAAATATGAAAAATCAAATAGAAATAGTAGTATATGGTTTTAATTTTTTTCTGTTCTGTGTTTCCGCATCGACTAATGTAAAAAGCAGATTTTATCTGTCTAAATGTTTCGAGAATCTATGTAGTAGACAAGAACATTCGGCTTCGTTTTCCTGTATATACCATTATTTTTGTACCCACAAAACAAACCATGTGTTTATAGTAACCCGTACTAGTACGTGAGCTGCGCTCAAGTATCAATCGTCAGAAAACGTACTAGTATGTGACCCACATACCATGTGTTAATATAATTTTACATGCATCCATTTAATTTATAATGTCATTATCTATCTACCGATATGTCTATACACGTAGAGGACAAATTAAAAAAAACAGCCATTTTGAAATG
>CM063497.1:83206407-83213907 GCA_032207245.1 Pardosa pseudoannulata | reverse complement strand
GTGCAAAATCCGACTCTCATTGACAGTGACAATCCTGTCGTGGAACTCGTCGCCGTCATCATGATACCTGTGAGAGTACAGCTATGTTATTGACATAAAGTTTGCTAAACTGATTTGTTCGCCGTACTCACACGTTGTGGGTTGAATGCCCAAGTTTTTTTTCGCGAATCCAGGAAGCGTGTGGTGTGGACAGTGAAAACGATTACGTTTACACTTCACCAAGTTTTGAAGAATTGTTCTCCAGGAAGTGATTCAGGACCATCCTTTGAGTCCCGGTCCTTTTGGACAGAGCCGGGAAAGGACGCATTGTGCAATGGACAATGGAACAACGAATGCATCAGCACATAATAATGGAAAAAGTATAGGGTTGCCTGAGTAGAAAGAAGGAAGGAGAAGAATGCAGCGTTCTCTTGGACATTGGATATTTTTTTAGGCATAGCACGTGGAGTGCTTCTTTTACTTTTTACTTTTTTATATATTTTTTTGCATATTTCCTTGTCATTTGTTGTATATTTGAGCATTGTAATATAGATCAGAAGTATTATACTATAATTAAAAACGATATAAAGCAATTTTGGGTTATTAATGACTTTGAAATAACAACAGCAACGTACTACACCACAGCATATATATATATATATATATATATATATATATATATATATATATATATATATATATATATATATATATGTATGTATATATATATATATATATATATATATATATATATATATATATATATATATATATATATATATATATATTAATATATATACATATTGTAATGATTCGTTACATAACCCCAAAATGAACGAGGAGACCGAAGGTGACCTTTCATCGTGGACTCACGATTAGCTTCGAATAGAACCAGGTGGTCTAAGCACCGTAATTGAAAACTGTTCGTTGCCGGCTCCTTATCGTCTGGGCATTGTAACCTGTTGAATGGAACTTTGCTGTGTACATAATTGAGTGCACCTTGCCGCCCATTAGCGGTTACAAAAAGGCCATTAAGTTGGTTAAGTTGATAGATCTGAGAAACTTCCACATCTGGGAACAGTACAGCTGATCGAAGGATTGGGAGTGACCACAAGATTGCGTCACCCTGGTTCGGGAAGTTTCTCGAAGGACCGAGAAAAGAAGCGAGTGCGGGATATAAAAGAAGGGACAGGACTAGAACGGAGGCTTTTTGTTCTTCTCTCGAGGCTTCTACCTGCTAGAGCCTGGTCGCTCGAGAACCGCTCGTATCTCCGTGTCTGGAGTTTGTTTTTTTTAGAGACCGCCAGCGTCTCTGTTGCTAGATAGTCGACATTCGACTTGGGAATTCCTTTCCCGTTATCTGCTGATTGTTAGTTAACTTCTTGCATAGAAGTAGACAGCCGAGAGTGACTTTGCACTCTAATTTTGGATCGACTTGCATCCTGTGTTTTCTTCACGAATCCCAGCGTGATACGCACTCGGAACCTCCGAACTTGCTGTGAAAGCCAACCGTGCAAATCGACAGACGAAGTGATCGTGTCAGAATTAGTCCCAGCACTAATTAGTTTCCAACTCTTGTGATTGAAAAGCCCTAGCCATACTGTTCCGGAATCCCACGCATCCTTGTGTGTGCATATTATCTCTGTGCGAGATCCCTGAATGTTATCATCTACTGAATTTGTACATAGCTGTACATAGTTTATTCTATTGAATAAAATATTTAGTCCAGAATACCTAAAATTCTAGCCTGTTTCATTGAAGGCCTCGCCTATCATATTTCCAGTACGTTACAATATATATATATATATATATATATATATATATATATATATATATATATATATATATATATATATATATATATATATATATATATATATATATATATATATATATATATATATATATATATATATATATATTCTCTCTTCGGTGTGAGGCAAATTTCTTTCTATCCTTATTATGTTTTTCTGTAATATGTAAAGAAAAGACCGTTTCAATCGATTATGTCATTTGGAAATGAAGGTAATTGAAAGAGGTAATAGAAAATTTTCGGTAAACAATTGTGTTACACAACTTTACGATTCGTTACACAATTTTTCTAATGAAGGTGAAATAAAAAATGGTTGATAATAGAAAGTTTTTAGAAGAGGTAATAGAAAAATTGCAATATTAAATGAGTTTTAAGATTTCTTCAGCTTTTTCTGTTAATAACAATTGCTTTCTTTTTTTCAAAAGGGGGTTCGAACTTATAAGTAACTGAAAATATACTTTCTTATTTGCAAATATTTTATTATTTATAAATGCATGTATACATTCCACTGATGAAGAGAATATAGAAATTTTATTTATTTAAAAAAAGGATCTTTCCTTTTTTAAATTTGATAGATCCTATAGCTTCAAAAATGAAGGTTAAAATATCAATGTGCAGCTAAATTTTTACTCTTTATTTTCACGATACAATAAATTAAAATATGCACTTACATATTTTTTTCACATTATAAATTTTTGTTATTTATAATTTAACAAAACAAAATTGAAACCTAGTAGTTTATATTATATACAGCAATTTAAAAAAACTAAAAAAAAATTTTAAAAAATATGAGTACAGATGCATGTTATAGACTAAAGTACCACATATACGAGATGATTTTGAATGTAATAAAATTTTCTTAGGATCATGCACGTAATTTGTAAAAAGAGCAATTAAGAAACAAATTTTTAAATGTTTAAGTTTAATCCTGTGATAAATATATATATATATATATATATATATATAGCAACTATACTTGTTCTAATACGAATATTTTCATGTGTTTTGAAACGTATAATTGAATATATAAACATACAAACAACAATTTTTCAACAGCATTCAAAACATAACCAGTTATTTTAAATGTCATTCTATTATTATTAAATAATGCTGATTACTCTTAATTGCCTCTTAAGTCTTATCATGGTAAGCCTGAAATTGTTTTCGGAGTGGGGGGACCAAAGAGGAAATATATTGTTATTTGTGAATGATAATAAAGTTATTATAAAGTGATAATAAAATTAATGTCTTAAGGCATTGATAAGATATGAAAATTATCCCTTTTAACTCAAATAATTGTAAAGATTTGATGACATTGTTATCTTTCCTAATTAGAAAATCCAAAATATAGAGAAAACTTTAAATTCTGGATTTGTCAGATAACACTTATACGCCTATCAGACATTTTCTTTTGGCGAAATGATCTTCTAGAATCTCGAGGGGGGGGGGCGGGGACCAGTCCTCCAAAACACCTTTTTGCATACGGCTCTTTGCATATATTAAGCTTTCTCTTTGTCATGGAATTTTATAAAAATTGGATCACATACATACATACATACATGCATATATATATATATATATATATATATATATATATATATATATATATATATATATATATATGTATATATATATATATATGTACATATATGTATATATATATATATATATGTACATATATGTATATATATATATATATATATACATATATATATACATATATATACATATATATACATATATGTACATATATATACATATATGTACATATATATATACATATATATACATATATGTACACACACATACACACACACACACATATATATATATATATATATATATATATATATATATATATATATATATATATATATATATATATATATATATATATATATATATACATATATATATATATATACATGTGTGTGTGTGCAGGATTTCATAATACAAAAATAATTAAAGGTAATTTTGTGTTTATGAAATATTCTTTGTTGCGATTTTTCTAATTAAATCTCCAAAGTACGCATAGATTATTTTACTTACACACATATATATTATACACACACACATATATATATATACATATATATATACATATATATATATATATATATATATATATATATATATATATATATATATATATATATATATATATATATATATATATATATATGTGTGTGTGTGTGTGTGTGTGTATAATTCTTATACCCTTGTGTTTGTAATAAAACTCCTTCTAAACGGCTGGACTGATTTTAATGAAATATTTTTTGTGCAAGTAAGTTGATTCGAAAATGGTTTAGATTCACAATTTTATTCGAGAGAAAATATTTTTTTATTGAAAATCCAGAATTGGGCGTTTATTCAGAATATACCCCTCAAAACTCTTCTCTGCCAATGTATCTGTAGTGCTCTGGTCAGCGCAAAAGGCCTCAACATGAAGAATCCCAGCATCGAATCCCCGTACAGGTAATGGGGGAGTTTTAATTTAATATAATTACGTTTGTGATGACTGAACGCGTGGTAGCGTCAAATATTTTTAAAATATTTTTTTTTATTACTTTTCCATCAAAACTCTCTAATTTATGATTTATTTAAAAACATTTTACAATTTCCGAATTTAAAGCGTTAAAACTGGACAATGGCTATTTGTGAGCCTTAAAAGAATTAATTAATTGAGATCTTTTGATAAAATTAACCAACTGAAGTCTGAAATTATAAACAAGCGTCTTTTCATTCAATATATTCTCTCTAAAACAAAGTTAAAGTTAAAATTAAAATTCGTGAAAAATTCATAAAGCAGGTTTAGGAGTTTCCAGAAAAAACAATGGATTTTTGCATCACTATTAAAATAGATTTTAGCACAATGGTTCATATGATTCATATTTACAATTTTTTTCAGATTAGTTTTCGAATATTTTTATATATCGTATTTTAAAAAATCTATGTCTTTCTTATTAGTACCTACTTGGTATTATATAGTTGTAACCGTTAGGAAATATTTAAAATTGTTGAAACAATTTCACATTTTTCAGTTTATAAAAAAATCTTATTTTTTCGAAACAATGTAAATGCAGCAAAACTAATTAAATAAATATATCAAACAAAATTCCATATATTTAACACTAGAATTACAGTGGTCTTTGTATATCTAGAATTACAGAGGGTGTCATTTTGATCCATTGATAAGATATCTGCATATTTCTCTATATGATATAATATACTTGTGAAAAATAAATTAAAATAACTCAAATTATGACAACTACAGTTCGTTTTTAAATATACAGACTTTGCAGGTATGTAGGATAAAATTAAACGATTTACTACGTTCTCTCCTAAACTTTGATCACTTGGTCTCATTTCATCTTTTCCTAAGTATGGAAATCTATTTAATAAATATTTTGTCCTAACATCTACTTCTAGCCAAAATTTCATTCTGAATTTATCTAGCTTGTTTGGCATATAGTGCAAAAAAAGGCATCTTGTTTTTCTAGGGAATAACTGTTCATCAAACGTAATATTTTCATTTGGTTTCTAACAAAGCTTACAGTTTTCTATAAAAGTATTCCATACCTCTGATATTCGTGTAAATTTATCCCACTGCAAACGGAAGACCTTGTTAGTTTATTTACAAAACGAAGAAATTTCATAACTTCCGGAAACTTATCGCTACACATAGTTTCATGAAAAAACTTTGGTCCCCAAGTTTTGGAATACACACTAAGAACTGGTAAGCCCTTGGCGGCTAATGCCCCCTTACGTAAAACAACGCTATGAATGCTTTCAGTTCTGCTAATAAAATAGTGAAAGAGTAATTATGAAGTTTACACTTGTCTTCAACATCAGTATATAGCCTGCCGTATTTCTTTGTATAATCATTTGTTAGGGCTAAAATAAAAATACGATTTTCTTGAAATCTTAACTATTTCGTAAATCACAATGATTTAGGAAAAGTCAAGAAATGATTAAGATATTTGCAAAAAATAGAAGACTGTCAGAAATAAAAGTTCGCTAGGTGTCAAAATGACCCCTTCCGTAATTCTAGTGTTAAGATAATAATATAAAAAACATGACTATTCGATAAATAACAAAATCTTCCATTTTTAAGTTGCTTAGATGTGATTTGCCCCCTAAAATGCTTGTTTGAAAATAATAACCTCATAAGAAAATTGTTAACTGATGTAGAATGGTTACAAGAAAACACTCCTCATTTACTGAACGTGTACAAGGTAAAAAAAAAGAATAATTCCTAACAACCCCTCCTGCCAGGTTCCCACTAAAAGCTTTTTCCACTTCTTCTGAGCTTATTATTTATTTGGTGAAACGTCCGCAAGAAATATCTTCTTCTAATTTGTTGAGAGATAAAAGTGTTCCTGATTCGTTCCTTTCACTTCAAAGAAGAATGACGTCATTGATGAAAGACTAGTCTAATGCCCTGCAAGTGGAACCTGAATGGTGAGCATGTAACACAATCAGGATAGTGTCAGAACTACTTTTTTTGATTGGAATGAGTTGTTCAGGTATATTAATTAGTTAATCTGTAGTTTAAATATATTTAACTAGTAAAATTTTAAAACGTTCTAACCCTCTTCTATATATAACTATTATATAACCCGTCATATGATGGGATCAGTAAAATTTTAAATTTTAGAAAATTGTAAGGTAGGGGAGAGTGGGGTACTTTGGGACATAGCCCTCCTTGGGACACCTTTATTTTCAGGCTTTAATTTGCAGCCAGGAATTAGTTCTCATGTGTATTGATAGATGACATTACTCTTCACTTCTCAAAGAATTTTGATGAAAATAGAGCTTATAGGTAAGGAACAATTTCATTTTCTTTGTTTTGAATAACCCAAAAAATTACATCAATGTACATTTCAAAAAGTAATTTTTTTTGAAAAAAAAATTGAAATATTTAAAAAAAGTGTATTATTATGAAAGAAAATTCATTTATTATTATTTCTATGCTAATAAATAAATTGTATTTTTAAGCCTAAATGTATAGTAGTTACCAAAAGATACTATGTAAAATGGGGCAGGTTGGGACACACATAGATGGGGTACCTTGGGACATTTTAAAAAGTGTAAAAAAATATCAATTCAAGCAAAATAATCAATATTTTTGGTGCCTAATTTTTAATTGATTTAACATGTCAGAATATTAATTTATTAAACTTTTTTTTCAGAAAAAAATGGTCAGAACAAGAAAAACAAACAGTAAGTATTCTGCTATAAATGATAATATGCTTGAATCAGCTGCAAATATAAGATTTGTCAAAAAATGTATTAACTTGAACAATTTTCAGCTATTTCTCTTTTATAACAGTTAATAAAAATAATTTGAAGAGTATTTTGTATTTTTCGTTTAGTGTCCCAACCTACCCCATACAGTGGGGCAAGTTGGGACATTGGAAAGGTATTTTATTTCTTTTATTACTCTTTAACTAAATGAGATATTAAGTAGGTTTAATGTTTATAAGAAGCAGATATGATGACAATATATGCATGCATACTTATTTTTTTAATTAGTTTTAAAAAAAATTCATAAAAATGTTTAACTGAAAAGTGTCCCAAGGCGCCCAGTCTCCCCTACCCTATGAGGCAGGTAAAAATAAATTTTTCTTTTTAGGCTGAGAATTATCTTGCAACAAAAGATAACCGATGATTAAATTTAAAATTATCACATATGTACAACATATGTA
>CM063497.1:83194432-83206307 GCA_032207245.1 Pardosa pseudoannulata | reverse complement strand
TTTCCACTCGCCAAATCCCAACTTATCTGTTTGCAAGCTCATCAAATCGCTGTGAAATGCTTCTTCCTGATCGGATTATCCTGAAAGCTTACGCGATCGTGGGTCTTTTTCATTTATTTTATTATTATAAAAGAATTCTCTTTTTAAAATCGTTTTTAACTGACATAATTTCCAACTACCCCTTTTTTAGATCTGACACATATATAGATATATATATATATATATATATATATATATATATATATATATATATATATATATATATATATATATATATATATATATATATATATATACATATATATATATATATATATATATATATATATATATATATATATATATATATATATATATATATATATATATATATATATATATATATATAAATCTGAGGAATATGGCAATTTGGCAAATAATTGAGTGCGACTTCCGCTTTTGCCATCACTAGGTGATATCCTGTTGCGACATGTACTTAGGCTGTATTGGTCGTTCGAAGTTCGAAACATTTCGAAGTGGGAGTTATTATTATTTTGTCCACACATATTATACAGGCATAGGGAAAAATTAGGAAACTATGAGAAAGAATGTAAATTTTTCATTAGTTGGAAGTTAGTCTGCCAGTGGATCGATTCATAAGTCATATAACACATTCGATTGACAAAGTTCCTTAAGGAATTCCCCTCCATCTTTTCTGTAGGAGAGTCTCCAGTTAAGGTAATGTGTATGAAGGAAGACACCAAGCACTGAGTTTGTTCTTTGGAAAAAACCACAGAGGCTGGGTGATGTTGAGATCAGAGGACTGACGACTGCACATGGAATGTTCCTGCTTCTGATTAAGTGTATCAAGCAAGATAGAGAATGCTAGACTGATACCTTCGGGTTTGCCACCTAAGGGTAGCAATATGTTACGAAACTTGAAACAGCTGTACTGCTCAGTTTGACATATTTCAAAATGGCAGTTCTATTTAATTTGTCCTATACATGTTTAGACATAGAGGTAGATAGATAATTACATTATACATTAAATGGTTGCATGTGAAATTATATTAACACATTGTATGTGGGTCACATACTAGTACGTGTTCTGACGATTGATACTTGAGCGCAGCTCACGTACTAGTACTCGTTAGTGTAAACACATGGTTTGTGTGTGGGTACAAAAATAACGGTATATACAGGAAAACGAAGCCGAATGTTCTTGTCTACTACATAGATTCTGGAAAAATGTAGACAAATAAAAACTGGTTTTTACAGCAGTCGATGCGGAATCACAGAAGAGAAAAAATTAAAACCATATACTACTATTTCTATTTTTTATATTTACGACACTATTATAAATTTATCCACTAAAAATATATTTTTTGTGTACAAAATTTTTTGGTTGTTATTTATATATTTCTATTTATATATTTGTTTATATATTTCAATATAAAATAAGAAAAGTTGCTTAAAAAATTAAATAATTTTCGATCTATTGAGATTTAACTGAATAATTATATTTACGAGCAAAACGCCCACTCGCGGTAAAATTCATTTGCGAAATGTACCCGCACACAATGTGTTAAAACGCTATACAAGAAACTATACAATAACTCGCGTTACAAAATATTTCATAATTAAATTGTAACATGTTTGAATTAGAATAAATAATTATGCAATAATTATTTATAATGCTTTTAAAAATAGAGAAGTTTTAATTATAATCATAAATCTTACTTTATAAATAGCAATACTTAATTTATATTTTATAAAGCATTTCAAGAAGCTTTATATACCAGAGAATCCTACTTCAAAATTCCTTTTATCATAAAGATGCAACTACACAGACAGAATCTAAACTGTATACGAATCTAATATCATGATTTCACACTTAAAACTGCAAGATAAATTTAATATTTTTTGAGAGAAAAAAAACAGTTCCCTTATACTTCCTTTAGTTAACGTAATTTCACGGAATATCGAAAATTCTACTTAATATGACTTTCAAAACATATAGTTGAATTTCCATATTTATGGAATTTTTCTTCCATAAATTTTCTTCCATAATTTTTCTTTCTGCTCCTCTCAAAAAAAAGCATATTTGAAATTGAAATAAATTTGTTTCTTTTTTATATACAGCAATCATTCGCAGATTTCTTGCAATAGAGATTTTTATCTTAAGTTTTGGTAAAGTGGAAAAATATAAACTTCCACAGTCAACAATTAGCGTGACTAGGCCCCAAAAGGGATTCATTAAACCTACTAATAACCGAATTAGTTCTTCCGGATAATTGTGCAAACATTCAGTCAACTAGATATCCGTTTAAACAGTTAACAATAAATTCAATTAACCTGCGCATTCATGTAGGAATTTGTCATTATTTTTGTATACATCGTTGTTTCTTTTGTTGTTTTTCATGCCACTTGGAAAAACCAAGCGCTATTGAGCATGAAGTCTCTCATATTAAGGCCAAGGGTTGCGCCTTCTGTTTTAAAGAGCAACATTAAGGTGAAAGAACGATTCGCTCAAGTAGGTCCTCGTAATATTGAAGCAGGGACCAAGCAGAAAACCCATAGACTTGGCTTGCCACCCACAGAGGTTTTAATTGAGAACGTGGAGGACATTGTGTCAACAACATAAAGATGAAACTACGCAAACAAAATCAAAATAAAATCTAATATCGTTATTTCACATTTAAAACTTGCACAGAAATTAAATATTTTTTTGAGAGAAAAAAAAAACACAGTTCCCTTATACTTCCTTTAGTTAAACCAATTTCACGGAATATGGAAAATTCTACTTAATATGACTTGCGAAACATATGGTTGAATTTCCATATTTATTTGGAATTTTCTTTCTTCTCCCCTCAAAAAAGCACATTTGAAATTGAAATAAATTTGTTTCTTTTTTTATACACTGCAATGATTCTCAGTTTTCTAGCAGTACAGATGTTTATATCTTAAGTTTTGGTAAAGTGGAAAAATATAAACTTTCACAGTCAAAAACGAGCGTGACTAGGCACCAAAGGGTCTCATTAAACTTACTAATAACCGAATTAGTTCTTCCGGATAATTGTGCAAAAATTCGGTCAATTAGATTTCCGATTAAACAGTTAGTTAACAATAAATTTAATTAACCTGGCATTCATATAGGAATTTGTCATTATTTTTGTATACATCATTGTTTCCTTTGTTGTTTTTCATGCCACTTGAACAAACCAAGCACTATTGAGCCTACAGGCTCTCGTATAAATGCCAAGTGGTGAGCCTTTTATTTTAATGAGCATTATTAAGATGAAAAAACGATTTGCTCAAGTAGGTCCTCGTCATTTTGAAGCATGGACCAAGCAGAAAACCCATAGACTTGGCTTGCCACCCGCAAAGGTATTAATTGAGAACTTGGAGGACATTGTGTCAACAACATAAAGATGAAACTACACAGACAAAATCGAAATTCCATACGAATCTAATATCGTTATTTCACACTTAAAACTTGCACAGAAATTAAATTTTTTTCGAGAAAGAAAAAAAAAACACAGGCGCCTTATATTTCCTTTAGTTAACCCATATTGGACCGCTGTCCTATAAACAGGACAGCAAATAAAATTCCATTTAATAATAAAGTTATAAATATTTTCTGAGTGGATTTTATTTTAACACCTTTAAAATAGACACAGTTTAGCATAGTAACAAAAAAACTGAAAAATCAAATTATATTGTATTGTAAAATTTATTTCCAGCAACCTCTTAAAAATTGTCATTTTTTAATCTTAAATTTTATATTCATTATTATTATTATTATTATTATTGAAACATTGTGGAGGTTACTTTTAGTTTAAAAACAGAGCTAATAATGTAGATGACAGTTTTTGTTGAAAAATATATATACATGTGTATTTTGTAAGTATAAAAAAGGGCCCTAAAATTAAGACGACGGTCCAATCCTGATTATTTTTCTATGAATTCGATATTGCATTGGTAGCACACATTATTTTCTTATCTTTCAATGAAAGCCAGTTCAAACACCTGGACACAACAAGGGGTAAATAAATGTCTATTCTATTCAGAAAACTGGAGATTTTTTTGCAAGATAAACTTACTCTTTTACTGCCAGTTCAATAACAAGAGTATGCTTAAAATGTAATGTTGGACTTTGTTTTGACTGTTTCCCCAAATTTCATCTATGAATCAGCATAATGCAAAGTAAGCGATATTGTTAAGTTTTATTAGTGTAATGTACAGTTGTCCTATTTATAGGACAGCCAATACATAAAAAAATTAAAAATATATATTTTTTTAAATTTTGATTTTATATACATAGTTACATCATATTAATGATATGGATTAAGTTTTAATAACTTACAAAAATATATAGTTGGTGTGGTAAAATATGGGTTAAACTAATTTCACGGAATATCGAAAATTCTACTTAATATAGCTTGCAAAATATATGGTTAAATTTCCATATTTTTTTGGAATTTTCTTTCTACTCCCCTCAAAACTTATATTTGAAATTGAAATAAATGAGTTTCTTTTTTTATATACTGCAATGATTCGCAGTTTTCTTGCAGTACAGATATTTATATCTTAAGTTTTTGTAAAGTGAAAAAATATAAACTTCCACAGTCAACAATTAGCTTGACAAGGCACCAAAGGGCCTCATTAAACCTACTAATAACCGAATTAGTTTTTCCGGACAATTGTGTAAACATTCGGTCAACTAGATTTCTGATTAAACAGTTAGTTAACAATAAATTTAATTAACCTGCTCATTCATATAGGAATTTGTCATTACTATTGTATACATCATTGTTTCTTTTGTTGTTTTTTATGCCACTTGAACAAACCAAGCACGATTGAGCCTGCAGGCTTTCGTATTAAAGCCAAGATGTGCGCCTTTCATTTTAATGAGCAATATTAAGGTGTAAGAACGAATCGCTCAAGTGGGTTCTCTTCATTTTGAAGCAGGGACTAAGCAGGAGAACCATAGACTTGGTCTGCCACCCACAGAGGTATTAATTGAGAACTTTGAGGACATTGTGTCAACAACATAAAGATGAAACTACACAGACAAAATCGAAATTCCATATGAATCTAATATCGTTATTTCACACTTAAAACTTGCACAGAAATTAATTTTTTTTCGAGAAGAAAAAAAAAAACACAGAATTTATATTTCCTTTAGTTAAACTAATTTCACGGAATATCGAAAATTCTACTTAATATAGCTTGCAAAATATATGGTTAAATTTCCATATTTTTTTGGAATTTTCTTTCTTCTCCCCTCAAAAACGTATATTTGAAATTGAAATAAATGAGTTTCTTTTTTTATATACTGCAATGATTCGCAGTTTTCTTGCAGTACAGATATTTATATCTTAAGTTTTTGTAAAGTGAAAAAATATAAACTTCCACAGTCAACAATTAGCTTGACAAGGCACCAAAGGGCCTCATTAAACCTACTAATAACCGAATTAGTTTTTCCGGACAATTGTGTAAACATTCGGTCAACTAGATTTCTGATTAAACAGTTAGTTAACAATAAATTTAATTAACCTGCTCATTCATATAGGAATTTGTCATTACTATTGTATACATCATTGTTTCTTTTGTTGTTTTTTATGCCACTTGAACAAACCAAGCACGATTGAGCCTGCAGTCTCTCGTATTAATGCCAAGGGGTGAGCCTTTTATTTTAATGAGCTATATTAAGGTGAAAGAACGATTCGCTCAAGTAGGTCCTCGTCATTTTGAAGCACGGTCCAAGAAGAAAACCCATAGATTTGGCTTGCCACCCACAGAGGTGTTAAGGGAGAACTTGGAGGATATTGTGTCAACAACATAAAGATGAAACTACACAGAAAAAATCGAAATTCCATACGAATCTAATATTGTTATTTCACACTTAAAACTGGCACAGAAATTAAATTTTTTTCGAGAAAGAAAAAAAACACAGGTGCCTTATATTTCCTTTAGTTAAACGAATTTCACGGAATATCGAAAATTCTACTTAATATGGCTTACAAAACATATGGTTAAATTTCCATATTTTGTTGGAATTTTCTTTCTTCTCCCCTCAAAAAAGCATATTTGAAATTGAAATAAATTTGTTTCTTTTTATATACTGCAATGATTCACAGTTTTCCAGCAGTACAAATGTTTATATATTAAGTTTTGGTAAAATGGAAAAAAATATATACTTCCACAGTCAAAAACTAGCTTGACAAGGCACCAAAAGGCCTCATTAAACTTACTGATAACCGAATTAGTTCTTCAGGATAATTGTGCAAAAATTCGGTCAACTAGCCTGCTACCCCCAGAGGTATTGATTGAGAACTTGGAGGGCGCTGTGACAACATCAAAAAGATGAAACTACACAGATAAAATCAAAACTGTATACGAATCTAATATCGTTATTTCACACTTAAAACTGGCATGAAACTAATTTTTTTTGTGAAAACAAAAAAAACAGGGGCTTTATATTTCCTTTAGGTAGACTAATTTCACGGAATATGGAAAATTCTACTTAATATGACGAGCAAAACATATGGTTGAATTTTCTTTCTTCTCCCCTCAAAAAAGGATATTTGAAATTAAATTCTGCTTTTTTGAAGTAAATTGAAATAAATTTGTTTCTTCTTTTATATACTGCAATGATTCGCAGTTTTCTTGCAGTACAGGTGTTTATATCCTAAATCTTGTAAAATGGAAAAAATATAAACTTCCACAGTCAAAAACTAGCGTGACTAGGCACTAATGGGCTTCATTAAACTTACTAATAACCGAATTAGTTCTTCCGGATAATTGTACAAAATTTTGGTCAACTAGACTTCCGTTTAAACAGTTAGATAACAATAAATTTTATTAAACGTCGCATTCATATAGGAATTTCTAATTATTTTTGTATACATCTATAAGCATTGAAAACATCGAGTACACATCATCATAGAACTTAGAACACCTTTATTTAACATCACAACATTATTACTGCTATTTACTACCTTTCCAACGGGTAACAACAAATACAGTGTTGCCAAAAGGTAATAACAAATAACACATGATACTAATAAACATGGTAGATGATTACACATCGTTGTTGCTGTTGTTGTTACTCATGTCACTTGGAAAAACCAAGCACGATTGAGCCTGAAGGCTCTCGTATTAAGGCCAAGGGATAACCTTTTGTTTTAATGAGCACCTTTAAGGTGAAAGAACGACTTCGCTCAAGTAGGTCCTCGAAGTTTTGAAGCCGGGTCCAAGAAGAATACCCACAGAATTGGCCTGTCACCCCTTGAGGTATTGATTGAGAAGTTGGAAGACACTGTGACAACATCATAATGATGAAACTACACAGATAAAATCAAAACTGTATACGAATCTTGCTAAAATAATCATGCTAAAATTGATTTTTAGCATGTAAACAGCGATTCCATAATAATGACTAAATATCCAATTCCGAAGCTATTTGAGGTTCTACTTAAACTACGTCAATGAAACTTTATAGAATAGTGGAACACGGTGTATATGGCTATTTTCCAAGTATAAAGACAATTGCTCCGGTAGTTTACTTAATATCGTTCGTTTCTTAAAATTGATTTTTAGCATGTAAACAGCGATTCCACTATAATGACCAAATATCCAATTCCGAAGCTATTTAAGATTCTACTTATACTACGTCAATGAAACTTTATAGAATAGTGTAATACGGTGTATAAAGCTATTTTATTAAGTATAAAGACGATTGCTCCAGTAGTTCGCTTAATATTGTTCGTTTCTCAAAATTGATTTTTAGCATGTAAACAGCGATTCCACTATAATGACTAAATATCCAAATTCCGAAGATATTTCAGGTTCTACTTAAACTACGTTAATGAAACTTTATAGACGAGTGTAATACGGTGTATAGAGCTATTTTACAAAGTATAAAGACGATTGCTCCAGTAGTTCGCTTAATATTGTTCGTTTCTCAAAATTGATTTTTAGCATGTAAACAGCGATTCCACTATAATCACTAAATATTCAATTCCGAAGCTATTTCAGGTTCTACTTAAACTACGTCAATGAAACTTTATAGAATAGTGTAATACGGTGTATAAAGCTATTTTATTAAGTATAAAGACGATTGCTCCAGTAGTTCGCTTAGTATCATTAGTTTCTCAAAATTGATTTTTAGCATGTAAACAGCGATTCCACTATAATCACTAAATATTCAATTCCGAACATATTTCAGGTTCTACTTAAACTACATTAATGAAACTTTATAGAATAGTGTAATACGGTGATAGAGCTATTTTTCCAAGTAAAAACAAGATTGCTCAAGTAGTTCGCTTAATATCGTTATTTTACACTTAAAACTGGCGCAGAAATTACATTATTTTTTTAGAAAGAAAAGACCACAGGTGTCTTATATTTCCTTTAGGTAGATTAATTTCACAGAATATGGAAAATTCTACTTAATATGACTTGCAAAATATATGATTGAATTTCCATATTTATATGGAATTTTCTTTCTTCTCCCCTCAAAAAACCATATTTGAATATGAAATATGCTTTTTTGAAAATAACTGAAATAAATTTGTTTCTTTCTATATGCTGCAATTAGCAGTTTTCCTGTAATACAGTTGTTTTAATCTTAAGTTTAGATAAAGTGGAAAAAATTTTACCACCCACAGTCAACAGTCAGCATGACTATTCACCAAACGGCCTCATTAAACCTACTAATAACCGAATTATTTCTTTCGGATATATTCTAATAAATATCTTTATTATTGAGGATTTGCAGTAAAATAAATAAAATTTGGGAAGCTTTGAGAAATATATTCTCATTAACAATGCGAAAAAATTAAAGTGAATCTAAGAAAATTTAATAACTTAAGAAAAGTATGTATAAGTAAAAATTGCGATATAAGATTCATTTGGTATTATATGTAAAAACAGTACTTCACGTGCAACTTAACAAAATATACACCTATTAGTGGTAATTTCAATTGAATAACCTGACTAAAACCTAAATTCTTAATACAAGTCTTAAATAAATCAGAAAATGCCGACCATGATGATAAATAAAAGAATAAATAAAGGAGGTTTGAAAATTTATAAGATTGTTTATGTTGTTCCTGGTGCCACTTGGTCAAACCAAGCACGACTGAGCCATACACTGCTCGTATTAAGGAAGAGGGGTACGTCTGTGGTTTTAACGAGCACTAGAAAGGTTAAAGTACCACTTCTTGCTCTACTAGGCCCTCTTAATTTTGATACAGGAACCAAGGAGAAGATCCATAGACATGGCCCACTACCCCCAGAGGTATTCATTGAGAACTTGGAGGACATTGTGTTCAAGAACATGTATTACGTGCCTCAGTCACCTTTGACGAACACGACGGATCATAGACCGGCTCAAGTTTCGAACCCACAAACTATCAGTTTCGAGATCGTTTCCTTTGCCGACTGAGCTACCGCTTCTCTAGGGTCATTTTAGTAAATGTTATTGATGCTCAATTATCATACAGCTGCAAGCCGCAATTATCATAACTGCAAGCCGCCTGTTTAAGGTGGGATTATTTAAGGTTCATTCATACTCTCTGCTTCAGCCCAAAAATGCGCACCCTTAAATAGGTGCACTCATTTTTCGCTACCGGGATTGCCAAGGCAAAACCGTGTAGTGATACCGTGCCAATTGTGGACTCGACAGCT
Source organism: Pardosa pseudoannulata (assembly GCA_032207245.1). Classification (NCBI taxonomy): domain Eukaryota; kingdom Metazoa; phylum Arthropoda; class Arachnida; order Araneae; family Lycosidae; genus Pardosa; species Pardosa pseudoannulata. Next base: position 83,196,632 of record CM063497.1, on the reverse strand, counting down.
GTACTCTGTAGGTGCATAGACATTCCTTAGATTACTACTAAAGGCGACACTACAATGCCCCTTGATCCCAGAAAAAAGGAAGGTTAAAAGGTGACAAAAAACTACACCAAAGCAGTACCTTCTTACATTCAAATCGGTCTGAGGGGTCTTACACAATAAAATGTTGCGAATAACATTTTACTTCGCAACAGGTAGACTATTTAACAGGATATCCTCTGTTCTGTTTATAAAAAAACCCTTATAGCAGAGTGCTAATGTGTCTTCTGTTTTGACGAGCTGTTAATTTGATAATTTTGTCATTAGAGGCTGTGATAGTATTTTGGCTATTTTGTTTCTGGTCAACATCTAACTTTCCCAGTTTCTTGAAATCGATATCAACGCCTTGAATTATCACTGCTTATCTCTCCAACAAATTTTACTAAAGTCCTTTGTGTTAGACGTGAATCTAACCCTACGATAATTCTTGAAGTCATGGATTTCGGTAAATTACATTGCTGTGCCTGTAAAAATAATGTTACGTTAGTCTAGTGTTTGAGAGAGAAGACATTAAAACTCATTAAAAAACACAATGACAAATACTACTTGATTAAATAATTTTATATAATTAAATGAATAAGGAATACAACTGAAATCAACTTAACATTTGTAGATAGGTATGTCTGCTCTGGATTTGGTGTCGGTTTCGCAAATCATAGCTGACATTGGCCTTTTTCTCGTGTCGCTTCAAAAAATGTCTTTCCCGCAAGGAGTGGATACCAGCAGAGTTCACCTTCTTCAGTCCTCTGGTAACAACCTTGTCCTCTAAAAATATCAGACTGCCCCGTGGAGATAAAAAAACAGGGGTCCATTCCAAGAACGGAGGGATCAGAACGCCAAAAAACCAACTAAGTTTCTACTAGTTCAAAAAGGTCCTGTACTGTATGTCATTGACGATGGATCACGAGAAGGGGTAAAAAATAGCGAACCAAATGAAACTTAATGGTACAGTGCCATTTTCCAATGTCACTGTACAAACAGGAGTTTGAACATATGAGTTTCATGAATAATACTATTAAATAAATACTACTACAATGTAGTAATTTCCACATTTGTATCTTTTTTATGTTTTCCGACACCATAGGTGTAATTTCACATATGAAGTTTTGTTTTCTTCTGTACTTAGTACATCTGTTTAAATTTCCCTTAAAGTATCAGTCTACTTTCAAAACGTCATTTTTTGCCTAAAATCATATTTTTTAAAATTTTTTTATCCATAAACTCCGGTACCGAAGTGTAATCCAGAATTCATCCAACATTTGGCAAAAGAGACATAGTGTTTAATATGTTGGTATGCATACCTATATGGTTTGGCCTAACCCAAGCACAAATACAATAAACTCATTTATTAAGCGATTCTGGATGTTTGGGTCTGATACTTTATTATGATAAAGAATTTTATTTCTTTGCAAGATCGTCCATTAAATATCTTAATCAAATAAACATAAGCAAATTATTCGCTGTATCCTGGCAACTTCTCTACTTATACTTTTCGACTGTTTTACAATGTAAGTGACGCTTTGAAATTTTGCTACAAGATTTTAAAGTACAGACTCATTACATGATTTATTAATCCTAATACAGGTGAAACAAATGGTAACATTCTCTTTAGTATGTTGGAATGTATATATATTAGGTTGGGTCAAAAATAAGGATAGTAACAAGTAACTGATTCATTCACTGACTTTTCGTGTTAGTCTCTGAAACTTCATTATGATCCGGTGTTTTTCGTTAGGCAAGTTTGACGTTTAAATAACTAAATCATTGAAACATAAGGAAAATATTCGGTGCCTCTGCCTGACTTTGCTGTTCATGCCTTTTATAGTATCCGTCTACGTTGAGAACGTCATTTTTGCCCAAAAATCATAATTGTTTTTATTTCTCAATTCTAAAATTGCAACTTTTAGGCTTCTAAATCTGTTTTTGTTTTGTCTCTACGGCATTTTAAAGAAAAGTTGCAGCTGTTAAACATCAGTGACAGCTATCAAAACAAAACAGAAGTAGCGATTTAGGAACAGGAAGTGGCGAATTTAAAGCCTTTTAAAGAGCATTTGTTGGACAAAACTTAGGTTAGTTTAAACATTTTTCTAGTATTTTTAATAATTAGCAGCTTGGCAATTAGAAAGTTTTTAAGCAAGAAAGTGTGGGGAATTTTAAGCATGTA
>CM063497.1:83184432-83189432 GCA_032207245.1 Pardosa pseudoannulata | reverse complement strand
CGAGAGTTGAGACTAGAGGAGAGTTCGACAGAAGGTGTCTGAGAGTCGAGACGAGGAGAGAGTTCGACAGAAAGTATTCGATAGTCGAGACTAGGAGAGAGTCCGACAGAAGGTGTTCGATAGTCTAGACTAGGAGAGAAGGCCGACGGAACGAGTTCGAGAGTCCAGCCAAGTCCGACAGGACGGGTTTCTGCATCAAATAGCACGGCCGCACCCCAAACATTCAGGAGGAAGCCCCTGACCAGACCGACGAAATATCCATAGATACCCATCAACCAGCAGTATTCCGGGCACACTATTCTCACTCCCCAAAGGTACCCCCTTTTACATACATTTTGAAACTGAGAATAGGTCCTCTCTCTATTTACAAAATTACTTAAGTATTAAAAAATTGTCAGAACTAATTTAGAAGATGTTGACAAATTTTATTTTATGAAAATTAGCATCAGTTTTGTATATACATAGATGTATATATATTATAATAAATTTACTTTTTTATATTAAGTGACTTTCGGATGCTGTTAGTTTAGCTTTTAGTTTCAAATCTTATGTCTGTAGTTTCTCAGAACCTGTGGTTAAATTTAGTACTAAAATACTTTAACACAGCGCAATCAAAATAAAATCCCACTATATCTTTGATCACAGGTTAATACTCAAATAAAAACGAGGACTACACGACACAACTAGGATCAAAAATCCGTGTATTTCGGCGTATTCTTTAAATTTCTGTTTTAAGCTGACAGCTGAGAATACAGCTTCAGAGAACTGGGTGAAAGATCACGTGAATTCAAAGGCAAAAAGATGGCGGATTCTCTTTCTAAATCAGCAACAGAAAAGACGTTCAAGTTGAACTCCCCCTATCCCCAACTGATGTAAAAGTAGTTTTGAAAGAAAATTTGTTGCAAGAATTGCAGGTGATCTGGAACTCCGGGGATACGGGCAGAAATGTTTTAAGTTTTTTGAAAAAGTAAAATAGGCTAATAACTAGTGCTGCCCTTACGGCCTTATTAACTGGCCATGGTCCTTTTCCAGCATATCTCTGTCAGTTCCACTTAACAGATTCCCAAAATCCAAAATTCTTTTGCGGTGAAAAGCATAAGGGCAGCGCTGTCTGTTTGAGTGTGCTTTCAAAATAATTCCTCCTAAAACGACCACAACCAAGTATGGAGAGACCTTGAGCAGAACAAATTAATAAAACAGATTTCTCACAACCAAAATAAATTACTGTTGGCTAATATAGAAAGCAGAAAATCTGCAATCCTTTAAGTAATGTTGGAAATTGATACTCTGTAACTGTATTTATTTTTTTTATGAGAATCTTATTTATAATCCCTCTCTTATTACAAAAAATAATTATTTTTATTTAATTATTATTATTATTATTATTATTATTATTATTATTATGTCCATGAAAGTATATCCACAAATGTGTAACCAAGGATTTTATGCCCACATATCTGTAATATTTTAAATAATGATCAGTTATGCAAATCCTGCAAAAAATACCAATGTAAATTTTCCAGTATTTCTAATGCATTTATTATGTATTAACCCTTTAACAGTTTCATTTTCTTCCCGAATTCGATCCAAAAAATATCACGTTTTTTATTGCATACTTTTGTTTCTTTTATATTTGTTACCTGGAATATGTTATTAAAAGTAATATTTCTACTTATTTTAAGCTTTTATAACAACTTATTTATAGGAAATTACAGTTTCTTTTCTTACTCGTGTACATTAGACAGGGAAGTGACATTTCAGTTATGCAGGTAACAAATATTTCCGATTACAATTACTATTCAATTATTTTCGAATGCAAACACTACAAATACATTTATTTTACCTGTTTTTTTTAAAGATCAGATTAAATGCGATAAATCTTGAAAGAGGGTGGAAAGTGCAGTCCAACACCCCAGCCCGGACAAAAACACCTAGTTTCTTTTCGAATTCTTTTGCTGCTGTCATTTTTCTTCAGTGAACACACATAGCACTTGTTTCTAGGTCATAGTTTTTTTCTGTAGGAGGAATTACCTCTAAAAAGTCTCTCTCGGTCAGTCTCCCAAAACCTCAATCCAAAAACTCCGATAAAAACTCGCGGTGAAATTCAAAACCTATCAGAAATCCCGAGCTTTCAAACGAAACAGAACACACTTCGAAAATTAACATCTTGTGGACATCTGTACGACTCATTTAACCTTAAAAAACAAAAGATACAGCCAAAACAGGGAGAACGATAAAGAAATCAGATTGCCCGTACACCGTACGGGCAATCATTAAAGGCACTGTAACCACGCTCGTACGGTGTACGTGCAAAACAGACAAGGGGTTAATTGGTTTCAATGTTCTACTGCTGCACTGTACTATTGTAACTGTTTTATATTATTTCCATCTCTTTTGGCTTATCAAGTTTTGTGAGCGTTTCTCGACATATTATGTAACCTCTAATGCAAGCCGATGCTGACCGAAACTGAATTTAAAAATGGCAGCATGCTAACAACCTTCCCCCTTGAAAATGGACTGCATGTTCACAGTTAGGGACGGACTCCTATGAAAGCTCCCTCCTCGCGTTCCGCATCGCCCGCAAACAGGGGTCTGCACTTTTATTTGCTTTGACTATGGGTTTTAGTCTGAATGTCCATTTTGACCCTTCCTTCTTGGGCTTGAGCTGTTTCTGTTTAGCGTTTCTGTAAACGTGCGTTTTGCTTTTTTTTAAATTGTATTTTTATGGGTGTCGTTGAGTCTTTTTTATCCAGGGACATCCACACATCTGAAACTTTTCTTTTAAGGTCGGTGGTCTCTGATGGGCAACTAACCATATCATCTTCAGGGGTAATCTCAGCTTTTAGTTTTAGATAACCAAATATATTTATATAATCTTGCAATTTTTCTCGGCTTGATGATGTCAGAAACTGTCCAGTGGATGATATAGATTGTATGCTACATAAATGTTGTCTATGTTAGCTTCAGTTTAGTTTCGACAACTACTCTCTGTTTTTTTTTCTACATAATAGTTAATGGTGCAGGGATCTAAGGATTAAAGACTATTACAAACATCCATGCTAGCAGTGGATTAAACCTACGAACTCTGGTACTGAAGAGCATCATCCATTCGGTAATCGATCTGCTGTAAATCTAAGAAGTTAAATCAAAATGACATTAGGTAGAATGTTGCATGGTATCTTGAAGGTTTATTTTGTTGTTGTTTCTCATGCCACTTGGACAAACCAAGCACGTTTGAACCTGCAGGCTCTCGTATTAAGGCCAACGGATATGCAATTCGTTTTAATGAGCACCAAGCTGGTCCTCGTCATTTTAAAGCAGGAACTAAGCAGCAGACCCATAGAATTGGCCTGCCACTCCTAGAGGTATTAATTGAGAACTTGTAGAATATTGTGACCACGAATATAGTTTACGTGCCCCGTCACCTTTAACTAACAAAGCGCATCTCGTATTCCGAACCGGCAATCTCTGAGTCTCAAGATCGTCGAATTTGCCGACTAAGCTACCGTGTCTCTAGGTTCATTTTAGTAAATAATATTGATGCACAGTTCCTTGAGACATTGTAGCTCTTTTGACTGATTCTTCTTTCTACAAAGGGGGTGCCGAAAGTAACTATAAAATGGTTCATAAAAATATATAAACGAATACGAACACGAAATACGGAGTACTTGACATTCGCGTTTATTCAACATTATACTCTCAGACTTCTTTCCTTACAAGCATATCAAAGACTATATGTACATAACAAACATGCGCAATATTGGTATATAACAAGGAATAATTGTCACAATAAATAGCTACAAAGACACTCTTGAACGTTTACACTAAACTTGCTTGGTATTCATGACATACAACGAAGAATCAATATGATTGCAAAAGAAAAAATGGTTGAAATGATTCACAACGGTTGCCATCATCTTGAATAATAATACAAAATCAATATTAACGTGCAAAAATCGATCTCCTGCACGACATATAAAATCTAGCAGAAAATATTGCGAACTATAATTATGATGAAATTTAAAGCGTACAAAACTTAATTTGTTTTTGTTTTATGGAAATCTGAAAAGGGATCAATGATTCATGCTCCCTCGTACATTTATTTATCTATGGTACACGTATCATGGTAAAGCGAAAATAAATCACCTGACCTTCATACATAATTGTTTCCTAACGTATAAAAGGATTATAGAAATTTTATTAAAGGTAAGGGATAAAACATAATGATGAAAATCTAAAAATTTGTGCATCTAAACATTTGTGCAACCCATTCCCAAAAATCTCTGAAATAAATGCAAATGTTCTGCCCAGTGGCCACGTTGTCCAGCTGACCCTGGTGAATGATTGACCTTCTCTACTTACCTAACATCCTTTCTGACAGTTAAATTCGCTCAATAAGCTGCCTGTTCCTTGGGAATATTCTCTGTTTCATGAGTCATCAGGGCTCAAATAGTTTTTTCATGTATAATGCCCTCTCTACTCTTGAAAGCTTAACTTGTCTTTTTCTTAGATAGCCACTACGGACAATCTGCATCGTTTTATTACCAACTGCATCCTCAAAATTAGGATTAATAATTTACCTTCTATTAAGATTACTAATTAGTCTTGGGAAATAAAAATAATAGGGGCTATTTTCACTTGTAGCCAGAGGATAATTTTTGCCATAATTACACACACACACACACACACACACACACACACACATTATATATATATATATATATATATATATATATATATATATATATATATATACATATATATATATATATATATATATATATATATATATATATATATATATATATATATATATATATATGTGTGTGTGTGTGTATATATATATATATGTATATATATATATATATATATATATATATATATATATATATATATATATATATATATATATATATATATATATATATATATATATATATATATATATATATATATATATATATATATATATATATATATATATATATATATATATATAT
>CM063497.1:83156932-83166932 GCA_032207245.1 Pardosa pseudoannulata | reverse complement strand
ATATATATATATTTATATATATTTATATATACATATATACATATATATGTATATATATATGTACATATATATATATATATATATATATATTTATATATATATATATATACATATATGATATATATAATATATGTACATATATATACATATATATACATATATATATATATATATATATACATATATGTACATATATATATACATATATATACATATATGTACACACACATACACACACACACACACATATATATATATATATATATATATATATATATATATATATATATATATATATATATATATATATATATATATATATATATATATATATATATATACATGTGTGTGTGTGCAGGATTTCATAATACAAAAATAATTAAAGGTAATTTTGTGTTTATGAAATATTCTTTGTTGCGATTTTTCTAATTAAATCTCCAAAGTACGCATAGATTATTTTACTTACACACATATATATTATACACACACACACACATATATATATAATATATATTATACATATATATATATATGTATATATATATATATGTATATATATATATATATTTATATTTATATGTGTGTGTGTGTGTGTGTGTGTATAATTCTTATACCCTTGTGTTTGTAATAAAACTCCTTCTAAACGGCTGGACTGACTTAGATGAAATTTTATGTAATTAAGTTGATTGGAAAATGGTTTAGATTCATAATTTGATTTGATAGAAAATATTTTTTTATTGAAAATCCAGAATTGGGCGTTTATTCAGAATATACCCCTCAAAACTCTTCTCTGCCAATGTATCTGTAGTGCTCTGGTCAGCGCAAAAGGCCTCAACATGAAGAATCCCAGCATCGAATCCCCGTACAGGTAATGGGGGAGTTTTAATTTAATATAATTACGTTTGTGATGACTGAACGCGTGGTAGCGTCAAATATTTTTAAAATATTTTTTTTTATTACTTTTCCATCAAAATTCTGAAATTTATAATTTATTTAAAAACATTTTACAATTTTGGAATTTAAAGCGTTAAAACTGAACAGTGTCTGTTTGTGAGCCTTAAAAGAATTAATTATTTGAGATCTTTTGATAAAATTAACCAACTGAAGTCTGAAATTATGAACATGTGTCTTTTCATGCAATATATTCTCTCTAAAACAAAGTTAAAGTTAAAATTAAAATTCGTGAAAAATTTATAAAACAGATTTAGGAGTTTCCAGAAAGGAACAATGGATTTTTGCATAACTACTGAAATAGATTTTAACACAATGATTGATATGATTCATATTTACAATTTTTTTCAAATTAGTTTTCGAATATTTTTATATATCGTATTTTAAAAAATCTATGTCTTTCTTATTAGTACCTACTTGGTATTATATAGTTGTAACCGTTAGGAAATATTTAAAATTGTTGAAACAATTTCACATTTTTCAGTTTATAAAAAAATCTTATTTTTTCGAAACAATGTAAATGCAGCAAAACTAATTAAATAAATATATCAAACAAAATTCCATATATTTAACACTAGAATTACAGTGGTCTTTGTATATCTAGAATTACAGAGGGTGTCATTTTGATCCATTGATAAGATATCTGCATATTTCTCTATATGATATAATATACTTGTGAAAAATAAATTAAAATAGCGCAAATTATGACAACTACAGTTCGTTTTTAAATATACAGACTTTGCAGATATGTAAGATAAATTAAACGATTTACTACGTTCTCTCCTAAACTTTGATCACTTGGTCTCATTTCATCTTTTCCTAAGTATGGAAATCTATTTAATAAATATTTTGTCCTAACATCTACTCCTAGCCAAAGTTTTATTCCGAATTTATCGAGCTTGTTAGGCATATAGTGCAAAAAAAGGCATCTTGTTTTTGTAGGGAATAACTGTTCATCAAACGTAATATTTTCATTTGGTTTCTAACAAAGCTTACAGTTTTCTATAAAAGTATTCCATACCTCTGATATTCGTGTAAATTTATCCCACTGCAAACGGAAGACCTTGTTAGTTTATTTACAAAACGAAGAAATTTCATAACTTCCGGAAACTTATCGCTACACATGGTTTCATGAAAAAACTTTGGTCCCCAAGTTTTGGACCACAAACTAAGAATTGGTAAGCCCTTGGCGGCTAATGCCCCCTTACGTAAAACAACGCTATGAATGCTTTCAGTTCTGCTAATAAAATAGTGAAAGAGTAATTATGAAGTTTACACTTGTCTTCAACATCAGTATATAGCCTGCCGTATTTCTTTGTATAATCATTTGTTAGGGCTAAAATAAAAATACGATTTTCTTGAAATCTTAACTATTTCGTAAATCACAATGATTTAGGAAAAGTCAAGAAATGATTAAGATATTTGCAAAAAAAAAAAAAAAAAAAAAAAAAAAAATAGAAGACTGTCAGAAATAAAAGTTCGCTAGGTGTCAAAATGACCCCTTCCGTAATTCTAGTGTTAAGATAATAATATAAAAAACATGACTATTCGATAAATAACAAAATCTTCCATTTTAAATTTGCTTAGATGTGATGTGCCCCCTTAAATGCTTGTTTGAAAATAATAACCTCATAAGAAAATTGTTAACTGATGTAGAATGGTTACAAGAAAACACTCCTCATTTACTCAACGTGTACAAGGTAAAAAAAAAAAAAGAATAATTCCTAACAACCCCTCCTGCCAGGTTCCCACTAAAAGCTTTTTCCACTTCTTCTGAGCTTATTATTTATTTGGTGAAACGTCCGCAAGAAATATCTTCTTCTAATTTGTTGAGAGATAAAAGTGTTCCTGATTCGTTCCTTTCACTTCAAAGAAGAATGACGTCATTGATGAAAGACTAGTCTAATGCCCTGCAAGTGGAACCTGAATGGTGGGTATGTAACACAATCAGGATAGTGTCAGAACTACTTTTTTCGATTGGGATGAGTTGTTCAGGCATATTAATTAGTTAATCTATAGGTTAAATATATTTAACCAGTAAAATTTTCAAATGTGGTAAAATTCTTTTATATATAACTAGTATATAACCCGTCATATGACGGGATGAGTAAAATTTTTAATTTTACATAAATGTAAGGTAGAGGAGAGTGGGGCATTTTGGGACATAGCCCACCTTGGGACACCTTTATTTTCAGGCTTTAATTTCTAACCAGGGATTAGTTCTCATGTGTATTGATAGATGACATTACTCTTCACTTTTCAAAGAATTTTGATGAAAATAGTGCTTATAGGTAAGGAACAATTTCATTTTCTTTGTTTTGAATAACCCAAAATTACATCAATGTGCAATATTTCAATTTTTTTTTCAAAAAAATTGAAATATTTAAAAAAAGTGTATTGTTATGAAAGAAAATTCATTTTTTATTATTTCTATGCTAATAAATAAATTGTATTTTTAAGCCTAAATGTATAGTAGTTACCAAAAGATACTATGTAAAATGGGGCAGGTTGGGACACACATAGATGGGGTACCTTGGGACATTTTAAAAAGTGTAAAAAAATATCAATTCAAGCAAAATAATCAATATTTTTGGTGCCTAATTTTTAATTGATTTAACATGTCAGAATATTAATTTATTAAACTTTTTTTTCAGAAAAAAATGGTCAGAACAAGAAAAACAAACAGTAAGTATTCTGCTATAAATGCTAATATGCTTATATCAGCTGCAAATATAAGATTTGTTAAAAAATGTATTAACTTGAACAATTTTCAGCTATTTCTCTTTTATAACAATTAATAAAAATAATTTGAAGAGTATTTTGTATTTGTTGTTTAGTGTCCCAACCTATCCCATACAGTGGGGCAGGTTGGGACATTGGGAAGGTATTTTATTTCTTTTATTACTCTTTAACTAAATGAGATATTAAGTAGGTTTAATGTTTATAAGAAGCAGATATGATGACAATATATGCATGCATACTTATTTTTTCCTATTAGCTTTAAAAAAAATTCATAAAAATGTTTAACTGAAAAGTGTCCCAAGGTGCCCCAGTCTCCCCTACCCTATGAGGCAGGTAAAAAAGTTTTCTTTTTAGGCTGAGAATTATCTTGCAACAAAAAAATAGCCAATGATTAAATTTAAAATTATAACATATGTACCTAATCTATTATTTAAGCCAAATATGAAAGAAAATTATTTACGTAATATCTATGTTCAGTGTTGAAACATAAGAAAATAATGAAGATGATATTTAAATAATTTAAAATAAAAAATGATTAAATGAGATGGTTAAAGGAATGACGTCATACTGCTAGAAATAAATATTGTTTTTACCTATTTATTATGTGATAAACTGATAAATTTAATCTCATCCTCTTAAACGGGAAAATAGGACTTGAAATAATGGAATTTTAATTTTGATTTGAATTTTGCTAACTCTAACTCATCAAGAATCCAATATGGATGCCTCTATCCATTGCAGGTCCAACCACTTTATTATTTCGATGACAGACGGAAAGATAACTTAGTCTATTATTCTATAGTTGAGAAAATTCATGCTACAGCGGGATTCGAACCCACGAACTCCGGTAATGAAGGCCAGCATCCTAACCAATCTACCATCGTTCGGCAATCCCTTTGCCAGTCAACATGTTAAAAATCTTGGGAATGCACCTTGTCTAGTAAAAATTTCATTAATAAGAAAAATTCCTTCTAATGTTATTTGAATAATTTAAAATAAGAAATGATTAAATGAGATGGTTTAAAGAAAGACGTCATAATGCTAGAAGAAGCAGTTATTCAACTCCTCTTCTTAGCCCACTCTCCTGTTTCTAATCATGGATCTTGTTGGTGCTTCAACCACATTTGGCGAAATTGGCGTGCTTGCAGCTTGCGTGCGTGGCGTGCTTGCAGCGTGGCGTTTGAAATCTGGCGAGGGGATCGTAACTCAACAAATTGATACAGAAACAAAAACAACATTTTGAGGAAAAATTTTACAAAAATTGAATATTTAAAATCTAATTGAATTAACAAAGAAAACACAAAGGAAACACATAACATTCATACTAAATAGACTGAAACATTGACTTAATCACAAATTAAATAAACTGAGTGTAATTTTCATCACAAATTTGTGATTCAGTGTAAATTGTAAAATTAATTTAAAAACTCTTTGACTTAAAAGAAACTGTATTTTGAGTGGAGGTTGAAGAGGAGTTGTAAAATTGAAAATTTTTTTTCAAATCTCTTATTTTTACCTCTTTATTACGTGATAAGTTGATAAATTTAATCGCATAATTTTTACCGGGGAAAATAGGGCTTGAAATAATGGAATTTTAATTTTTGATTTGAATTTTGCTAACCCTACCTCATCAAGAATCCAATAGGGATGTGTCTATCCATTCCAGGTCCAACCGCTTCATAAATTCGAGGACAGACGGACATATAACTTAGTCTATTATTATATAGGGAAATTTATTTCTTGTCCGGCATTTCTACTTCTTGTAGTTTTTAACAAATTTCCGAATATTTCCTCTCCTTACCGTCGAATTGTATATTAAAACAAGACGACTCGATAGACGTTGTCCAATTTTAACGCTCTAAATCCCAAAATTGTAAAATGTTTTTAAATAAATTATAAATTGGAGAGTTTTGATGGAAAAGTTAGAAAAAAAATATTTTTTAAATCATATTTACAGCCATCTAAAACGTAATCATATTAAATTAAAATTTCCACATCACCTTTACGGGGATTTGTATGAGGTTGGGACGTCTCGTTCTGAGGCGCATTGCGCTGACCACTGCGCCATAGATACGTTGACAGTGAAGGTTTTCAAACTTCTCAATAAGCGCGCACTTCTGGATTTTTTATTAAAAAAGAATTCTTTACCGGATCAAATTGCAAATCTAAACCAAAGTTGGATCAGTTTAATTACATGCACAAAATTTCATCGAAATGTTCTATTACAAACACACGGACAGAAGAATTTATATATAAAAATATTCGAAAACTAATCTGAAAAAAATTGTAAATATGAATCACATGAATCATTGTGTTAAAATCTATTTTAATAGTGATGAAAAAATCCATTATTCTTTTCTGGAAACTCTGACACCTGGTTTATGAATTTTTCACGAATTTAAAATTTAACTTTGTTTTAGAGCGAATATATTGCATGAAAAGACACATGTTTATAATTTCAAACTTCAGTTGGTTAATTTTATCAAAACTGCTCTAGATCTCAAATAATTTATTCTTTTAAGGCTCACAAACTGACGTTGTCCAGTTTTAACGCTTTAAATCCCAAAATTGTAAAATGTTTTTAAATAAATTATAAATTGGAGAGTTTTGATGGAAAAGTAAGGAGAAAAATATTTTTAAAATACTAAAAAAGCTAATTCCGTATGATAATAAATTGTCAGACCGAAACATCTAGAATTAGTCAATGTATCAGTAAATTATATTTTTCTTTAGGCTTGGTTCAACAACAAAAATATGTTTTCATTTTCACTAGCAGTAGAATAAGAAATTACGAAATCATGAAACGAGTTTGGGCTTTAAAATCTTCTAGGAAAACTTTTATACTATGTCACCTTAGGAGCGTCATTTACCTCATATTCATAATGAGAATGACGATTTTAGATTGCAAAATAATCAAAAAGCATAACTAATAAATTTAAAGAATTACAACGATTGCGCTATAATGATTAAGATGTTCAAACGGCAACCTTTTGTAGAAAAAAATTCCACACTAACATCCAGAATCACTTAAAGTATCAGTTACTTGTAACTGTCCTTAGATTAAATCCAACAACATTGATATACATACCCACATATTAAAGACAATGTCACAACTAGTTTCACCTTAATTAAGTTAATTATAGTTGTTGTTGTTGTTGTTGTTGTTTTCTTGAGTAACTTCGCCAAATGAAGCATGATTTTAAGGCAAAGGGTGCGCCTTTCTTTCTTTTTTTTAACGAGTACCTCAAGGGTTAAAGTTCAACTAGAATATACACTCTAACCTGTTTTTGTGCGGTGGACAGGGACCGCATAAAAAAATTGCACAAAACTACACGAATAGTTATAAAATATAGTTTTCGGAACACATTTTTTTTATTCGGTGAATAAGGACTGCATAAAAAAAGTCTCACGTTTAAAATAACTCAAAACCTTACGAAATAACTAGTACATACCTGGAATTTCGCCAAACGTTTTGGAATCTGATTTAAAAAATACACTTGCGAACATTTTTAAATATTTTATTTACATATTATGTGATTATTTTACACATACAAAACTTTTCAAAACGTATAAACATTATCCTTCGCAGTCTGACAATACGCGAACTTTCCTGTGATAAACTGGTTCAAAATCGCTTTCTTCACTTGAAGATACTATCTCGCACTCGTTTAGAGTTGACTTTGTTTCAGGTACCATATAGTCAGTAGTTAGTTTTTGCGACGACTGTTGTTTCACTAGACGCATGTATATGTCCCGGTAGCCAGATATGGACGACTGAAGTTCCTTTTGGAATTCTGAAGTTCTTTCAGAATTAACATCGATTGCAAGAAAATGACATTCTAATTTATGACAGAGTTGGAGTCCTGCATAGATTTTATCTGCTGTCATTTTTTTTAATGTCGAATAGAGAGTTTTGGAAATGGACTACTCATATAAAAAATCGAAAAGACTAAATGACCGATCAATCCTACTGATTATTTTATTGATAAATCGTCAGTTATGTTCAATTTGATTGAAATTTTTATTTACCGCACAAAAAAATTGCACAAAAAAAGACTGCACAAAAACAGGTTTGAGTGTAGTTTAAGTCACAAGAAGATACGATTTATTCAAATTCATATAATGATCTCTCAGTTTATCTAAATGGAACATTCAGTAGAAAGTTGATGTTATTCCTGTCATAGAATGTAAAATACTTGGATCGGAATTCAGTTAGCTTTCAAACTACGTTTTTTAAAGTTTCCACTAAATTTCTTGTTTTGTAATGATGTTCTTGTTGTCAATAACACTTAGAGAAACTAAGCACCAATTTGGCCCTATATGGCCGTGAAGCCCTCGAGGCTTCTCCTAGTGGTGGAAGGAGGAACCAAACACCTGGGTCTGAGGCTCCACAAATTAAGGCAAATGAGTGCTCCTTTTGCTTGCACTCCGAGTGTACCCCTAGAGGGAAACAATGTCTTAGCTTAAGTGGGTCCAAGCAGGGACCAAGGTGAAGACCCATAAATTTGGCCTGCCATTCCCAGAGGTACTGATTAAGAACTTGGAATATAATTTAACAACAAACGTATTTTACGTCCCCTAGTCACCTTTAAGGAACAAGGTGGATCTTAGGCTTGCTAGAGCTACGAACTTACAACCCTCCAGTTACGAGAGAGTTGCCGGTTTTCGACTGAGCTAGGATAATGATTGATGAAATCATGTAACTAGTTTAAAATTTTGTAACAATTTTTACTATGTTACCTCAAGAGTGTCATTAATTTCATCTTTAGATTGAGAATGATACATACGTATTTACCCTTTTTACTTAATAAAATAGTTAAGATATCCGTCTACGTTCTGAGAACTTTTTTCTTTAAACGTAGAAACTAGTTCATGTTTTTACATTTTTAGATTTATATTTTATATTCTCATAGATAATTGCACTTAAAAAATTTATTCCTGGAGAAGTTTTTTGTAAAATTTCTAATAAATGAAAAAAATTTAGTAAAAAAATCGGGTTTTTTCAAAAGGTCTAATTGTTTAATCAATTAAATTATTTCAATATTTTTGATGCAACACTATTCTTATACACTGGAATAGTGAATCACCTAAAATCTTTTGTTTAATTTACATTTGGTAAAAAATGTTGGTCCTTCAAAATCATATACATTGAATTTTTAACGAATTTTCTTCACCTTTATATCTAACTATGAGTGTAATATCGTTAAAATTATCCAAATTTAAAGCTTTTAGGTCAGTATATACTATCAAAAGCATTCATAATAATTTTCAACAAAACATTTTAAGAACTTTTTTAGAAATCACATTTCAAGTTTCAACATTTCATTAAAAATACAGTTCTGAGAAAAACTCATTTGAAGTTTATGAAAGCAACTTTAATTATTAATAAATTAAAATACATGTTTGAAATTCTCCACACTTTCTTGCTTAAAATATTTTTAGTTACCAAGTTGCTAATTATTAAAAATACTAGAAAAATGTTTAAAATAATCTTCATAAAAATTAAAAAAGCTTTGTCAAAAAAAATTTTTAAAAGGCTTTAAATTCACAACTTCCTGTTCCTAAATCGCTACTTCCGTTTTGTTTTGACAGCTGTCATTAATGTTTAAACAGCTGTAACTTTTCTTTAAAATGCTGTAGAGACAAAACAAATCCAGATTTAGAAGCCTAAAAGTTGAAATTTTACAACAGAGAAATAAAAAAATTATGATTTTTGGCAAAAAAAGACGTTTTCAGCGTAGACGGATACCTTAAAAGGCATAAATAGCAAAGTCAGGCAGAGGCACCGAATATTTTGCTTATGTTTTAATGATTTAGTTATTTAAATGTCAAACTTGCCTAAAGAAAACTCCGGATCATAATGAAGTATCAGAGTTTAACATAAAGAGTTAGTGAATTAATCAGTTACTTGTAACTATCCTTATTTTTCACCCAACCTAACACTTATACATTCCAACATACTAAAGAGAATGTTACCATTTGTTTCATCTACATTTGGATTAATAATGATTAGGATTAATAAATCATGTAATGAGTTTGTGCTTTAAAATCTTGTAGCAATATTTCAATGCTTCACTTACATTGTAAAATAGTTGAAAAGTATAAGTAGCGAAGTTAGCAGGATACAGCGAATATTTTGCTTATGTTTATTTGATTAAGATATTTAATCGACAATCTTGCGAGGAAATAAAATTTTTTATTATAATAAAGTATCAGACCCAAACATCCAGAATCGCTTAATACATGAGTTAATTGTATTTGCCCTTGGGTTAGGCCAAACCATATGTTGCATAAACACTATGACACT
>CM063497.1:83136932-83144432 GCA_032207245.1 Pardosa pseudoannulata | reverse complement strand
AAGATTAAAGTGTATCATTCAGTTGTTTAATAGTATAACTAAGATTTCATGAAATAACTATATATGTTAGTTAAGGAAAGTAAGAGATGAAAAATTTCCTACCTTACGTATTTACGTAGTAATTCTATGAAATAATTAATGATAGACAATGAAAGTGGAAAAAGAACAATTTCCTCATTTATCTATAATTAAATTGAGGGTGAGGTTTTTTAAATATAATAATACACGTGTGTTAGCAATTTACATTGGAATTGTACAGCTAGTATCAATTTTTAGACTTTTTTCAAATGTGTAAATTATTATTTAAAACGGATTTGTGGATATTTATGTATATGTTACTATTAAAGTGTAGAATTCAGTTATTTAATAGTATAACTAAGATTTCATGAAATAACTGGACAAGCTATTTAAGAAATGTAAGAGATGAAAAATATCCTACTTTACGTATTTACGTAGTTATTCTAGGAAAAAATTAATGATAGACCATTAAAGTGAAAAATAAGCAATTTACTCATTTATCTATAATTAAATTGAGAGTGAGGTTTTTAAATATAATTATATACAAGTGTTAGCAATTTAAATTCAAATTGTACAGCTAATAGCAATTACTAGACTTTTTTCACATGTATAAATTATTATTTATAAAAGAAAGTATAGATCTTTATGTATATGTTACAATTAAATTGTATAATTCAGTTATTTCATAGTATAACTAAGATTTCATGAAATAACTAGATAAGTTAGTTAAGGAAAATAAGATACAAAAAATTTCCTACTTTACGTATTTACGTAATAATTCTATGAAATAATTAATGATAGACCATTGAAAAATAAGCAATTTACTCATTTTTCTATAATTAAATTGAGAGTGAGGTTTTTTAAATATAATTATACACGTGTGTTAGCAATTTATATTGAAATTGTACAGCTAGTAGCAATTATTAGACTTTTTTCAAATGCATAAATTATTATTTGTAAAAGAAATTATAGATGGTTATGTATATGTTACCATTAAAGTGTATAATTCATTATTTCATAGTATAACTAAGATTTCATTAAATAACTGGACAAATTATTTAAGGAATATAAGAGATGAAAAATTTCCTACTTTACGTATTTATGTAGTCATTCTAAGAAAAAATTAATGATAGACCATTAAAGTGAAAAATAAGCAATTTACCCATTTATCTATAAATTGAGAGTGAGGTTTTTTAAATATAATTATACACGTGTGTTAGCAATTTATATTGAAATTATACAGCTAGTAAAAATTATTAGACTTTTTTCAAATGCATAAATTATTAATTATAAAAGAAATTATGGATATTTATGTATACGTTACCATTAAAATGTATAATTTAGTTATTTAAAAGTATAAATCAGATTTCATGAAATAACTAGACTACTTAGTTAAGGAAAGTAAGAGTTGAAAAATTTCCAACTTTACATATTTACGTAGTTATTCTATGAAATAATTAATGGTAGAAAATTAAATTGTAAAATGAGAAATTTATTCATTTTTCTATGATTAAATTGATTGTGAGATGTTTTTAAATATAATAATACATGTGCCTCAGCGATTTATATTGGTATTGTACAGTTAGTACCAATTTTTAGACTTTTTTAAAATGAGTAAATTATTATTTAAAACATAATTGTGGATATTTATGTATATGTTAACATTAAAGTGTAGAGTTCAGTTATTTCATAGTATAACTAAGATTTCATGAAATAACTAGACAAGTTAGTTAATTAATTAAAGTAAGCAATGAAAAATTTCCTATTTTACGTACTTACGTAGTTATCATATGAAATAATTAATGTCAGACAATTAAAGTGGAAAATGAGCAATTTACTCAATTTTCTATACATTAAATTGAGAGTGAGATTTTTTAAAAATATAATAATACTCGAGTCTTATCAATTTACATTGGAATTGTACAGCTAGTATCAATTTTTAGACTTTTTTAAAATGAGTAAATTATTATTTAAAACATAATTGTGGATATTTATGTATATGTTAACATTAAAGTGTAGAGTTCAGTTATTTCATAGTATAACTAAGATTTCATGAAATAACTAGACAAGTTAGTTAAGGAATGTTAGAGATGAAAAATTTCCTATTTTACGTACTTACGTAGTTATCATATGAAATAATTAATGTAAAAACCATTGAAAAATACTCATTTTTCTATAATTAAATTGAGAGTGGGGTTTTTTAAATATAATAATTCACGTGTGTCAGCAATTTATATTGAAATTGTACAGCTAATAGCAATTATTAGACTTTTTTCAAATGCATAAATTACTATTTGTAAAAGAAATTATGGATGTTTATTTTTATGTTACCATTAAAGTGTAGAATTCAGTTATTTCATAGTATAACTCAGATTTCATGAAATAACTGGACAAATTATTTAAGGAATGTAAGAGATGAAAAATATCCTACTTTACGTATTTACGTAGTTATTCTAAGAAAAAATTAATAATAGACCACTAAAGTGAAAAATAAGCAATTTACTCATTTTTCTATAATTAAATTGAGAGTGCGGTTTATTTTGAATATAATTATACACGTGTGATAGGAATTTAAATTCAAGCTGTACTGCTAGAAGCAATTTTTAGACTTGTTTTAAATGAGCAAATTTTTATTATAAAAGAAATTTCGGATGCTTATATAAATGTTATAATTAAAGTATATAATTCTGTTATTTCATAGTATAACTAAAATTTCATGAAATAACAAGTTAGTTAAGGAGTATAAGATATAAAATATTTCTTACTTTAGGTAGTTATTCTATGAAATAAGTAACGAGAGAGCATTAAAGAGAAAAATAAGTAATTTCAATTAATACTTAAAATTATTTTATCCCTATCGTAGATGATTAATCACCTATATAATTATACCTTAAGTTATCTCACCGTTAGTTCTCGAATTTATGGGAATGGATAGAGGCATCCATATTGGACTCTTCGTGAGTTAAGGTTATCAACATTTAAATTATATCTTTTCCTAAACTATCAATTCGATTCTAAAATAAATTAGTATAGATATGCTTCATAACACAGCGAAAAATTCTGTCCTCTTTAAACCCAACCCTTTACACCTTTTTACAGATTAATGGCATTATATCGAGCAGACGATTAAATTTTAATATATATATATATATATATATATATATATATATATATATATATATATATATATATATATATATATATATATATATATATATATATATATATATATATATATATATATATATATATATATATATATATATATATATATATATATATATATATATATATATATATATATATATATATATACATATATACATATATATATATATATATATATATATATATATATATACATATATATATACATATATATATATATATATATATATATATATATATATATATATATATATACATATACATACATACATATATATATATATATATACATATATATTTGTTTTTATATATATATATATATATATATATATATATATATATATGTGTGTGTGTGTGTGTGTCTACATATTTCAATAAAATTGTATTTTTAATTATAATTACTTTGCATTCTACAGCAATTTATTAATGTTATTTTACATTTATAACTTAAAATAAAAGGTTAAATTGATAAAGGTTAAAGGTATAACTAAAAATTTCATGAAATAACTTGACAAGTTTGTTAAGGAATGTAAGAGATGAAAAATTTCCTACTTTACGTATTTACGTAGTTATTCTATGAAGTAAGTAATGATATACCACTAAAGGGGAAAATAAGCAATTTACTCATTTATATATAATTAAATCGAGGGTAGAGTTTTTTTAAATTGAATTATTCACAAGTGTTAGCATTTTAAATTCAAATTGTACAGCTAGTAGCAATAAATTTTTTTTTCAAATGTATAAATTATTATTTATAAAAGAAATTATGGATCTTTATGTATATGTTACCATTAAGGTGTATAATTTAGTTATTTCATAGCATAACTAAGATTTCGGGAAATTACTAGATAAGTTAGTTAAGAAAGTAAACAATTAAAAATTTCCTATTTTACGTACTTACGTAGTTATCATATGAAATAATTAATGTCAGACAATTAAAGTGAAAAATAAGCAATTTACTCATTTATCTATAATTAAATTGAGAGTGAGGTTTTTAAATATAATTATACACGTGTGTTAGCAATTTATATAGAAATTATACAGCTAGTAACAATTATTAGGCTTTTTTCAAATGCATAAATTATTAATTATAAATGAAAATAGGGATATTTATGTATGTATTACCATTAAATTGTATAATTCAGTTATTTAAAAGTATAACTAAGATTTCATGAAATAACTAGACAACTTAGTTAAGGAATGTAAGAGATGAAATTTTCCTACTTTACTTATTTACGTAGTTTTTCTATGAAATAATTAATGGTAGACCATTAAATTGGAAAATGAGCAATTTACTCATTTTTCTATGATTAAATTGATTGTGAGTTTTTTTAAATATATTAAGACATGTGCCTTAGCAATTTATATTGGAATTGTACAGCTAGTACCAATTTTTAGACTTTTTTTTTTTAAATGAGTAATTTATTATTTAAAACGGAATTGTGGATATCTATGTATATGTTACCTTTAAAGTGTATAACTTAGTTATTTCATAGCATAACTAAGATTTCGAGAAATTACTAGATAAGTTATTTAAGAAAGTAAACAATGAAAAATTTCCTGCTTTACGTATTTATGTAATTATTCTATGAAATGATTAATGATAGATCATTAAAGTAGAAAATGAGCAATTTACTCATTTTTCTATAATTAAATTGATTGTGAGGTTTTTTTAAATATAATAATACATGTGGCTTAGGAATTTATATTGGAATTGTACAGCTAGTAGCAATTATTAGACTTTTTTCAAATGTATAAATTCTTATTTATAAAAGAAATGTATCTTTATGTATATGTTACCATTAAATTGTATAATTCAGTTATTTCATAGTAATAACTAAGATTTCATGAAAAAACTATATTATTAAGTTAGTTAAGGAAAGTAAGAGATGAAAAATTTCCTACTTTACGTATTTACGTAGGAATTCTATGAAATAATGATAGACCATTGAAAAATAAGCAATTTACTCATTTTTCTATAATTAAATTGAGAGTGAGGTTTTTTTAAATATAATAATACACGTGTGTTAACAATTTATATTGAAATTGTACAGCTAGTAGCAATAATAAGACTTTTTTGAAATGCATAAATTATTATTTGTAAAAGAAATTTTGGATGTTTATATATATGTTACCATTAAAGTGTATAATTCAGTTATTTCATAGTATAACTAACATTTCATTAAATAACTAGAAAAATTATTTAAGGAATCTAAGAGATGAAAAATTTCCTACTTTACGTATTTACGTAGTTATTCTAAGAAAAAATTAATGATAAACCATTAAAGTGAAAAATAAGCAATTTACTCATTTATCTATAATTAAATTGAGAGTGAGGTTTTTTAAATATAATAATACACGTGTGTTGGAAATTTATATTGAAATTGTACAGCTAGTAGCAATTATTAGACTTTTTTCAAATGAATAAATTATTATTTGTAAAAGAAATTATGGATGTTTATGTATATGCTACCATTAAATTGTATAATTCAGTTATTTCATAGTAATAACTAAGATTTCATGAAATAACAAGATAAGTTAGTTAAGGAAAGTAAGATATGAAAAATTTCCTACTTTACGTATTTACGTAGTAATTCTATGAAATAATTAATGATAGACCATTGAAAAATAAGCAATTTACTCATTTTTCTATAATTAAATTGAGAGTGAGGTTTTTGAAATATAATAATACTCGTGTGTTAGCAATTTATATTGAAATTGTACAGCTAGTAGCAATTATTATTAGGCTTTTTTCAAATGAATAAATTATTATTTGTAAAAGAAATTATGGATGTTTATGTATACGTTATCATTAAATTGTATAATTGAGTTATTTTATAGTAATAACTAAGATTTCATGAAATAACTGGACAAGTTATTTAAAGAATGTAAGAGATAAAAATTTCCTAGTTTATGTATTTACGTAGTTATTCTAGGAAAAAATTAATGATAGACCATTAAAGTGAAAAATAAGCATTTTACTCATTTTTCTATAATTAAATTGAGAGTAGAGGTTTTGTTAAATATAATAATACACTTGTGTTAGCAATTTACATTGAAATTGTACAGCTAGTAGCAATTATTAGACTTTTTCATATGCATAAATTATTAATTATGAAAGAAATTAAGGATGTTTATGTATGTGTTACCATTAAAGTGTATAATTCAGTTATTTAAATGTATAACTAAGATTTCATGAAATAACTAGACAACTTAGTTAAGGAAAGTAAGAGATGAAAAATTTCCTAATTTACGTATTTAAGTAGTTATTCTATGAAATAATTAATGGTAGACTATTAAATTGGAAAATGAGCACTCTACTCATTTTCCTATAATTGAATTGAGAATGAGGTTTTTTAAATATAATAAAACACATGTTTTAGCAATTTAAATTCCAATTGTACAGCTAGTAGCAATGTTTAGACTTTTTTAAAATGCATAAATTATTATTTATAAAATGAATGTTGAATGTTTATATATATGTTACCATTAAAGTGTATAATTAAGTTATTTCCTAGTATAACTTAAATTTCAGGAAATAACTAGACAAGTTAGGAGAATGTAAAAGATTAAAAATTTCCTACTTTACGTATTTAGGTAGTAATTCTATTAAATAATGATAGACCATTGAAAAATAAGCAATATGCTCACTTTTCTATAATTAAATTGAGAGTGAGGCTTTTTAAAATATAATAATACACTTGTGTTAGCAATTTATATTGAAATTGTACAGCTAGTAGCAATTACTAGACTTTTTTCAAATGCATAAATTATTATTTATAAAAGAAATTATGGATGTTTATGTATATGTTAACATTAAGTGTATAATTCACTTATTTCATCGCATAACTAAATTTTTAATGAACTAATTAGATACGTTATTTAAGGAATATAAGTCATGAAAAATTTCCTACTTTACGTAGTTATTCTATGAAATAAATAATGATAGACCATTAAAGTGAAAAATAAGCAATTTCAATAAATAATTAAAACCATTTTATCCCTATCGCAGATGATTAATCCCGAATATAATAATAGCTCAATTTATCAGTCGGTCACCTCGAATTTATGAAGCGGTTGGACGTGAAATGGTCAGAGGCATATATATTGGATTTTTCATGAGTTGGGATTAGCAACATTCAAAGTTTATCTTCTCCTAAACTATTTATCCGATTCTAAAATAAACTGGAACGAATATGCTACATATCACATCAAAACATACTGTCTTTTTTAAATCGTTCGAAATCCCCCTCTTCCATCCCATTTTCGAGCGTTTGATGCCATTGTTTTGAGCCCTATTTTAACCGGGTAAGA
>CM063497.1:83114432-83131932 GCA_032207245.1 Pardosa pseudoannulata | reverse complement strand
CCAACAGAAAAATTTTGTATATATATGGCAATTTTTTTTCTTTTATTTTTTATATTTTTTTCCTCTTCCTTGGAATGATAAGTGTTATACTTTTTACCAAAAAAAAAACATCTAGTTAAATAAAACGATGTTTAACCTACTCTTTTAATACACGAGTACACTCTAACAGAAATTCTAAAAGTACTTTTAGCCTAATATCTTGAAAAAATATTTTTTAAAAAATTATGTTTTTAAATTGCAATATTCAAACCCGTTGGTTAACCTTAAGTTATACGAAAAGTTAAAAGTATGATTGAATTATAATGGTTTTAATATAGCTTGTTATAATAGATTGAATTATCTGCATCCATAATGAAAAGTACTTAAAAACGTTTCTAAATTAAACATAAACAGGTTTGAATATTAATTTTAATAAACATTTAAATACAATAATATTTATAATAAATCATTCTATAGAAGACTAGCATATATTCCAACAGAAAAATATTCATGAATATTTAGCCATGATTTTCTTTTAATTTTTTATGTTATTTCTTCCTGGTAGTGATAAATGTTATACTTTTTAACAATTAAAATCTCATTAAATAAAACTATATTCAAGCCACCCTTTTAATACAAGTGTATACTCTAACAGAATTTCTAAAAGTACTTTTAGCAAAGATTAATTAATACCTTGAAAAAATATTGCAAAAAAATCGATGTTTATAAATTACAGTATTCGAACCCAGTCGTTTACCTTAAGTTATACAAAAATTTAATAAATATCATTAAATTATAACGCTTTTAATGGATTGAATCATCTATATAAATATTGTAAAGACAAGCACTTAAAAGTTTTCAAATTAAATATTAAACAGGTTTGAATCTTAATTTTAATAAACTTATAAATACAATAATATCTATAATAAATCATTTTAAAGGCGACTAGCATATATTCCAGCAGAAAATATTCATAAATATTTGGCCATGTTTTACTATTACTTTTTAATATTATTTCTTTCTGGTAGTGATTCATTTTATGTTTTTTAACAAACAAAATCTCGTTAAATAAAACGATATTTAAACGAACCTTTTAACACAAGAGTATTCTATAACAGAATTTCTAAATTAATTTTAGCAGAGATTAATAAATACCTTGAAAGAATATTTAAAAAAAATGATGTTTTTAAATTACAGTATTCGAACACAGTCGGTTACTTTAAGTTATAAGAAAAGTTAAAAATATGATTGAATTATAATGGATTTTATATTGCTTGTTTTAATAGATTGAAAAAACTGCATAAATACTGAAAAGTATTTAAAAACCATTTCAAGTTAAATATAAATAGGTTTGAATTTTAATTTTAATAATCATTTAAATACAATAATATCTCTAATAAATCGTGTCAGCAAAATAGTATGCTCACCTTATTTAAGGGTTATATTCTTTCCATCCGAATGCACGTGCATAAACCGTTGATTAAGAGTGTAATCGGATTGCGAACACTGCGAGCTGAATAAGCCCGTTCGCAATCTGACTTATCACAAGTTTCCAGCATTTATGCAAATGTGTAAAAAGCAAATGTGGATATAAGCACGAAAGCACGTGCTTGCTCTCTCTCTCTTTTTTTAATTGCTGCTGTTTGTAAGTGCGTAGTAGGTATGAGAAGAAATAAAGTGTATTTTTTTATTTTTTAAGACGTTTTTGAACTTTAATAGGCCCAAGTCACATACCATGCATTCACCTCTGCTATTATATTAGCCTTCAGAGAGCTAATTAAAAGAAATATCGTCTGACAAATCGCTCTATAGACAACTAGCATATATTCCAACAGAAAAATTTTATTAAATATTTAGCAATTTTTTTTATTTTTTTATGATATTTCACCCTGGTAATGATAAATGTTATACTTTTTGCCAAAAAAAAAATCTCGTTAAATCAAACGATATTTAAACGACCTTTTAATTCAAGAGTATTCTCTAACATAATTTCTAAAAGTACATTTAGCAGATATTAATTAATACCTTGAAAACATATTGCAAAAAAATAAAGTTTTTAAATTACAGTATTCGAACCCAATCGGTTAACCTTAAGCTATACGGAAAATTAAAAATATGATTGAATTATAATGGTTTTGATATTACTTATTATAATAGATTGAATTATCTGTATAAATATTGTAATGACAAGTACTTAATTTTTCAAATTACATATAAACAGGTTTGAATTTGAATTTTAATAAACATTTATATACAATAATATCAATAATAAATCATTCCCTGTAGAACTAGCATATATACCTACAGAAAATATTTCATAAATATTTAGCCAAATTTTTATTTTTTTTTCTATATCTTCCTGGTAGTGATAAAGATTATACTTTTTATAAAAAAAAAATCTCGTTAAATAAAACGATATTTAAACGACCCTTTTAACACAAGAGTATTCTCTAACAGAATTTCTAAAAGTACTTTTAGCAGAGATTAATTAACACCTTGAATGAATATTGCAAAAAAGTTTGATGTTTTTAAATTACAGAATTCGAACCCAGTTCGTTACCTTAAGTTATATGAAAAGTTAAAAATATGATTGAATTATAAATCTTTTATATTGCTCGTTATAAAGATTGCATTATCTACATAAATATTGTAATGACAAGTATATAAAAAGGTTTTCAAAATAAATATAAACAGGTTTGAATCTTAATTTTAATTAACATTTAAATGCAATAATATTTATAATAAATCATTCTATAGGCGACTAGCCTATATTCCAACAGAAAATATTCAATAATATTTGGCCATGTTCTTCTTTTACATTTTTATGTTATTTATAACAGGTAGTGATTAATGCTATATTTTCTATCAAACAAAATCTCGTTAAATAAAACGATATTTAAACGACCCTTTAATAAAAGAGTATTCGCTAACAGAATTTCTAAAAGTACTTGTAGCAGAGATTACTTAATACCATGAAAAAATATTGCAAAAAAAATTTATGTTCCTAAATTACAGAACCCACTCAATAAAACTTAAGTAATACGAAATCTTAAAATATGATTGAATTATAATGGTTTTATATTGCTTGTTATAATATATTGAATTATTTACATAAATATTATAGTGACAAGTGCTTAAAAAGTTTTCAAATTAAATATAAACAGATTTGAATCTTATTTTAAATAAACATTTATATACAATACTACCTCAAATAAATCATTCTATAGACGACTAGCATATAGTCTAACAGAAAGGTATTCATAAATATTTGACTATGTTTTTCTATTACTTTTTTATGATATTTCTCCTCGGTAGTGATAAATAATATACTTTTTAACAAACAAAATCTCGTTAAATAAAACGATATTGACACGACCTTTAAATACAAGTGTATTCTCTAACAGTATTTATAAAAGTACTCTTACCAGAGATTAATTAATACCTTGAAAAATATTGCAAAATAAATTGATCTTTTAAAATTAGAGAATTCAAACCCACTGTTAACATTAAGATATATGAAAATTTAAAAATATGATTGAATTATAATGTTTTAATATTGCTTGTTATAATAGATGGAATTATCTGCATAAATAATGAATAGTACTTAAAAATATTTTCAATTTAAATATAAACAAATTTGAAACTTAATTTTAATAAACATTTAAATTCAAAAATATCTATATTAAATTATTCCATAGATGACTAGCATATATTCCAACAAAAAATATTTATAAATATTTGACCATGTTTTTCTATTACTTATTTATGTTTTTTTTCCAGGTTGAGATTCATGTTACGTTTTTTAATAAACAAAATCTCGTTAAATCAAACGATATTGACACCACCTTTTAATACAAGAGTATTCTCTAAAAGTATTTATAAAAGTACTTTTAACAGAGATTAATTAATACCTTGAAAGAATATTGCAAAAAAAATGATGTTTTTAAATTACAGTATTCGAACCCAGTCGGTACCTTAAGTTATACGAAAAGTTAAAAAAATGATTAAATTATAATGGATTTTATACTGCTTTTTATAATAGATTGAATAAACTGCATAAATAATGAAAAGTATTTAAAAACCTTTTCAATTTAAATATAAACAGGTTTGAATCTTAATTTTAATAATCATTTAAATACAATAATATGTCTAATAAATCGCTCTATAGACAACTAACATATATTCCATCATAAAAATTTTATTAAATATTTAGCGATTTTTTTTTATTTTTTTTTATGATATTTCACCCTAGTAATGATAAATGTTATACTTTTTACGAAAAAAAATCTCGTTAAATCAAACGATATTTAAACGACCTTTTAATTCAAGAGTATTCTCTAACATAATTTCTAAAAGTATATTTAGCAGAGATTAATTAATACCTTGAAAACATATTGCAAAAAAAAATGATGTTTTTAATTTACAGTATTCGAACCCAATCGGTTAACCTTAAGCTATACGGAAAGTTAAAAATATGATTGAATTATAATGGTTTTGATATTACTTGTTATAATAGATTGAATTATCTATATAAATATTGTAATGACAAGTACTTAGGTTTTCAAATTACATATAAACAAATTTGAATTTTAATTTTAATAAATATTTATATACAATAATATCAATAATAAATCATTCCATGGAGAACTATCATATATTCCAACAGAAAAATTCCATAAATATTTAGACATATTTTTATTTTTTTTTATATCTTCCTGGTAGTGATACATGTTATACTTTTTATCAAACAAAATCTCGTTAAATAAAACAATATTTAAACGACCATTTTAACACAAGATATTCTCTAACATAATTCATAAAAATACTCTTAGCAGAGATTATTTAATACCTTGAAAAACTATTGCATAAAAATTAATGTTTTTAAATTACAGTTATTCGAATCTAGTCGGTTGACCATAAGTTATATGACAATTTAAAAATATAATTGAATTATAATGGTTTTAATAATACTTCTTATAATGGATTGAATTAGCTACATAAATATTATAGTGACAAGTGCTTAAAAAATTTTCAAATTAAATATAAAAAGGTTTGAATCTTAATTTTAAGAAACATTTAAATACAGTAATATCTAAAATAAATTATTCTATAGGCGACCAGCATATCTTCCAACAGAAAAATCTTCATAAATATTTGGCTTTTTTTTTCTTTTATTTTTTTATACTATTTCTCCCTGGTAGTGATGAATGTTATACTTTTTACCAAACAAAATCTCATTAAATAAAACGAAATTTAAACAACCCTTTTAATACAAGAGTATTCTCTAACAGAAATTCTAAAAATTTCTTTAATATTTCTTGTTATAATAGATTGAAATATCTGTATAAATGTTGTAATGACAAGTACTTAAAAATTTTTTAAATTAAATATTAAACAGGTTGGAATCTTTATTTTAAGAAATATTTAAATACAATAATATCTATAATAATACATTATATAGGCGACTAGCATATATTCCCAAAGAAAATATTCATAAATATTTGGCCATGTTTTTCTTTTTACATTTTTATGTTATTTCTCCTTGGTAGTTATAAATGTTATACTTTTTACAAAACAAAATCTCGTTAAATCAAACGATATTTAAAAGACCCTTTAATACAAGAGTATTCTCTAACAGTAATTCTAAATGTACATTTATCAGAGATTAATTAATACCTTAAAAGAATATTGCAAAAGAAAATCGATGTTTTTAAATTACAGAAATCAAACCCAGTCGGTTAAGCTTCAGTTATACATAAATTTAATACATATGATTGAATCATAATGGTTTTAATATAGCTTGTTATAATAGATTGAATTATTTGCATAAATAATGAAAAGTACTCAAAAACGTTTTCAAATTGAATATAAACAGGTTTGAATCTTAATTTTAACAAACGTTTAAATACAGTAATATGTATAATAAACCATTTTATAGGCTTATAGCATATATTCCAACAGAAAAAAATTCATAAATATTTCGCCTTGTTTTTCTTTTACTTTTTTATGTTAGGTCTTCCTGGTAGTAATAAATGATATACTTTTTTAACAAAAAAAATCTCGTTAAATAAAAGGATATTTAAACGACCCTTTTAATACAAGAGTATTCTCAAACAGAAATTCTAAAAGTACTTTTAGCAGAGATATGTTAATACCTTGAAAAAATATTGCAAAAATAATTTTTTTAATTACAGTATTTGAACCCTGTCGGTTACCTTGAGGTATACAAATATTTAATACATACGATTGAATTATAACGATTTTAATATTTCTTGTTATAATAGATTGAATTATCTATATAAATATTGTAATGACAAGTACTTAAAAAATTTTTAAAATTAAATATAAACAGGTCTGAATCTTACTTTTAATAAACATTTAAATACAATAATACCTATAATAAATCATCCTACAGACGACTAGCATATATTCCAACAGAAAATATTCATAAATATTTGGCCATGTTTTTTTTTTACCTTTTTATGTTATGTCTTCCTGGTAGTGATAAATATTATACTGTTTAACAAACATAACCTCGTTAAATAAAACGATATTTAAACAACCCTTTTAATACAAGATTATTCTTTAACAGAATTTAAAAAAGCACTTTTAGTAGAGAATATTTAAAACCTTGAAAATATATTGCGAAAAAATATTGATTTTTTAAATTACAGTATTTGAACCCACTCTGTTTTAACCTTAAGTTATACGAAAAGTTAAAAATATAATTGAATTGTAATGTTTTTAATAAGCTTGTTATAATAGATTGAATTATCTACACAAATATTATAATCACAAGTACTTAAAAATTTTTCAAATTAATTATAAACAGGTTTGAATCTTAATTTTAATAAACATTTAAATACAATAATATCCATAATAAATTATTCTATAGATGACTAGCATATATTCTAACAGAAAAATATTCATAAATATTTGGCCATTTTTTTCTTTACTTTTTTATGTTATTTCTTATTGCTAGTGATAAATATTATACTGTTTAACAAACATAATCTCGTTAAATAAAACAATATTTAAACAAACCTTTAAAACCGAGATTATTCTCTAATAGAATTGAAAAAAGGACTTTTAGCAGTGATTAATTAATAACTTGAAAAAATATTGCAAAAACAAAATATTGATGTTTTTAAATTAAAGTATTCGAATCCACTCGGTTTTAACCTTAAGTTATACTAAAAGTTTAAAATATGATTAAATTCTAATGGTTTTAATATAGCTTGTTATAATAGATTGAATTATTTGTATAAATAATGAAAAGTACTCAAAAACGTTTTCAAATTAAATATAAACAGGTGTGGATCTTAATTTTAACAAACGTTTAAATACAGTAATATCTATAATAAATCATTCTATAGGCGACTAGCGTATATTCAACCGAAAAATATTCATAAATATTTGGCCATATTTTTCTTTTACTTTTTTATGTTAGGTCTTTCTTGTAGTGATAAATGATATACTTTTTAACAAAAGAAAATCTCATTAAATAAAAGGATATTTAAACGATCCTTTAATACAAGAGTATTCTCTAAAAGAATTTCTAAAAGTACTTTAAGCAGAGATTACTTAATACCTTGAAAAAATATAACAAAAAATTGATGTTTTTAAATTACTCACCCACTTGGTTAACCTTAAGTTATACGAAAATTTAAAAATATAATTGACTTATAATTGATTTAATATTGACTGTTATAATAGATTGAATTATCTACATAAATATTGTAATGAAACGTACATGAAATTTTTTAAAAATAAAATATAAAGTGGTTTGAATCTTAATTTTAATAAACATTTAAATACAATACTATTTATAATATATCATTCTAAAGAAGACTAGCATATATTCCAACAGAAAAATATTCATAAATATTTGACCAATTTTTATTATTTTTGTGCTATCTCTTCCTGGTAGTGATAAATGTTATGCTTTTTATAAAACAAAATCTTGTTAAATGAAACGATATTTAAACGACCATTTAATACAAGAGTATTCTCTAACAGAATTTCTAAAAGTACTTTTAGCAGAGATTACTTATTACCTTGAAAAAATATAACAAAAACTTGATGTTTTTAAATTACAATATTCGAACCCACTCAGTTAACCTTGAGTTATACGAAAATTTAAAATATGATTGAATTATAATGGTTTTATATTGCTTGTTATAATGGATTGAATTTTCTAAATAAATATTATAGTGACAAGTAATTAAAAAGATTTAAAATTAAATATAAACAGGTTTGAATCTTAATTTTAATAAACATTTATGTACAATACTCTTTATAATAAATCATTCTATAGACGACTAGCATATATTCTAACAGAAAACTATTCATAAATATTTGGCCATGTGTTTCTATTACTTTTTGATGATATTTACCCTCAGTAGTGATAAGTGATATACTTTTTAACAAACAAAATCTCGTTAAATAAAGCGATATTGACACGACCTTTTAATACAAGTGTTTTCTCTAACAGCATTTTTAAAAGTACTTTTAGCAGAGATTAATTAATACTTTGAAAAAATATTGCAAAAAAATTGATGTTTTTAAATTACAGTATACGAACCCTGTCGGTTAACTTTAAGCTATATGGAAAGTTAAAAATATGATTGAATTATAATGGTTTTGATATTACTTGTTAAAATAGATTGAATTATCTATATAAATATTGTAATGACAAGTACTTAATTTTTCAAATTACATATAAAAAGGTTTGAATTTTAATTTTAATAAACATTTAACTACAATAATATCAATAATAAATCATTCCTTGTAGAACTAGCATATATATCTACAGAAAAATTTCATAAATATTTAGCCAAATTTTTATTTTTTTTTATCTTCCTGGTAGTGAGAAAGATTATACTTTTTATCAAAAAAAAAATCTCGTTAAATAAAACGATATTGACAAGACCTTTTAATACAAGTATATCCTCTAACAGCATTTTTAAAAGTACTTTTAGCAGAGATTAATTAATACCTTGAAAAAATATTGCAAAAATATTGATGTTTTAAATTACAGTATCCGAACCCTGTAGGTTATCTTTAAGCTATATGGAAAGTTAAAAATATGATTGAATTATAATGTTTTTAATATTACTTGTTATAATAGATTGAGCTATCTATATAAATATTGTAATGACAAGTACTTAAGTTTACAAATTACATATAAAACAGGTTTGAATTTTAATTTTAAATAAATATTTATATACAATAATATCAATAATAAATCATTCCATGGAGAACTAGCATATATTCCAACAGAAAAATTTCATAAATATATAAAAATATTTTAATTTTTTTTCTATATCTTCCTGGTAGTGATAAATGTTATACTTTTTATCAAACAAAATGTCATTAAATAAAAAGATACAAAATGTCATTAAATAAAAGCGAAAATTTAAAAATATGATTGAATTATAATGGTTTTTAATATTGTTGTTATAATAAATTGAATTATCTGCATAAATAATGAAAAGTACTTAAAACCGTTTTCAAATTAAATATAAACAGGTTTGAATCTTAATTTTTTCTAAACAGTTTAAATACAATAAAATTTATAATAAATCATTCTACTGAAGACAAGCATATATTACACCAGAAATATATTCATAAATATTTGGCGATGTTTTTCTTTTACTGTTTTATGATATTTCTTACTTGTGGTAATAAATGTTATACTTTTTCACAAAGCAAAATCTCGTTAAATAATACGATATTTAACGACCCTTTTAATACAAGAGTACTTTCTAATAGAATTTTTTAAAAATACTTTTAGCAGAGATTAATTAATACCTTGAAAAAATAATGAAAAAAATATTGATGTTTTAAAAATTACAGTTTTCGAACTTAGTTGGTTACTTGAAATTATACAAAAATTTAATAAATACGATTTTAACCGTTATTTATTTAACGGTTTTAATACATTGATTTATCTACATAAATATTGTAATGACAATCACTTTACAAATTTTCAAATTAAATATTAAACATATTTGAATCTTAATTTTAATAAACATTTAAATACAATAATATCTATATTAAATCATTCTATAGGCGACTAGCATATATTCCAACAGAAAATTTTCATAAATATTTAGCCATGTTTTTCTATTACATTTTTATGTTATTTCCCCTTGGTAGTGATAAATGTTATATTTTTAACCAAAAAAAAATCTCGTTAAATCAAACGGTATTTAAACGACCTTTTAATACAAGAAAATTCTCTAAAAGAATTTCTAAAAGTACTTTAAGCAGAGATTAATTAATACCTTGAAAAAATATTGCAAAAAACTGATTTTTTTAAATTACAGTATTCGAACCCAGTCAGTTGAGTATAAGTTTTACGAAAATTTAAAAATATGATTGAATTATAATGGCTTTAAAATAGCTTGATATAATACATTGATTTATCTACATAAATATTGTAATGACAAGTACTTAGGTTTTCAAAATTACATAGAAACTGGTTTGAATTTGAATTTTAATAAATATTTATATACAATAATATCAATAATAAATCATTCCATGGAAAACTATCATATATTCCAACAGAAAAATTCCTTAATATTTAGACATATTTTTATTTTTTTTATATCTTCCTGGTAGTGATACATGTTATACTTTTTATCAAGCAAAATCTCGTTAAATAAAACAATATTTAAACGACAATTTTAACACAAGATATTCTCTAACATAATTCCTAAAAATACTCTTAGCAGAGATTAATTAATACCTTGAAAAACTATTGCATAAAAATTAATGTTTTTAAAATTACAGTTATTCGAACCTAGTCGGTTAACCATAAGTTATATGACAATTTAAAAATATAATTGAAATTATAATGGGTTTTAATAATACTTCTTATAATGGATTGAATTAGCAACATAAATGTTATAGTGACAAGTACTTAAAAAATTTTCAAATTAAATATAAAAAGGTTTGAATCTTAATTTTAAGAAACATTTAAATACAGTAATATCTAAAATAAATCATTCTATAGGGTGACCAGCATATCTTCCAACAGAAAAATCTTCATAAATATTTGGCTTTTTTTTTCTTTTATTTTTTTATACTATTTCTCCCTGGTAGTGATGAATGTTATACTTTTTACCAAACAAAATCTCGTTAAATAAAACGAAATTTAAACAATACTTTTAATACAAGAGTATTCTCTTACAGAAATTCAAAAAATTTCTTTAATATTTCTTGTTATAATAGATTGAAATATCTGTATAAATGTTGTAATGACAAGTACTTAAAAATTTTTTAAAATTAAATATTAAACAGGTTGGAATCTTTATTTTTAAGAAATATTTAAATACAATAATATCTATAATAAATCATTATATAGGCGACTAGCATATATTCACACCAAGAAAATATTCATAAATATTTGTCCATGTTTTTCTTTTTACATTTTTATGTTATTTCTCTTGGTAGTTATAAATGTTATACTTTTTTACAAAACAAAATCTCATTAACTAAAACGATATTTAAACGACCCTATTAACACAAGAGTATTCTCTGACAGAATTTATAAAAGTACTTTAAACAGAGATTAATTAATACCTTGAAAGAATATTGGAAAAAACGTTTGATGGTTTTACATTTCAGTATTCGAACCCAGTCGGTTAACCTTCAGTTACACATAAATTTAAAAAATATGATTGAATTCTAATGGTTTTAATATAGCTTGTTATAATAGATTAAACTATCTGCATAAATAATAAAAAGTACTCAAAAACGTTTTCAAATTGAATATAAACAGGTTTGAATCTTAATTTTAACAAACGTTTAAATACAGTAATATGTATAATAAACCATTTTATAGGCTTATAGCATATATTCCAGCAGAAAAATATTCATAAATTTTTAGCCATGTTTTTCTTTTACTTTTTTATGTTATTTCTTCATAGTAGTGATAAATGTTAAACTTTATATTAAACAAAATCTCATTAACTAAAACGATATTTAAACGACCCTATTAACACAAGAGTATTCTCTGACAGAATTTATAAAAGTACTTTAAACAGAGATTAATTAATACCTTGAAAGAATATGCAAAACATAATTTGATTTTTTAAATTACAGTATTTGAACCCCTGTCGGTTAATCTGAGGTATACAAATATTTAAAAATACGATTGACTTATAACGATTTAATATTGACTGTTATAATAGATTGATTTATCTACATAAATATTGTAATGACAATCACTTTACAAATTTTCAAATTAAATATTAAACATATTTGAATCTTAATTTTAATAAACATTTAAATACAATAATATCTATATTAAATCATTCTATAGGCGACTAGCATATATTCCAACAGAAAATTTTCATAAATATTTAGCCATATTTATAATTTTTTATATATCTTCATGGTAGTGATAAATATTATACTTTTTATCAAACAAAATCTCGCTAAATAAAACAATATTTAAACGACCCTTTTAAAACAAGAGTATTCTTTAACAGAATTTAAAAAAGCACTTTTAGCAGAGAATATTTAAAACCTTGAAAAATATTGCGAAAAAATATCGATTTTTTAAATTACAGTTTTGAACCCACTCAGTTTTAACCTTAAGTTATACGAAAATTTAAAAATATAATTGAATTGTAATGGTTTTAATAAGCTTGTTATAATAGATTCAATTATCTACACAAATATTATAATCACAAGTAGATAAAAATGTTTTCAAATTAAATATAAACAGTTTAATCTTAATTTTAATAAACATTTAAATACAATAATATTTATAATCCATTAT
Source organism: Pardosa pseudoannulata (assembly GCA_032207245.1). Lineage (NCBI taxonomy): Eukaryota > Metazoa > Arthropoda > Arachnida > Araneae > Lycosidae > Pardosa > Pardosa pseudoannulata. The sequence goes on along the minus strand of CM063497.1, from coordinate 83,119,160 downwards.
TCTATAAGAAAACTAGCATATATTCTAACAGAAAAATATTCATAAATATTTGGCCATGTTTTTCTTTATTTTTTATGTTATTTCTTATTGCTAGTGATAAATATTATACTGTTTTATAAAACATAATCTCGTTAAATAAAATAATATTTAAACAAACCTTTAAAACCGAGATTATTCTCTAATAGAATTGAAAAAAGGTACTTTTAGCAGAGATTAATTAATAACCTTGAAAAAATATGCAAAAACAAAATATTGATGTTTTTTAAATTACTGTATTCGAATCCACTCGGTTTTAACCTGAAGTTATACGAAAATTAAAATATGATTAAATTCTAATGGTTTTAATATAGCTTGTTATAATTAGATTGAATTATTTGTATAAATATTGTAATGAAAAGTACATGAAACGTTTTCAAATTAAATATAAACAGGTGTGGATCTTAATTTTAACAAACGTTTAAATACAAGTAATATCTATAATCCATCATTCTATAGAAAACTAGCAATATATTCAACAGAAAAATATTCATAAATAATTTGGCCATATTTTTCTTTTACTTTCTTTGTGCTATTTCTCCTGTAGTTATAAATGATCTATGCTTTTTATAAAACAAAAATCTCATTAAATAAAACGATATTTAAACGATCCTTTAATACAAGAAAATTCTCTAAAAGAATTTCTAAAAGTACTTTAAGCAGAGATTAATTAATACCTTGAAAAAATATTGCAAAAAACTGATGTTTTTAAATTACTCACGCCACTTGGTTAACCTTAAATTTATACGAAAATTTAAAAATATAATTGACTTAATATTGACTCTTATAATAGTATTGAAATTATCTACATAAATATTGTAATGACAAATACATGAAATTTTTTAATTAAATGATAAAGAGGTTTGAATCTTAATTTTAATAAACATTTAAATACAATAATATTTGTAATCCATCATTCTAAAGAAGACTAGCAATGATATTCCAACAGAAAAATATTCATCAAATATTTGACCAATTTTTATTATTTTTTGTGCTATCTCTATCCTGGTAGTGATAAATGTTATGCTTTTTAATAAAACAAGATCTTGTTAAATGAAACGATATTTAAACGACCCTTTAATACAAGAGTATTCTCTAACAGAATTTCAGGCGGGAAAAGTACTTTTAGCAGAGATTACTTAATACCGTGAAAAAATATTGCAAAAAATTGATGTTTCTAAATTACAGTATTCGAACCCACTCAGTTAACCTTGAGTTATACGAAAATTTAAAATATGATTGAATTATAATGGTTTTATATTGCTTGTTATAATGGATTGAATTTTCTAAATAAATATTATAGTGACAAGTATTTAAAAAGATTTAAAATTAAATATAAACAGGTTTGAATTTTAATTTTAATAAACATTTATGTACAATACTCTCTATAATAAATCATTCTATAGACGACTAGTATATATTCTAACAGAAAACTATTCATAAATATTTGGCCATGTGTTTCTATTACTTTTTGATGATATTTATCCTCAGTAGTGATAAGTGATATACTTTTTAAAAAACAAAAGCTCGTTAAATAAAGCGATATTGACAAGACCTTTTAATACAAGTGTATTCTCTAACAGTATTTTTAAAAAGTACTTTTAGCAGAAATTAATTAATACTTTGAAAAAATATTACAAAAAAATTGATGTTTTTAAATTACAGTATCCGAACCCTGTCGGTTAACTTTAAGCTATATGGAAAGTTAAAAATATGATTGAATTATAATGGTTTTTATTTACTTGTTATAATAGATTGAACTATCTATATAAATATTGTAATGAAAAGTACTTAAGTTTTTCAAATTTCATATAAACAGGTTTGAATTTGAATTTTAATAAAGATTTATATACAATAATATCAATAATAAATCATTCCTTGTAGAACTAGCATATATATCTACAGAAAAATTTCATAAATATTTAGCCAAATTTTTATTTTTTTTTCTATATCTTCCTGGTAGTAATGAAATGTTATACTTTTAATCAAACAAAATCTCGTTAAATAAAGCGATATTGACAAGACCTTTTAATACAAGTATATCCTCTAACAGCATTTTTAAAAGTACTTTTAGCAGAGATTAATTAATACCTTGAAAAAATATTGCAAAAATATTGATGTTTTAAATTACAGTATCCGAACCCTGTAGGTTATCTTTAAGCTATATGGAAAGTTAAAAATACGATTGAATTATAACATTTTTAATACAGCTTGTTATAATAGATTGAATTATTTGCATAAAAATTGTAATGAAAAGTACTTAAAAAGTTTTCAAATTAAATATAAACAGGTTTGAATCTTAATTTTAATAAATATTTATATACAATAATATCTATAATGAATCGTTCTACGGAAAACTAGCATATATTCCAGCAGAAAAATATTCATAAATATATAAAAATATTTTAATTTTTTTTCTATATCTTCCTGGTAGTGATAAATGTTATACTTTTTATCAAACAAAATGTCATTAAATAAAAAGATACAAAATGTCATTAAATAAAAGCGAAAATTTAAAAAATATGATTGAATTATAATGGTTTTAATATTGTTGTTATAATAAATTGAATTATCTGCATAAATAATGAAAAGTACTTAAAAACCGTTTTCAAATTAAATATAAACAGGTTTGAATCTTAATTTTTCTAAACAGTTAAATACAATAAAATTTATAATAAATCATTCTACTGAAGACAAGCATATATTACACCAGAAATATATTCATAAATATTTGGCGATGTTTTTCTTTTACTTTTTTATGATATTTCTTACTTGTGGTAATAAATGTTATACTTTTCACAAAGCAAAATCTCGTTAAATAATACGATATTTTAACGACCCTTTTAATACAAGAGTACTTTCTAATAGAATTTTTAAAAATACTTTTAGCAGAGATTAATTAATACCTTGAAAAAATAATGAAAAAAATATTGATGTTTTAAAATTACAGTTTTTCGAACTTAGTTGGTTACTTGAAATTATACAAAAATTTAATAAATACGATTTAACCGTTATTTATTTAACGGTTTTAATAGATTGAATTATCTATATAAATATTGTAATGACAATCACTTTACAAATTTTCAAATTAAATATTAAACATATTTGAATCTTAATTTTAATAAACATTTAAATACAATAATATCTATATTAAATCATTCTATAGGCGACTAGCATATATTCCAACAGAAAATTTTCATAAATATTTAGCCATATTTTTCTATTACATTTTTATGTTATTTCCCCTTGGTAGTGATAAATGTTATATTTTTAACCAAAAAAAAAATCTCGTTAAATCAAACGGTATTTAAACGACCTTTTAATTCAAGAGTATTCTCTAACATAATTTTCTAAAAATACATTTATCAGAGATTAATTAATACCTTGAAAACATATTGCAAAAATAATTGATGTTTTTAAATTACAGTATTCGAACCCAATCGGGTTAACCTTAAGCTATACGGAAAGTTAAAAATATGATTGAATTATAATGGTTTTTGATATTACTTGTTATAATAGATTGAATTATCTATATAAATATTGTAATGACAAGTACTTAGGTTTTTCAAATTACATAGAAACTGGTTTGAATTTGAATTTTAATAAATATTTATATACAATAATATCAATAATAAATCATTCCATGGAAAACTATCATATATTCCAACAGAAAAATTCCTTAAATATTTAGACATATTTTTATTTTTTTTTATATCTTCCTGGTAGTGATACATGTTATACTTTTTATCAAACAAAATCTCGTTAAATAAAACAATATTTAAAACGACCATTTTTAACACAAGATATTCTCTAACATAATTCATAAAAATACTCTTAGCAGAGATTATTTAATACCTTGAAAAACTATTGCATAAAAATTAATGTTTTTAAATTACAGTTATTCGAATCTAGTCGGTTGACCATAAGTTATATGACAATTTAAAAATATAATTGAATTATAATGGTTTTAATAATACTTCTTATAATGGATTGAATTAGCAACATAAATATATAGTGACAAGTGCTTAAAAAATTTTCAAATTAAATATAAAAAGGTTTGAATCTTAATTTTAAGAAACATTTAAATACAGTAATATCTAAAATAAATTATTCTATAGGCGACCAGCATATCTTCCAACAGAAAAAATCTTCATAAATATTTGGCTTTTTTTTTCTTTTATTTTTTTATACTATTTCTCCCTGGTAGTGATGAATGTTATACTTTTTTACCAAACAAAATCTCATTAAATAAAACGAAATTTAAACAATACTTTTAATACAAGAGTATTCTCTAACAGAAATTCTAAAAATTTCTTTAATATTTCTTGTTATAATAGATTGAAATATCTGTATAAATGTTGTAATGACAAGTACTTAAAAATTTTTTAAATTAAATATTAAACAGGTTGGAATCTTTATTTTAAGAAATATTTAAATACAATAATATCTATAATAAATACATTATATAGGCGACTAGCATATATTCCCAAAGAAAATATTTATAAATATTTTGCCATGTTTTTCTTTTTACATTTTTATGTTATTTCTCCTTGGTAGTTATAAATGTTATACTTTTTACAAAACAAAATCTCGTTAAATCAAACGATATTTAAAAGACCCTTTAATACAAGAGTATTCTCTAACAGTAATTCTAAATGTACATTTATCAGAGATTAATTAATACCTTAAAAG
>CM063497.1:83104432-83109432 GCA_032207245.1 Pardosa pseudoannulata | reverse complement strand
ATAAAAGAAAATAATTTAAGGATTATGCGGCATTGAGCGATTAGTTGAAATTATGAACAATATTCAGGGTACAATGTATGGTGTTATGGTGTGTACGTCTCGTGGACGTAACGCAGTGTTTCCACTCTCACGAGTCCAAAATCACGTGGACGCGAAGAGCTCTGATTGATATGGAGAGAACAGCGTCTCGTATGCGCAATTAGAAATCCGAACGTTTTATTTGAGTTTTTAAATGCTACCAAATGGCGTTAAACGGCAAAGGTGTTCCCACCTTTTGACTCATATAGCATTTGACCTTGATGTACGGGCATTAGTTTCTGTTTGGGGCATCTGGATTTGATAGATTTATAGTTTAAACAAAATGAGACTCATAGCTCTCTAAAAGTGCACTTGTTGCTTAAACATTGATATAAAGAGACCAGCGTCTCGTATGCGCAATTAGAAATCCGAACGTTTTACTTTTGTTTTTAAATGCTACCAAATGTCGTTAAACGACAAAGGTGTTCCCACCTTTTGACTCATATAGTATTTAACCTTGATGTACGGGTATTAGTTTGTATTTGGGGCATCTGGATTTGATAGATTTATTGATGTAATCAAAATGAGACTCATAGCTCTCTGAAAGTCCACGTGTGGCTTAAACATTGATATAAAGAGACCAGCGTCTCGTATGCGCAATTAGAAATCCGAACGTTTTACTTGAGTTTTTAAATGCTACCAAATAGCGTTAAACGACAAAGGTGTTCCCACCTTTTGACTCATATAGTATTTAACCTTGATGTACGGGTATTAGTTTGTATTTGGGGTATCTGGATTTGATAAATTTATTGGTGTAAACAAAATGAGACTCATAGCTCTCTAAAAGTGCACGTGTGGCTTAAATACTGATATGAAGAGACCAGCGTCTCGTATGCGCAATTAGAAATCCGAACGTTTTATTTGAGTTTTTAAATGCTACCAAATGGCGTTAAAGTACAAAGATGTTCCCCCCTTTTGACTCATATAACATTTGACCTTACTGTACGGGCATTAGTTTCTGTTTGGGGCATCTATATTTGATAGATTTATTGATGTAAACAAAATGAGACTCATAGCTCTCTAAAAGTGCACGTGTGACTTAAAGTTACATCTGCATTTTTTATTGGTTTTTCCTTTTTGTAAGGAAAATGTGGTGAAGTACAGATTATTATTACACAATTTTCTTAATTTTAAATTGCATCTAAATATATAACTTTTTTCTAACAATATTTCTTCATCTATAGTATTTGTTTTCTTTTGCATAGTTATAATTCTAGTATTTTACATATTTCAATCATTACTATTGAGGACATATTGTTTATATTGATTCTTATTAATTAATAGCCTCATATACACATAATTTATTAAAATGCTGATCCTATAGGATTTCTTTACAAAACTAGGCTTAACTCTTTAAAATGGGAGGGCCGGTAGCGGTGCACCCTTTCAGGGAGTTCGGTCCCGTGACTTTCAGCCAGCTGGTTCTGAAGAGGATAATGAAGAATTTGTATTGCGTTTGACTATACCATGTATATGTTAAAGGGAAAATGAAGTAAAAGTGTGGATAGGTATAAAATTTCATGACAATTTACGCATTCCATTATGGATAATAGTATATAATATAAAATTCCACATTTTAGCATATTGTATGGACCTTTGTTGTTGCATTGAGTTTACGGCTTTAAATTGTATACTCTTAAAAAAATTGTTCCACATACAGTTTTCAATATGACTACTATGTAAACAAATTATAAAATCAATACGGAATGGATACTCAGTCGGATATATACGTGAATAAAAATACGTTCGTTTATATACAGTTTTCAATAACACTACTAAGTGTACAAGTTGTAAAATCAGTAAGGAATACATACTCAAACATATGTATACTTTAGTAAAACTACGTTCGTTTATATACAGTTTTCAATAAGACTACTCAGTGTACAAGTTGTAAAATCAGCAAGGAATAGATACTCAAGCTTATGTATACTTGAAAAAAACTAGGTTCGTTTATATACAGTTTTCAATAACACTACTAAGTGTACAAGTTGTAAAATCAGAAAGGAATACATACTCAAACATATGTATACTTGAATAAAACTAGGTTCGTTTATATACAGTTTTCAATAACACTACTAAATGTACAAGTTGTAAAATCAGTAAGGAATAGATACTCAAGCTTATGTATACTTGAAAAAAACTAGGTTCGTTTATATACAGTTTTCAATAACACTACTAAGTGTACAAGTTGTAAAATCAGAAAGGAATACATACTCAAACATATGTATACTTGAATAAAACTAGGTTCGTTTATATACAGTTTTCAATAAGACTACTAAGTGTACAAGTTGTAAAATCAGAAAGGAATAGATACTCAAACTTATGTATACTTGAATAAAACTAGGTTCGTTTATATACAGTTTTCAATAAGACTACTAAGTGTACAAGTTGTAAAATCACAAAGGAACAGATATTCAAACTAATGTATACTTGAATAAAACTAGGTTCGTTTATATACAGTTTTCAATAAGACTACTAAGTGTACAAGTTGTAAAATCACAAAGGAACAGATACTCAAACTAATGTATACTTGAATAAAACTAGGTTCGTTTATATACAGTTTTCAATAAGACTACTAAGTGTACAAGTTGTAAAATCACAAAGGAACAGATATTCAAACTAATGTATACTTGAATAAAACTAGGTTCGTTTATATACAGTTTTCAATAAGACTACTAAGTGTACAAGTTGTAAAATCACAAAGGAACAGATATTCAAACTAATGTATACTTGAATAAAACTAGGTTCGTTTATATACAGTTTTCAATAAGACTACTAAGTGTACAAGTTGTAAAATCAGAAAGGAATAGATACTCAAATTTATGTATACTTGAATAAAACTAGGTTCATTTATATACAGTTTTCAATTAGACTACTAAGTGTACAAGTTGTAAAATCACAAAGGAACAGATATTCAAACTAATGTATACTTGAATAAAACTAGGTTCGTTTATATACAGTTTTCAATAAGACTACTAAGTGTACAAGTTGTAAAATCAGAAAGGAATACATACTCAAACTTATGTATACTTGAATAAAACTAGGTTCGTTTATATACAGTTTTCAATAAGACTACTAAGTGTACAAGTTGTAAAATCACAAAGGAACAGATATTCAAACTAATGTATACTTGAATAAAACTAGGTTCGTTTATATACAGTTTTCAATAAGACTACTAAGTGTACAAGTTGTAAAATCACAAAGGAACAGATATTCAAACTAATGTATACTTGAATAAAACTAGGTTCGTTTATATACAGTTTTCAATAAGACTACTAAGTGTACAAGTTGTAAAATCAGAAAGGAATAGATACTCAAACTTATGTATACTTGAATAAAACTAGGTTCGTTTATATACAGTTTTCAATAAGACTACTAAGTGTACAAGTTGTAAAATCAGAAAGAAATACATACTCAAACTTATGTTTACTTGAATAAAACTAGGTTCGTTTATATACAGTTTTAAATACGACTACTAAGTGTACAAGTTGTAAAATCAGTAAGGAATAGATACTCAAACTTGTGTATACTTGAATAAAACTAGGTTCGTTTATATACAGTTTTAAATAAGACTATTAAGTGTACAAGTTGTAAAATCAGTAAGGAATAGATACTCAAACTTAGTTCAATAGATACTCAAACTAAGTTCGTTTACTTACGCAGAAATTAAAAGATATATTTCTAAGGATTCTCATATAAAAGTGATTTTTCTTCCCAACTAATGTACCCGAAAGCTGGCCGAATGGTTAGGATGCTAATCACCGGCACCAGATTGTGTGAGTTTGAATCACATCTTCGCATAGATGTTCGTAACCGTCCGGAATCGGCTTTAAGAAGTAAGTTTCAATGTTATTATCCCTCGTGCTGCATAAATAAATTGTAGCGTTCCAAACTAAACCAACGTAAAGAAAAAGAGTTCATTTCGAACCAAATTTCTGAAACAACAATGGCTTATCACTTGCTTTATGACATAAAAGTTATTCTCCTAATATTATGTAATTTAAGAGTACACACACAGGTATATATATATATATATATATATATATATATATATATATATATATATATATATATATATATATATGTATATGTCAGGTGTAAAAAAGGGGTAGTTGGAAATTACGTGAATTAAAAGCGATTTTAAAAAGGGAACTCTTTTATAATAATAAAATAGATGAAAAAGACCCACGCTCTAGTAAGCTTTTAGGATAATCCTGTCAGGCGGAAGCATTTTGGAACAATTTGATGAGCTTGCAAACAGATAAGAATTGAATCACCGAGTGAGCATGGAGCTTTCAGCAACACTCTATGCTTGTCTTCGAGGAATAAGTGAAAATGGCACAAGTTTTACCTTAACGGTGGTTTAATAAACTTATTATTATCAAGAATGAATGTTTTCCATTCGCCTTAACTATGCACCACGACATGTCACACACACACACACACACACACACACACACACACACACATATATATATATATATATATATATATATATATATATATATATATATATATATATATATTGGTATCTGTGTATATAAATTTATGACACTAACGACAATTGAAGAAAAATTTAAACGAAGGATAAATGTTAATAAAGTGAGAATTAATTTAATTTTTTCTTTAATTAATATCATATCCAAACAGAACTATATTATGTAAGAGAATTTCTTTCGGATTTTACCCACAATTAATCTAGTACTGTACAGAGACTTGATTTATAGAACTACTTATAAAGAAAAAGTAATATTTTGGAAAAAACTTCTAATAGATTGTCAAAGCCAGATAGTCTGGCATCACTAGAGGTTTCTTTTCTGAGAGAAGTTTCCGAAAATTATTTGGATTTCAGTATCTTAAAAAATAACGGCAGAAATAGGTTTCAAATTATATATATATATATATATATATATATATATATA
>CM063497.1:83081031-83101832 GCA_032207245.1 Pardosa pseudoannulata | reverse complement strand
AGAGAAAAAATAATTGATTTCGTCTTTATAAATAGTGTTGTAGATTAGTCATTTGGAGGAGAGAAAAGTAATTTTCTGTTTTAAAGATTTTTTTATAGATGTCTAAGGATTCTTATGCAATTTAATCATGTTAAGAATTGATAATACTTTTATAAAGATTTTCTTTTGCAATATGTTCTGACTATATTAATTAAATTCTACTAAAACTACTTTTAGAATATCTGTTAGATAGTACTCACGTATTAAAATTGTCGTTTAAATATCGTTTTATTTCACAAGATTTTGTTTGTTAAAAAGACTACCAGGAAAGAATATCATTGGCAAAATATTTATGAATATTTTTCTTTTGGAATATGTGCTAGTCGTCTATAGAATGATTTATTATGCATATTATTGTATTTAAATGTTTATTAAAATTAAGATTTAAACCTCTTTATATTGAATTTGAAAACACTTTTATGTACTTGTCATTACAATATTTATGTATATAAATGAATCTATTATATCAAGCTATATTAAAACCATTATAATTCAATCATATTTATTAAATTTATGTATAACTGAAAGTTAACCAACTGGGTTCGAGTACTGTAATGTAAAAACATCGAGTTACTTTTGCATTATTTTTTCAAGGTATTATTTAATCTCTGCTAAAAGTACGTTTAGAAATTATGTTAGAAAATACTCTTGTATTGAAAGGTCCTTTAAATATCATTTTATTTAACGAGATTTTGTTTAATAAAAAGTATAACATTTTTTCACTACCATAAAGATATAACATAAAAAAGTAAAAAAAAAAATCTGGGCAAATATTTACGAAATTTTTTCTCTTGGAATATATGCTACTTATCTATAGAATGATTTATTATAGAGGTTATTGTATTTAAATATTTATTAAAATTAAGTTTCAAATCTCTTTATATTTAATTTGAAATCTTTTTTATGTACTTTTCATTACAATATTTATGTAGATAATTCACTCTATTATAACAAGCTATATTAAAACCATTAAAAATAAATAATATATGCTAAATTTTTGAATATATTAAGGTAACCGACTAGGTTCAAATAATGTAACTTAAAAACATCAATTTTGTTAGCAATATTTTTTCAAAGTATTAATTAATCTCTGCTGAAAGTACTTTTAGAAATTCTTTTAGAGAATATTCTTGTATTGAAAGGGTCGTTTAAATATCGTTTTATTTAACGAGATTTTGTTTGATAAAATGTATAACATTTATTACTACCAGGAAGAAGTAGAACAAAATAAATAAAAATTGGCTAAATATTTATGAAACTTTTCTGTTGGAATATATGCTAGTTATCCATAGAATGATTTATTATAGATATTATTGTATTTAATTGTTTATTAAAATTCAGATTTAAACATTTTTATATTTAATTTAAATTTTTAGAGTATTTGTCATTACAATATTTATGCAGATAATTCAATATATTATAATAAGAAATATTAAAACCATTATAATTCAGTCATATTTATTAAATATATGTATAACTGAAGGTTAACCGACTGGGTCCAATACTGTAATGTAAAAACATCAAATTTTTTTGCAATATGCTTTTAAGGTATTAATTAATCTCTGCTAAAAGTACTTTTAGAAATTCTGTTAGAGAATATGCTTGTGTTAAAAGGGTCGTTTAAATATCGTTTTATTTAACGAGATTTTTTTTTGATAAAAAGTATAATCTTTATCACTACCAGGAAGATAAAGAAAAAAAATAAAAATTTGGTTAAATATTTATGAAATGTTTTCTGTAGGTATATATGCTAGTTCTCCATGGAATGATTTATTATTGATATTATTGTATATAAATATTTATTAAAATTAAAATTCAAACCTGTTTATATCTAATTTAAAAACTTAAGTATTTGTCATTACAATATTTATATAAATAGTTCAATCTATTATAACATGTAATATCAAAAACATTATAATTCAATCATATTTTTAACTTTCCATATAGATTAATGTTAACCGACAGGGTTCGGATACTGTAATTTAAAAACATCAATTTTTTTGCAATATTTTTTTAAGGTATTAATTAATCTCTGCTAAAAGTACTTTTAAAAATACTGTTAAAGAATACACTTGTATTAAAATGTCTTGTTAATATCGCTTTATTTAACGAGATTTTGTTTGTTAAAAAGTATATCACTTATCACTACTGAGGATAAATATCATCAAAAAGTAATAGAAACACATGGCCAAATATTTATGAATAGTTTTCTGTTAGAATATATGCTAGTCGTCTATAGAATGATTTATTATAAAGAGTATTGTACATAAATGTTTATTAAAATTAAGATTCAAACCTGTTTATATTTAATTTTAAATCTTTTTAATTACTTGTCACTATAATATTTATTTAGAAAATTCAATCCATTATAACAAGCAATATAAAACCATTATAATTCAATCATATTTTAAATTTTCGTATAACTCAAGGTTAACTGAGTGGGTTCGAATACTGTAATTTAGAAACATCAATTTTTTGCAATATTTTTTCACGGTATTAAGTAATCTCTGCTAAAAGTACTTTTAGAAATTCTGTTAGAGAATACTCTTGTATTAAAGGGTCGATTAAATATCGTTTCATTTAACAAGATTTTGTTTTATAAAAAGCATAACATTTATCACTACCAGGAAGAGATAGCACAAAAATAATAAAAATTGGTCAAATATTTATGAATATTTTTCTGTTGGAATATATGCTAGTCTTCTTTAGAATGATATATTATAAATAGTATTGTATTTAAATGTTTATTAAAATTAAGATTCAAACCACTTTATATTTTATTTTTAAAAAATTTCATGTACTTTTCATTACAATATTTATGTAGATAATTCAATCTATTATAACAGTCAATATTAAATCAATTATAAGTCAATTATATTTTTAAATTTTCGTATAACTTCAGATTAACCGAGTGGGTTAGAATACAGTAATTTAAAAACATCAAATTTTTGTTATATTTTTTCACGGTATTAAGTAATCTCTGCTAAAAGTACTTTTAGAAATTCTGTTAGAGAATACTCTTGTATTAAATGGTCGTTTAAATATCGTTTCATTTAACAAGATTTTGTTTTATAAAAAGCATAACATTTATCACTACCAGGAAGAGATAGCACAAAAATAATAAAAATTGGTCAAATATTTATGAATATTTTTCTGTTGGAATATATGCTAGTCGTCTATAGAATGATCTATTATAGATATTATTGTATTTAAATGTTTCTTAAAATTAAGATTTAAACCTCTTTATATTTAATTTGAAAACATTTTTATGTACTTGTCATTACAATATTTATATAAATAATTGAATCTATTATATCAAGCTATGTTAAAACTATTATAATTGAATCATATTTATTAAATTTATGTATAACTGAAATTTAACCGACTGGGTTCGAAAACTGTAATTTAAAAACATCGATTTTCTTTTGCAATATTCTTTCAAGGTATTAATTAATCTCTGCTAAAAGTACTTTTAGGAATTCTGTTAGAGAATACTCTTGTTTTAAAAGGGTCGTTTAAATATTGTTTTATTTAGCGAGATTTTGTTTGATAAAAAGTATAATATTTATCACTACCATGAAGATATATAAAAAATTATAAATATGGCTAAATATTTATGAAAATTTTCTGTTGGAATATATATTAGTTCTCCATAGAACGATTCATTATAGATATTATTGTATATAAATATTTATTAAAATTAAGATTCAAACCTGTTTATATTTAATTTGAAAAAAAATTTCATGTACTTTTCATTACAATATTTATGTAGATAATTCAATCTATTATAACAGTCAATATTAAATCAATTATAAGTCAATTATATTTTTAAATTTTCGTATAACTTCAGATTAACCGAGTGGGTTAGAATACAGTAATTTAAAAACATCAAGTTTTTGTTATATTTTTTCAAGGTATTAAGTAATCTCTGCTAAAAGTACTTTTTAAAATTCTGTTAGAGATTACTCTTGTGTTAAAAGGGTCATTTAAATATCATTTTATTTAACGAGATTAATTTTGTTAAAAAGTTTATCATTTAACACTACCAGGAAGACTTAATATAAAAAAGTAAAAGAAAAACATGCCAAATATTTATGAATATTTTTCTGTTGGAATATATGCTAGTCGCCGATAGAATGGTTTATTATAGATATTACTGTATTTAAACGTTTGTTAAAATTAAGATTCAAATCTGTTTATATTTAATTTGAAAACGTTTTTGAGTACTTTCTATTATTTATGCAAATAATTCAATCTATTATAACAAGCTATATTAAAACCATTATAATTCAATCATATTTATTAAATTTATGTATAACTGAAGGTTAACCGACTGGGATCGAATACTATAATTTAAAAACATTAAACTTTTTTTCCGATATTCTTTCAAGGTATTAATTAATCTCTGCTAAAAGTACTTTTAGAAATCCTGTTAGAGAATACTCTTGTGTTAAAAGCGTCGTTTAAATATCGTTTTATTTAACGAGATTTTTTTTTTGATAAAAAGTATAACATTTATAACTACCAAGAAGAAATAACATAAAAATGTAAAAAGAAAAACATGGACAAATATTTATGAATATTTTCTGTGTGAATATGTGCTAGTCGCCTATATAATGATTTATTATAGATATTATTGTATTTAAATATTTATTAAAATAAAGATTCAAACCTGTTTAATATTTAATTTTAAAAATTTTTAAGTACTTGTCATTACAATATTTATACAGATATTTCAATCTATTATAACAAGAAATATTAAAGAAATTTTTTGAATTTCTGTAAGAGAATACTCTTGTATTAAAAGGGTCGTTTAAATTTCGTTTTATTTAACGAGATTTTGTTTGGTAAAAAGTATAACATTCATCACTACCAGGGAGAAATAGTATAAAAAAAGAAAATAAAAAAAGGCCAAATATTTATGAAGATTTTTCTGTTGGAAGATATGCTGGTCACCTATAGAATGATTTATTTTAGATATTACTGTATTTAAATGTTTCTTAAAATTAAGATTCAAACATTTTTATATTTAATTTGAAAATTTTTTAAGTACTTGTCACTATAACATTTATGTAGCTAATTCAATCCATTATAAGAAGCATTATTATAACCATTATAATTCAATTATATTTTTAAATTGTCGTAAAAACTTATGGTTAACCGACTGGATTCGAATAACTGTAATTTAAAAACATTAATTTTTATGCAATAGTTTTTCAAGGTATTAATTAATCTCTGCTAAAAGTATTTTTAGGAAATATGTTAGAGAATATCTTGTGTTAAAATTGTCGTTTAAATATTGTTTTATTTAATGAGATTTTGCTTGATAAAAAGTATAACATGTATCACTACCAGGAAGATATAAAAAAAATAAAAATATGTCTAAATATTTAAGGAATTTTTCTGTTGGAATATATGATAGTTTTCCATGGAATGATTTATTATTGATATTATTGTATATAAATATTTATTAAAATTCAAATTCAAACCAGTTTCTATGTAATTATTAGGTTTATCCCAGGAAAGGTTTTTGTAACCAAGGGGAAATAACATAAAAAAATGTAATAGAAAAAACATGGAACACTTCATGTCATTATTCCGAAGCATTATTTTCCCCGGTTAAACGCAAACGATTAATTTTTAATTTATCGCATCATAAATTAAGTGAAAGAAGAAATAATTTCTTGCAATGTGACGTCATCCATGCAATTGCCAGCCATCTATATAGAAGGCATGCGCACTCAAAAAAATGGCGGCGGCCGAAGGCGGTTTCCGGCATAATCCGCAAGTAAATTGTGAAATACCTTTTACTAATTAACAAAATATTAAAAAAAAATAAACTAAGGATATTCAATTATTTCACTAACGTGAATATTTATTAGTAAGTAGAAAATTGTTTTGCTATAGATAATTTATTATAGATATTATTGTATTTAAATGCTTATTAAAACATATTTTACTAAAACTTATTAGTTACTAAAACAACTTCCTACACTACACGGGAACAGATATGATATATAGATAAAATTTTTAGCAAAGAAATTACATTTGTAAAACATTACACATTTCTTTTTCTTTTTACTTACCATAAGTATGATCCTTTACGGATCACATTAAAGTTAAAAGAAATAAAATCCTTAAGGGTTATATTAAAGGCATTATTAAAAAACACTGCCTTAGTGTAAAATCATAGAACAATTTATCACTGATAAATTTCACAAACTCATGCAAAAATATTATGCTGAGGCAAAATAATTTCAAAATTTTTACAGTTTTATTTACGTATAACATCTGATACTGATTTGTACTACATAAACAATGAAACATAATTCAATAGTAAATAGAGAAAAAAAGTAAAAATGTTATTACAAGAATATTTAAGAATTTTTTTTTTCTCTTATTGGATTTTTTCTTAACTTCTTCAATATATTTTTCAGTCACCTTTTTTAGAGTAGTTATTCAGAAATATTTTATAAATAGTTAAAATTATATTTTTGGAGTGAAGTAAACAATCATGCAAACATAATTTAGAAGACCTATTTATATCATCTATTACATTTTTAAGATATGGTTAAGTGACTGTTATTAATAAATTGAGTTGATTATCATTTGCTATAAAATTACTGTTATATTTTAATAAAACATTTGTAAATATCTGAATGCATAAATGTTACTTTAAGTGTAAATACAGATTTTTAAGTTCCTCTACCTAAAGCATCTATTAATTAAAATTTAATTATTATATAATTAAAAGAGCTTGCAAATTTTATTTAGATGGGATTTTTCTTATAACATTTATTACCACAAGTAAGAAATATCATAAAAAAGTAAAAGAAAAAACATCGAGCATGTAGATAATTCAATTTATTATAACAAGCAATATTAAAAACCATATATAATTCAATCATATTTTTAAATTTTCGCTTTTATTTAATGACATTTTGTATTTTTTTTTTATTAATGACATTTTGTTTGATTATAAAATAGTACATCATTGAATAAAGGTTATATTTTTATAATAAAAATGTGTAAAAACATTGCTTCTGTTGATTACTTTAGACTAATTTTTTTCTTACATTTATAAATTTTCTTTTGGTAGTTTAATTTTATTAGATATGTCTTCTTTACACTCGACATTCAAAATTTTAGATTGTAGAAAGTTAATATGAAGATTTGGAAAAAGAAATCAGGACTTAAAAAATATGAAGCTGATAAATCAGAAACAATTTAAAGTGTAGATATTATTGATTCTACATAGAAATTTCCCAGTTGCTGTTGTGGATTGTGAAAGAAGTTGTACATCAACTTTTATTAATAAAGCTCCTTAAAAACACATTATTAGTCAATGAAGTAAGGAAACATTAATCTTTTATTGTGGTAATAAAAAAAGTTTTCCTTTAAGAGAAAACAGAAATTGTAATTTGTGAGGTATCAACAATAGCCGAGTTGCAATACACAGCAAAAACGAAACTTTAACATAACTTAGAATACATTTAACTCACGGATATTAAATGTTGTATTATGTAATTATAAACTCCTTAATGAGATCTAACAATAAAATGAAACTTATTTTTAAAACGACAGTTATAATATACAATATGATACAAAGCACACACTAATAACAAAACATTTGAACCATTCGGAAGTAGCGAACTTAAGAATTACCATCATTCTTATGATATACTTAATTAGAAAAAGAGAGAATAATAGGAGAAACGATAGTAAAATTGCTACTTACCCTACATATAATAGCAAACGTTATTTTATTTCCATAAATTTCTTTATTTTTTTAAAGCAGTAATCGACAAGCATTCAACAAGCATCAACAAATAAATAGAATACCGATTTCGAGAAATCACGCGACCGGTTTTCGGAAAATCAGCGCGCAGGCCTTGTGTTTAGATGGCTGTGGTAATTGTTTTAAGCGCAGTTTTCCTCGGTTAAAATCAAGAGATTAAATTACAATATTTTATATAGATAGCTCAATCTATTATAACAATCATTATGACGTCATTCCCTTAAATATCTCATTTATTCATTTCTTATTTTATACTAGCATATAGCCCATCATACCAGTAAACTTTTTAATTTTCCAGAATTGTAAAGAACCCTATGAGGCAGGTAAAAAAAATGTTTTTTTTTTTTTTTTTTTGGCTGAGAATTACTTTTTAACAAAAATAATCGATTAAAATTATCACATATGTACTTAATCTATTATTTAAGTAAATAAAAAAGAAAATTATTTAGGCAATATTTAAGTTCAGGGATAAAACATATGAAAATAATGCAGAAAATATTTAAATAATTTAAAATAAGAAATGATTAAAAATGCTGTTAGAGGATATACTTGTATTAAAATAAATTGATAAATTTAATCGCTTGCTCTTAAAATGGGGCTTGATATAATTGCATTTGTTTATATGAAATTTGAAACTTAAGTACTTTTCATTACAATATTTATATAGATACGTTTTAAAGAGGACAGTATTTTTTGCTGTGATGCGAAGCTTATTCATACCAATTTACTTCAGAATCGGATCTATAGTTTAGGAAAAGATACACTTTACTCGCTTTGAATTTTGCAAACCCTAACTCATTAAGAATCCAATATGGATGCCTCTATCCATTCCAGGTCCAACCGCTTCATAAATTCGAGGACAGACGACCAGATAACTTAGGCTATTATTACATTACGAGAAGAAAGTTTAAGGATACACAACATGAAATGTTTATGTGGCCAGGGACATACGTAAAGCAATATGTGAATTTAATAAAATAAAAATTATGTATTAAAAGGTCTTGTCAATAATCGCTTTATTTAACGAGCTTTAAAAATAAAACAACTTTCGGAATAAGAATTTAAAAGAAAAAGCAGAAAATATTAAATTTATTAGACATTAAAAAAACTGACTGCGTCGGGGATAGAACCAACAAGATAAATATCATCAAAAAGTAATAGAACACATGGCCAAATATTTATGAAAAGGTTCTGTTAGACGTACAACACCTGCACGCTGTGAGCGAACTAATTACAGTACATGAAGTCAGGTAGTCAAGTTGAAACAGTCCAGAAATTTAAATATTACTCTCCGCCTTTGCCATCCTATCAAGAATGAATTTCGTATAGAATAAGAGGAAGGATAAGGCTTGAAATAATAGCATTAAACGCTCGAAAAGAGGGAAGGTGTGGATTTCGAACTCGCTTTCAATTTTGCTAATCCTAACTCATGAAAAATCCAATATGTATGCCTGTATACATTCCAGGTACAACCGCTTCAGTAATTCGCGGACAGACAACTTAGGCTATTATTATATAACTGATTATTTAAACATCGTCTGCGTCGTATCCATTCGATTCGACCTGGAAATTGAGATATAAAGAAGATTAACTTCCATTTCTATGTGAAACAAATTATAAAACATTTTTATTTAAGAACTAATTTTAAATTTAATTCTTGGTTAATTTTTACGCTACAATGAAAAATCATATTTTAAAATTTTCGTATAACAAGTACAAATTTGAGTGACTCTCGTGGGCAAATAAAAGCCTATTATTTTATATAGTTATTTTTATATCCATATGGTTGTCAATACGAATGTGTGTTTCTGTTTCATACAAAACCATGTGGTGTGTCATAAATTTCCTTCATTTTGGACAACATTTATTACTGCCACCAAAATTAAAACTGTTGTTTTCAAAACCTCTGCAACTGAGTGGGTTCGAATACTGTAATTTAGAAACATCAATATTTTTGCAACTAATCAACGTACAGTGTAATACAGTAGTATAAAAACTGAATAATGTTATAATACGCTTATAATAGAAATATATAAATATTCCAATGACTCGAACTGAACTGTGACGAATTCAGAGAGATTTCATGATAAAAAAATACTTTGTTTAAAAGTAATATATTTGGTTCACTGTAGCGAAGCACGGCCACACGTGCTAGTTACTGTATAAATCTTAAAAGATAATTGAAGTCCCACATATTGTAAAACGTAATTAGGTATAGTTAAAATAGTATTTTTTCAACGGTATTAAGTAATCTCTGCTATAAGTACTTTTTGAAATTCTGTCACCCCGCTTATATGGTCAATTTTCTAAAGCTCCGTCTAACTTAATAGGGAACATGTGTTAAAGTGCACCGCTTATACAGTCATTTTCTTTTTCTTATTACCGGGTGTATGGTCAATTTCATGTTTTCAACGAGCTTCCAGTTTTTTTCTTTTCGTTTTTTTAAGAAGTCATTGCAAAATCGGAGAGGGCCTGAATTCAAGCCTATGAATATTTTTCTGTTGGAATATATGCAGTTCTCTTGCCCCCTGACAAAAGGTGTACATCTGTCTGTTATAAGAGTCAATATTAAGTCAATTATATTTTTAAATTTTCGTATAACTTAAGGTTTAACCCAAGTGGGTGGAGTAATTTAAAAAAATTGAAATCACTACAAGAAAGGCCTAACATAAAGAAAGTAAAAGAAAAATATCCGCTTATATAAGCTAGTCGCCTATAGATGATTTATATAGATAGATACTGTATTTAACCGATACAGACTTATAATATTTATCACTAGCAATAAGAAAAGAAATAACATAAAAAAGTAAAGAAAAACATGGTAACACAAGTACTGTAATTTTAAAAAATCAATATTTTTTCGCATATATATTTTCAAGGTTTTAAATATTCTCTAGATTTTTACTGTTACGGTACTTTAAAGACTAAATTATCTTTCAGAATTCATTTTCATAATTATATAATTACTTGAAGTAACTGTTAGAATCAACTGAATTTCCTAAGTTATTTCGTCGAAAATTATTTACTTAAATAAGAGTTTTAGAATTATGTTATTCATGAAAGTATAATCGCATTATATTCGCATAGGCTAATAGGTTAATAAACTGAAAGGTTTACTCTTTAAATTAAATTATTATTATCATTTTCATTAATCTTTCTCGGTACTTTTGGAATTCTATTAATCTACTGGCATCAAGTTGTTAGTTGAAGATAGTTAATCTCTTTACATACAAAGTGATGTCAGAAAATCAACCATAATTAATAAACTGTAATTCACAAGCAAAAACTAAGCAACTTGACCTGCTCTCTTCAAAGTTATCCTTTGCGAGCTTGGGACATATTAAGACCACGGAACTATTGTTGCTCCTATTCTTTTTACTTATGAAGGACATTGAGCAAGGAGAATCTAATGCAAATAACTTATTAAGTATAAAGCAGTCATGGCTCCATTGAATGAAAAAACGCAATTATGAAAACAACTTAAACTTGTATTGAGGAGCTGCTAAAAACAGACCTCCAACATTCAACGACAGACAAGTGATAGTACAACGAAATACATGCTGGAACAAGGTCTGGACCCCAGATTGAGACAGAGACGAAATAATTCTCAGAAAGTAGTTTAGTTTATCAGCAAAAGAAACTTAAGATAAAATGGGAAAATCGAGATTTTTGCCACTGACAGCTAGAAAATGCAGTGAATAGACAAATGTTTATATCTATTTCAGACAAAGCTTTGGGAAATGGATTGAATGAATTTTAAGTGACGGACACTCCTTTAATGAAGATATATTATGGGTGGGAAAACAGATTTTAAGGAATTAGAATAGGACAGAGGAGATTTTTGAAGAGATATTTCAATTATAATAATTATGATATATTACACACACACACATAACATAATAAAATATATATACATATATATATATATATATCTGTGTCTTATATATATATATATATATATATATATATATATATATATATATATATATATATATAAATATATATATATATATATATAATGATATATATTATATAATATATATATATATATTTATAAAATATATTTAATCCTAAACTAAAATTACTAACATTATTAAAAAACCACCAAATCCGCAATTTCTTCTCTTTTTAGTCCTTTCGGCGTTAAACTCTTTGTTTCCTTCCTGTTGGCGAGCTTAACTCGCCAACCTACTTAAAAGCACTTATATAACAAATTTTTCTCAAGTGGTTAGCGTCCCCAATTATATAAGGCTGCGCGACAACCCTTTGTAGAAGTTTTGCTCTGTCTGCTGTCTAATAAACATGTATAAAATTTATCCTGGATCTTCGTATTAATTTTTTCGACCACGCTACAGCCGCGAAGTATAGCAGGCCAAGCTATACATTATATATATATATATATATATATATATATATATATATATTATTTATATATATAAATATATATATAGATATATATATAAATATATATATCAAATATGTATATATACATATATATGTATATATATATTTTATATACATAGTATATATATACATATATAAAAATATATATATATATATATATATATAAATAGATATATATATAAAAAATATATAATATTATAATATATATAAATATATAATATACATATTATATATAAATATATATAAATATATATGTATATATATAATATAAATAATATATATATTATATATATATATACATATATATATATATATATATATATATATATATATATAGAGGTTATGTTTGTTAAACAGTATAATATTTATCACTAAAAATGAGTTGTAAGAAAATTTATTTAAAAAAATTTTTTAAGTACTTGTCATTACAATATTTATATAGATATGAATTTTTTTCTGTTGGAATATATGCTATAAGCCTATGCACATAAAAAACCGCTATCCCTTTTATAAATTTAAGAAAACTTTCCTTAGAAAGTATTGTAAAAATTTCGTACAATCGAAATCCTCGACGACGCTCAGAAAATTTTCTTTCTTAAAAATAACAAGAGAAAAGGAGTTATTCTTGGTTTGATGAAATTCTCTAGATTGATAAATGTTACATTTAGAATTAACTGTTAGAGAATACTCTTGTATTAAAGGGTCTTTTAAATTATCGTTTACTGAAAGGTAAATATTTTTATGAGAAACATGAATATATATATATATATATATATATATATATAATTGTTTTTGAAGATAAACATTTCAAACTCTTTTTCAAAATCCATAAATCGATAATTTCTTATAGTTAAAGTATAGTTAATCATTATCTCTTTTCTTTTATATTTAATCGAGCGTTTATTCGTACTTTAGACAAAAGAACTACATTTCGGAATAAATATCTAACGATTCTTAAAGTGTTTTGTTTAATACACCTTATTTTATACACATATTATGTATACTAAAACATAATTTGAAAACGTTTTTTTAAGCACTTGTCACTTAAT
Source organism: Pardosa pseudoannulata (assembly GCA_032207245.1). Lineage (NCBI taxonomy): Eukaryota > Metazoa > Arthropoda > Arachnida > Araneae > Lycosidae > Pardosa > Pardosa pseudoannulata. The sequence goes on along the minus strand of CM063497.1, from coordinate 83,088,542 downwards.
ATTTATTATATATTCAAACCAATTTTATATGTAATTTTTTATTCACATCTAAGAGCACACTACTCATCAATCATCTTCAATGGCGTCGCACATTTGCGCCTAACTTTTAACAAAGACATGCTTAGCTGCCTCGGGTAGCCACAGCTCCGTCTGCGGAATGTGCACATTGCTCTCTGCCACCGATCACTGATCGTGAGCCACATTTATGTGGCTAACTCATCACGCCGCGTCACTCCCAGTGGTTCGAATACAGTTAATTTAAAACATCAATTATTTTTGCAATAAATTAATCTACAATTTAAATATTATAACAAGAAATATTAAAATCCGTTGAATTAGAATTATAATTTTAAATAAATTTCTAGTGATTCTGTTCTTAAAATTGTAATACTTAAAAATGGTCAGTATCATCCGTAATACGTCTGTGACTACTAACCAGATGTAAATGCACGTACTGGAAAAGTATCTGTATCGTTGGAAATGCAAATTTATTAAATTAAATAAATATAACGGTTAAATCGTATTTAAAAAATCAATTTAATAAATTTATTAAAATTTTCTTTTCCTTTATTAAACTGTATATTGTTTTGTATTTGATAGATATGCATTTAAAAAACGTGCCAAAAAATTGGTTTTTTGAATGCGTTTTTGGAATTTTCAATAAATACAAATTTTCAATATTCTCTAATTCTATGAATTTTTCTTGCTTTTCCTATGTTTTTGTAAACATCAGCGAAACAATAACATGTGTACGGAAAAGAATATATTTATTTAGATATTCCATGCTTACCAGTAAGAAATATCATAAAAAAGTAAAAGAAAAACATCGCCAAATATTTATGAATATATTTCTGGTGTAAATATATGCGTCCCTAAAAGAAGGTGTCTTTATTAAGAGTCATCTGCAAACAAATTGAGAAGAAAACTTATTTCGTAGAAACTAAATTTCCATAACAAAAGATGTTATATTAAAGTTTTTCCGAAGAAAAAGCATTTCCTGAGTTTCTTTGAACTTAATTTAAAACAACCTGCATATTTTTATGAAATTGAAAACTGTTTAGAAGAAAAATTAAGATTCAAACCTGTTTATATTTAATTTGAAAACGGTTTTTAGAAGTACTTTTCATTATTTTATGCAGATAATTCAATTTTATTATAACAACAACAATATTAAAACACTGTGTATATAATACTGGTAAATAGTTTAGAAAATGAATTTTTGAAATACTTTACAACCCCTCTGTATCTTTAAATTTTCGCTTTTATTTAATGACTGACGTACTATATCTTACCAGGAAGATATAGAAAAAAAAATTAAAATATTTTTATATATTTATGAAATTTTTCTGTTGGAATATATGCTTAGTTCTCCATGGAATGATTTATTATTGATATTTTTGTATTTAATAAATATTTATTAAAATTAAAATTCAAACCTGTTTATATGTAATTTGTAAACTTAGAGTACTTGTCATTACAATATTTATATATAGATAGCTCAATCTATTATACAGAGTAATATTAATGATTTTCCTTTGAGATCGCCATGCAATATATGATAAAATATTTTATGCTTTTGTTTTATTTTAACTTTCCATATAGCTTAAAGATAACCTACAGGGTTCGGATACGATAATTTTGTAAGTGAAGGTCTTTATCAACCTAATCGGCTACTTTTGTTTGATTAAAAGTTATAACATTTCATTACTACCAGGAAGATATAGAAAAAAAAAAAAATAAATTTGGCTAAATTATATATATATATATATATATATATATATATATATTATATATATATATATATATATATATGTATATATATATATATATATATATATATATATATATATTTAAAATTCAAATTCAAACCTGTTTATATGAAAATTTGAAAACTATTTAAAAACAATCAATTTTTTTTGTATATTTTTTCAAAGGTATTAATTAATTTCTAATGTCGACATTATCACTAACTTAGGATAAAATATCATCAAAAAGTAGTAGAAACACTATGGCCAAATATTTATGAAAAGGTTTCTGTTAGAAAATATATGCTAGTCGTCTATAGAATGATTCTAAATGCTGTTTATTAAAATTAAGATTTCAAACCTGTTTATATTTAATTTTAAATCTTAATTCAATCATATTTAAATTTTCGTATAACTCAAGGGTTAACTGATTTGATCTCTGCTTAAGTACTTTTTTGAAATTCTGTTAGAGAATACTCTTGTATTAAAGGGTCGTTACAAAGTAAAAACATCATTTTTTGTTATATTTTTTCAAGGTAATTAAGTAATCTCTGCTTAAAGTACTTTAATAGAAATGTATTAAAGGATCGTTTAAATCGTTAAATTCTTTATTTAACAAGATTTTCTTTTTGTTTTAATAATAAAGTATGATTTAAATACGTAACGAAATATTTTTTCAACATAAAGTATATCATTTATAACTACAAGAAAGGCCTAACAAAAGAAAGTAAAAGAAAAATATGGCCAATTATTTATGAATATTTTTTCGGTTGAATATATACGCTAGTCGCTATAGAATGATTTTATTATAGATATTATATATGTATTTAAACGTTTGTTTAAAATTAAGATCCACACCTGTTTATATTTAATTTGAAAACGGGGATAGTCCGAATATATAAGAATATAATCAAATATTCGGTCTTTAACCCACGTATTTAGTGTATGCCGACATTCACCGATTTATTTATACAAATAATTTCAATCTATTATAACAAGCTATATTAAAAACCATTAGAAATTTAATCATATTTTAAACTTTTAGTATAACTTAAGGTTTAAAACCGAGTGGATTCGAATACTTTAATTTAAAAACATCAATATTTTGTTTTTGCAATTATATATATATATATTAAAAGACCTTTTTTCAATTCTATTAGAGAATAATCTCGTGTTTTAAAGGTGTACTTGGACACCTTATTGAAATGACAATATCTGCGGTCCTGAGGTACGCCACGGTATCCGCAGGTATACATTATGTAGGAAACAGCATCGGCAATAGTCGCATGTAAGATGCCGTGCGGTTCAGAGCTCTCTGATTTCGAAAAAGGTATAATTTTCGGGTATCATGAATGTGGCTGATCCATAAGGGACATATTTAGCGATCTGAAGGACCCAAATTCAACCGTGACCTAAGTGATTAAGAATTGGAAGGGGAGGGGTGATTGTCGGAATGTGCCCGAGTCGGCAGACCATCGAAACTGGGAGATAGAGACCGACTTGTGCTGTCCAGAGAAATTCGTAAGAACCTAACCCAATCGATGTCCCTCATTCTCTAGGAGTTTCAACAGGCATCCGGGAGTATAGTTTTAATGAATACCATCAGTAAGAAGTACATCTGCTTGGATTTCGTTATCGCGCTGCTGTCCACAGGCCTTTGATCACAACGTCCAACCGCGATACTCAGTTAATATGGTTCAAAGTATATCGAAATTGGACCATAGATCAGCGGACACTCGTTCTTTGGAGAGAGGAATCAAGATTCACCCTTTACAGTTCGGGTGGTAGGTTCTGGGTCTGCCAGGAGAACGTCTCCTGCTAGAATGCATTGTGCCAGTAGTCAAGTTCAGCAGAGGTGGTATTATGGTCTGGGGGTGTTTCTCCTGGTATGAAATTTGACCCTTGGTAACCATTCACACCGATGCCTACTGCGCTATTTTGGTTAGGAATGTGCTTCCTAACTTGTTTCATTTTTACGGGTTTTACCCCTGTTACTTTCAGGACGACAGTAGCAGTTGTCATATTTCGAGGTTAACCAAGGCTTGGTATGGTGCCAATGGAGTTGGTGCCGCCAATTGGACTGGCTTGCCCAGACACCAGACCTGAACCCTGTCACAAACCTCTACGACGAATTGGATCACCGAATTAAGGGGTGCACTACCCGGAATATTTTTCAGTTAGAATATATGCTAGTCATCTATAGAATAAAATTTATCTATAGATATTATTGTATTTAATATGTTTATTTAAAATTAACACTAGCTGTAATAGAAAGACACGGTAGTAGCCGGTAGTAAGCAGAGCCATATAAGGGACAGTAGTGACGTCATCAATGGGCGGGGGTTAAGGGGTCGGGGTCGTGACGTCACCGGAAGTGCGGCCATGTTGGATTTTGGAAACCGGAAGTGCGGTCATGTTGGATTTTAGAAACCGGAAGTACTGGCATGTTGGTTTGTTGAAAACCGGAAGTGCCGCTATTTTGTTTGGACTTAGAATTTTTTCGAGCATATTTGTACCACGTGCGATAGATTCGGGACTTTGAAAATATTTGGTGAGCATATTCGACACTTAGAAAATTTTTAACTTTTCGTATAACTTAAGGTTAAAACAGTGTGGGTTCAAATACTGTAATTTAAAAAATCATATTTTTTCGCAATATTATTTTCAAGGAAACTTTTGACGAGGGATACAGAAAATATGTTAAACTTTTGTGAATAGATTCGACACTTAGAAAATTTTTGTAGCTTTTTGCGGATACCACGAGGGATATATTCGGGACATAGAAAATTTTTGTAACTTTTTGTGGAAACCACGTGGGATATAGCTGTAATGGAAAGCATGCCATGGAGTTTTCAAGCTGTAATTGCCTGTAATGGAGGCTCAACCAACTATTGATTTTGAATAAAGTTTGTGTTCCTCTTCTATCACAGGTGTCCAAATATTTATTGGTAGACAGTGTATATATATTATGTTGCAATATAATCTAAATCTTATATAAAATTTAAAAAGAAATGAATGCTTAAAATCAGGAAAGCAAAGCTGATCACAAATTGATAAATATCTATTAACTTATTTTTAACTTTCTTATTCCTTTGGATAAACTATATCTTAAAATATTATTTCACAAAAAATAATATCTTAGAAATAGATGGATAGTTGAAAATTGATTTTTGTAGTTTTCAGTATTGTTTAAATATATGAATATTTCTTTTTTTTGTGTGTGGGTTCTTTTATATATATTGGAAAAGATTAATATATGCTCGAAAATAATGTAGTATTTTCCAAACATCCCACACTTGTTTAACCAGTTTTTATTTCCTTAAGTCAACACAAAAGGATATAAAGAGTTTTCTTCAAATAAATTCTGTGGGAAACCTTACTTCGTATGAAGGAAATTTCCATAACAAAAGATGTTTTATCTTAGTTTTCTGGAAAAAGATTTTTAAAGTTTCTGCAAAATTAATTTAAAACTACACGTATTCTTTCTTAAAACTAAAAGTGTAGGGCTAAATTTAGCTTCCTCTACAGCTATTTTAGAACTATCCTCTGTCTATATTATAATACACATACATATACACAAATATATACATATATACACACACACACACAAGAATAATCTTGTATTAAAAGGGTTGTTTAAATATATATATCGTTTTATTTAACGAGGTTATGTTTGTTAAACAGATATATACATACATATATATACATACACTACCAGGAAGACATAACATAAAAAGGTAAAAAAAAAAACATGCCAAATATTTATTATATATATATATATATATATATATATATATATATATATATATATATATATAAAACAAATGTGTAAAAACAGAAAATTAACATATATTGAGGACACTCCTTTACATAAGATATTTTGTGGCTGGAACAATAGATTTAAGGGAGTTCGAATGGAAAAAAGAAAATTTTTAAGAGATATTATAAGTATAACAGTTTTCATATAATCTATCTAACTATCTATCTATCTATCTAACTATCTATCTATCTATATATATATATATTTATTTATTTATTTATATTTATGTATATTCCATATATATGTATATATATATCTATATATATACTCCATATACATAACTAAACTCCTAGGGGAAACAGACCTAGGGGGCTAGGGTCTATGGTGCAAATCTCCGCTTCCGACACCAAGGGCCATAGGTTGCGAAGCATATATTCTGGTTAGGTGGTCAACCTTATGCGGATCCGCCAGTGTTTAGTTCTCAAGCATGCTTGATCCTCTGTTTGTCAACCCACTGAAAGGATGAAAAGCTAAGTCAATCTGGCCCGTCCGGGGATTGAACCTCGGACTTATAACAAGAAATATTATATCGTTATAAAATATATATATATATATACCTCAAGGTTAACCGACAGGGTTCAAATACTGTAATTAAAAAATTTATTTTTGCAATATTTTTTCAAGGTATTAACATATCTCTGCTAAAAACTACTTTTAGATATATATATATATATATATATATATATATATATATATATATATATATATATATATATATATATTACATATTACTGTATTTAAACGTTTGTTAAAAAGTTAAATTAATGGTTAGAACTCATTAATGTTTATATTTAATTTTGAAAACGTTTTTTGAGTACTTTTCATTATTTATGCAAATAATTCAATCTATTATAACAAGCTATATTAAAACCCATTATGATTCAATCATATGCTTATTAAATTTATGGTACTATAAGGAGTGAAAGAGCGGACGTGGAAGTAGACTTATGAAATTGCTTAGGTAGCAATGCCAAATGAGACAGTTTTGAGCGGGACCTCCTCCGAACGTCATCCTTTCGAGCGAATAACATCCTCCACGCTTGTTGTGGCAAAATATGTGAATAAAGGATAACTAAATGGCATAGCCTTGGACATAAAAATTACTTAAAAACAGTCGATTTTCTTTTGCAATAATTCTTTTAAGGTATTGTGTGTGTGTGTGTGTGTGTGTATGAAAGCAGAGAAAGAGAAAATAATTGTATATATTCTACCATTCCTTATATTTTGAAATAAATTTATTGTATATTATAGATTGAATGTAAATTTTCCCATCTATTAATATTTTATGTACTATTTTAGCGAAAGTAGAATAAATTCTTCGATATCTCAAATTTCAATAATTTCGATTTTTTTCAACATTTCTAAAGTTTACTTTATATATGCCTGTGTATATATACATAGAAATATTGGCACTCAATTAAAAAATATATATTGATTAAAATCCCCATAACTTTTTGCCTAGCTATTAAAAAGTATTTGTCTATAAATAGATAAAAAAGTTTTTATCGACATAATTTAATACTGCACGAAAGTTTTCTTTAACTTTAAATAGTACACTCTTTTAGCCTTTCAAAACAATCTAGTATTTTTATAATATTATTTAAATATGGTATGTATATATTATATGAAGTTAAATATATTGATTTTGAGATTTTATTTATGAATTTGTGAGTTTATCAGAGAAAATTTTAATGAATTATCTGTATTCTTTTATTTTTACAGCATGTTTATACAGTTACACTGAACTCCGCTTCATGTAGTCGCAGTTAATGTTATCAATCGCTTATTGTTATCGAAATCTCTTGGTCTCGATTTGATCTATTAGCTTGTATGTTAAAATGATAGCTTTATGTAATAGTTACATCGGTTAATGTTATCAGTTTTCGAATCTCATTTTAACTAGCAAAGGAATATTCACAATATATTTAGAAAGAACCCATTTTATT
>CM063497.1:83034931-83080931 GCA_032207245.1 Pardosa pseudoannulata | reverse complement strand
AAGATACTCTTTATTGCCGGCGTGCAAGTGCACGCAAGTTTACTTACTGACTACCCATGCATGTTACATGTGTAGTTACAGTTGCAGTGATATGAAATTACATGGAGTTCAGATTTATATGATAGGGATATCACAGTATATTTAAAAAATTTTTTAAAAAGCCATTGTCGCATTCATATGCAGTCAAATATTTTAATGCAAATAACTTGTTAATCAAAATGCGTTTGGTACCACAAAACAAAATTTTAACAATTTTTTTGTCTGACAAAAGTGTCTTATTTAAAATAAAAAGAATTTTTCGTACCTGAAAGGGATTTTTAAAAGTACCTTAAGTATTTCTATATTTTGAATGAGAAAATGGAAAAAGAAATCTCAGTGAAAGTGAAAGAAAACAGAATTTATTCCAGCGAAAATAAAATTCTAATGCTTTTTTCAATGAGAAAACTTCAAATTAAAATCAAGTAGTAAATTTTCTCTCCTAAATTAAGGCAGTAGATTGCTGAAATTCTCAAAATATATCATTTGAGGATCATTTTCTCAGAATTATATCAACCGGAGAGAATCTTGTTATTAAAATTTTTTTCGGAATGTGAAATACCCATTAAACGCGTAAGTAGCTACTGCTTCGGTAAAATTTCTTTCCAGTGCGAGATTTTTACATTGGTTAGACCAAACGTGCTCTTTAATTTCGCATGTAAAAGTATAAAATTTAAGTACAAAGAAAAAAATTTAAAAGTTTACCTACATCATTAGATCAGCATGCATGGAAATGTAATGACTGTTTTGATTTTGCAACTACGTTTATTCAGGAATGTCATTTCCCTTCGATTTTGACTTCTGGCAGGCCTTACCCTGGCATTCATGCCGTCGTAAAAATTTTTTTTAAATGCCACCTCCTAAACTAAAAAAAAACTTTCAAAATTGATATCCAGAATTATAAAAGGGTCATGTTATAACCAGAAAAAGATATGCAAGTGAATTAAGACAACAATATTAATATATATTTAAGGGAAATCGTTTCGTTGAAAAACAAAACTTACTGTTTTGACGAGCTTATGACAACGAACTTACACTCTCAAACTACTGTAAAGAAATACCCATAATTCTACCTATTCTTGTTACATATGAACGAGCATGTTGAATTTTGTCTACGGTGTACTCAAAATATAAGAATGCCCAGAAGTGTGCCAAATTCTGGTTGTATTTGATTTTACATCTCCTCTAGTTTCTAAATTCAAGTAATCGAAATATATTTTTGTGGAAGTGTTTGTTTTTATTTGTTTATTTCATTGTAATGCAAGTAATTTGGCTACTTCTTTGCCACCTTAGGCAGCTGACTACCGCCTAGGGCCGGATTTGCTTTTGATAAATTTTCCTTATTGTCAAAAATTCTCCTTCGTTTCCTAAAAATATAACTACCATTTTTGAAATTTCTAAGATTTAGAAATTGTTTATCTATTTTTTCTTCTTTCGTATTTCTCACCCGTTCGTTTTACCTTTTTATCTAGAGACAACAACTTTCCCGGTCTTAGGGGCTTACTCTGGACGTTGCTAGTCGGTTTGAACGTTTGTTGTGACATCATCTTGCGGATTTATGCGAGCAAACGATCAAGCTCACGTCAAAGTGACGTCACATCAAACGTGCGAACAGATTTGAAACGTTCAGACTACACCCCTAAATGTGTTAGGGTTTTCTTTCTGGTTTGGCGGAGCCTCTGTTTATGACGTTGATTTTATGTTTCCTTGCTAAGGATCGTTTTTATTATCTGAGTTCACTCGCATTAATAGTGTAGCCTCTTTCATAGCTGTAAAACAGCTGTCTACGTTCAATCTCCTTCTATTTGTGCCTTACTTACGTTGGCCCACTGATATGTTTTGACACAAATGTTTTACCTTCTCGTACAGATAGTACATAGCATTAATTACCGGATAAGCCAAAAGTACGTTAAAAACTTTCAAAATGTATAAAACGAAAGGAATAGCGATAAAGATGCGCAGTTTGCATGAAATGGGTAAAAAAAATTAGAAGGATTTCCTTTAGAAGCATAAAAAAGTTCGTTTAAAAAAGTCACGATTAGATATCGCAGATGATTCGAAACACAACAGGACAACAGTGCTCTGTCTCCCTTTAATCGTGCAATAACAAGTGTTCAACATAGCCGCCAGCACATTCTACGACGTCACTAAAGCGACTTAAACACCCATTATAGCAGCATTCAAAATTTCGGAATGAATAGCAGAAACTTCCCTCGAGATAGAATCTTTAAATTTAGCAAATGTTGAAAGGGATAGACGGTATATGAGAGATTTCAAATATCCTCACAGCCAGAATTTGGGCGGAGTGAGATCAGGTGATCTTGGAGGCCATCTTGCAACCGCGACTGATCATTCTGTGTTGACCAAGATTTGCAACAGAACTAGTTTCACCGAATTGGCCCAAAGTGGTGGTGCTCCATCCTACATAAAGGTGGTTAAAAATAATACATACCTTTGATTTAATGCAGGCACGACTTTATCATGCAAAATAGTGAGGTAACGTTCACTGGTCACTGTGTACGCTTCCAGCTAGATTTCGGACACAATTCTTCAAAGAAGAATAGCCTATCGATTAAAGATAAAGTGAAACCACACCAGACTATCAACTTGGTTGAACTGCATTGGCTGCGTCGTGTTTATACGAGGATTCGACATCTCTCATATCCGAATATTCTGGGGGTGGACATCCCTGTGTAGTGAGAAGTATGCCTCATCCATTCGGAAAATATTGAACAACTACTGCGTGTTGCTTTCCTTTCTTACTATAGAGATTCAATATCCCATGGATCCGTCGAATGAATGAGTTAGGTAATCCAATATCCTAGAATCTTTGCGAGAATTGACACTTCCCGTGAACGTTTCCACTGCCATATAATTCATAACGTTTTCCATTACAGTAGTGAGGCTCTCCGCCAACGAGGGCGTTCCACAACGTGGTCGAATTTTCAGTGAGCCAGTTTCTTCACATCGGGACAGCCAGTTTCAGTGCTACAGTTCCAGGAAAAAATCGCTTCATTCACTGGTGCCATCTATTTACCAATATATTAACTAAAACTATTCAAGTAATTTTATATGATCTCGGGTATTTCTTGTATTATTTCATTTAATTCTTGACGATATTTTAATTTAATTCTCTATTTTCTCTTTTTTATTTTTGTTTGAATTTTAAATTATTTATTTTCATTTTTGTTAGTTTTTGTCCTTTTAAGTTTATAAAATTAAATTTTGCTAAGAAGTGAGCTTGAGAAGTGCTTGCATCATTTCTAATACTTTATTTACATTTTTGACAATTTTTAAAATTAATTTTTATTTTTATTGTCAATTTTTTATTATCTTCTTTTTTTATTTTCAGTTTTTAAAATTAATTTTTGCCATTATAAACTTTATACCTCAAGCTGTCTATAATGGGCAGTAAACAGCCTGATTTTTAAAGATAAAAACAATGTTCTGAAAAAATGTTATTCAATATAATAATATAGAAACTTTTCTATCATCTGGTAAAATATGCAATTACAATGCATTATTCAAGCAATGTTTCTTCTCAGTTTATTTTAATCGAGAGTAAATAGCCTGATTTAAGCATGAAAAAATTACTCATTGAAAAATCATTCAATATAGTAATTTAGAAGCTTATATTTTTCGATCAAAGAATATTCAAGAATTCTTTTTTACTCTTTACTAAGTGAAATAATTATTCAATATTGCTGTATACTTTTGAGAGAAATAGTAAAATTTAAACTTATGAATATTCTTTGATAGAAAAATGTAAGTTTCTAAATTATTATATCGAATAACATTTTTTCAGAATAATGTTTTTATCTTTAAAAAACGGGCTGTTTACTGCCCATTATAGACAGCTTGAGGTATATATAATGGCAAAAATTAATTTTAAAAACTTAAAATAAAAAAGATGATAATAAAAATTAATTTTAAAAATTGTCAAAAATGTAAATAAAATATTAGAAATGATGCAAGCACATCTCAAGCTCATTTCTTAGCAAAAATTAATTTTATAAACTTAAAACGACAAAAACTAACAATAATGAAAATAAAAAATTTAAAATTCAAGCAAAAAAATAAAAAGGAGAAAATAGAAAATTAATTTAAAATATTGTCAAAAATGTCAATAAAATAATACAAAAACTGCCCAAGATCATACAAAATTTACTTGAAAAGTTTTAGTTAATATATTAGTAAATAGATGGCGCTAGTGAACCAAGTAATTTTCACCTGGAACTGTAATTTGAAGTAATCTAAACTTTAATGTAATTTTATTTGAAATTAAAATATGCAAACACCTGAAAAGCTTTGGTTTTTCATACTTATCAATAAGGAACAGATGCATTATAGACGCCGTTCCCGTCCGCCATTTTTTTTTTTTTTTTTTTTTTGTGACCAACAGAAAAACGCGTGATTTGAAAAATCGCCAAAAAACATGGCGGCGGTCATGGGGCATATTTGAAACACAACATTAACAAGACTAAACTTACTAAAATACAATTAGCATAATAATCATCATTTTACGTTATTCAAAAAATAAATAACAGATTAGTAATATTTATGATATGTGTCAACAGAATAAATACAATATATAACATTTTAATGAGCACTAATATTATGGAAATTCTAAAATGTGAGGGGGGTTCCCCCATCCCCTCAACCCCCCTTGTAGTAAAAGAAATGCAAAATAAACAATAACAAATAAACAATAACACTTTTTAACAATTTCAAAAACGAAATAATTTATACTTTTTAACAATTTCAAAACCGAAATAACTTCACCCGTCATAATAAATTAACTAAATCCTAGAAAATGATAAGAACAAAAACAAAATGTTCCAAACCAAAGCATCTTGTTTGGTTTGGAATATTTTGATACTTTTTAACAATTTCAAAACCGAAGTAATTGATACTTTTTAACAATTTCAAAACCGAAATAACTTCATCCGTCATAACTAAATTAACTAAATCCCAGAAAATGATAAGAACAAAAACAAAATGTTCCAAACCAAAACATCTTGTTTGATTTAGAATAAAAATAGTAAGAACCGAAATAACTACACCCACCATAACTAAAATACTAAACCCCAAAAAATGATAAGAAAAAAAAAATACAACCTGATCTAGGCGAATGTAAACCGAAAGAGCAGATAAGATGCAAATTTCTGGAAACACCCGCCATAACTAAATTTACTTACCTAATCTAGGTGACACCTTACCACTCCACGTCTGGAACGAAAAGAACAGCTAAGACATTAAGAACAGCAAATTTTCATATAGTGCCGGGTAATGACGTCAAAAATCATATGCACCAATAGGATGCAAGAACATATCGGAGCATCCATATATCCAACCAAAGTTAGGGTATACAGCAATCCAGTCATCGCCCCATAAAATCGCCAAGTTTGTCCCATAAAATCGCCAAGTCTGGCGAGAAATAAACACGGCGTCTATAATACATCTGTACCAAAAATAATACTTTTGAAGTAAAGCACTCCCTATTTATAAAACAGCCATGTTCTTTAAGATTTCCTCTCACATTGAATTTCTATAATTTCTTACTCTTCATACAAGAAAATTAATATTTCCGAAAAGCCTTTTGAATTGGAATGGGTAACAAAATCTTCAAAATAATTTTGAAGAGTTGCTTTTATATTTAATGCTTTTTGTAGAAATTATTGATTAATCAGTATTTTTTCTTATTTAAAAGTTCAAAAACTGTTCCAACACCTATATAAAAATAATTGAAATAATCTGAACTTCATACATTTCTATTAATTAAGTTATTCAAGCATTATTGCCCTTTTTCTGCATACAATAAAATAAATTTAAATTTAAAAAAAACCTCGAAAATTATTTATACATTTTTATGTTTTTGTTCAGTTTTGCTACTAAATAATTGTAGAATACATAGAAAATAGTAAAAGTATTTCTTTGGGTTTTCCGAATATCTTCGCTTTAAATGTGCATCTTTAAATGTTTTATCTATTAGTTCTTCAACGCCTGATTCGATTTTGTTAAAATTAAGTCTAATGTTTTCATATAGAAAAATTTCTAGACTTTTTAACAATGAAGCACTTTTAACACTTGAGCTGTCAAATGATTATAATGATATACTTGTTTTATTGGTTCTTCTCAAAATTTTATCTCAAAGTCTTATAACAGCAGTTTCACCATAATTACATTTTAAAATAATGATTTTTCTACAATAACAATGATTTTGTTTTCATTCACGGCATTGAGTACATCATTTAATACCTCTTTTATATTTTTGTAGCCGAATTTTAAGGATAAAATTGTTTCATATTTACCAGACCACTTTATGTCTGGCCTTTTTTTAATGTATTAGAACCTTTATCCAGTTATTATATTTATGCTTTTTTTGTCAATGAAAATAAGCAAATGCAAATATATTTCCAGGTAATACACTTCATTAAAAACTTCTTATCATAATTATAATTGAATTAGAAAAATGTGTAAAATTCGGGTGCTGTAAATTTTTATTAGAAATGTTTCTGGATTTAACGGTTTTATAAAGAGTTGCCACCCCCCCCCCATATATGTTCAATAGGATAAATAGGATTATAGAGGATTATAGTCGGGGGATAGATAAGGAAATTTCATATATTTAATATGTTATGTAACATCCAGAGCCGAGTATTTAAGCTGGGTGTTTGAGATAATTATAATGCATGAAGACGTAATTATCATTCAAACCCATTTTTGTCGCACTAGAATGCAAATTTAAAATTGACGATTGATAAAGATTTAAATGGTGATTCAGTGGCAAATTTCCGAAGCACGTATTCAACTCCGATCCAGCACGGCCCTACCTCAGTGTTTCTCTGGCGTTAGTAAAGTTCTTGATTGCACCTTTCGGTTTGTTTTCTACAAACTGTTAGGCTGCCAAAAATATCAATAATCTTTACTTCCGCCTATTTTTAGTTACTTAGATTTATTGGCTCTCCAAATGACCATGGAAACCTTTTGTTTTATTTTCTTCTAAATTCATTTCTCATTGTACTTGAGGATACTCATTTTTCTCTGGGGCTTACTCTGGACGTTGCGAGTCGGGCCGAACGTTCATTGTGACGTCACTTTGACGCAACTTGATCATTTGCTCGAATAATGTCTGCAGGCTGGAGTCAAAATGACGTCACAACGAAGGTTCGAAATGAACCGCAATGTCCAGAGTAAGGGCCTTAGGCTCTCGATTTTATTGCAATGTTAGAAACACAGAATCCCTAGTCAATGTTTAAAGTACATTTCAGAGATTGTCTGCCAGTGGATGTCACTACAAGTTATCTTCTAGATCAAACACTGTTTTGTCCTGTTCCGCAGCCAATAAATTTTGCCTAATCGATCTTTGCCTTCAGATTATAACCAAAAATCATGGTACAATTTTACATTTTTGAGAAGTTTGAAGATTGGTTTTCTGTCCGAAATACTTCTTTCCTTTTCCCTTCTACCTATCTTCTATATTTACTTTTCCAATAGTATTTAAATTACCACTAAAGTATTCCTTATAACACACTAGGTCAGTGAAAATCAGCAACCATGGAAAATTTGAGCAACCACACGCAAAACGCTATAAAAAATTGCATTTCTTGTAATATATGAATATTTTTTCCCACTCTAAAACCCCCTAGTTAGTCAATTCTGTTTTACTAAAAAAGGGAATGTAACATTTTAGCAATGAAGCCTTAAAATTAGATTCGTTTTACGGTATCTTTCTGAGGAGTATAGACTTGTTAGTTTGAATGGTCAGAATATATTTTGCATGACTGATAACTGTTTAAGATTTATTAAATCTGATCTATATTATTAATATTATGACTCATGTTAAAGCTTCAGAATATTTTAAGGTTTGGCTAAAACAAGTTTGGAGTGTCTTTTTGTTCTCTAAGTTTGGTCATAGTGGATTTTGTTTATAAAAAAGTATACGCAATTCACAGTAAAGGTTTTCTTCCTTACAGTTCAGTTTCACACCTACTAAGAATTATCCCTCTGAAATTCTTTTAACAATGAAAATAACTGAAATGAGATATGAATAAATGTGAATAAGCTGGATGATGAAATGACAAGAGACACGGTCAGTTGTAAATACTACTGTCAAGCCCACCCACTGAAATTTTTTATCCATTCAGCTCGTAGTAACAGGATTTGCTTTTGCGTAGGTTTGAACTCGATAAGTCATCCAATGAAAACACTTGTTGTGGTTCCCGAGAACACGAGGTGTTGTTTCCATTTATGGTTTGACGTTATTCGTGAGTCTGCGATGGGTTGATAGTGTGCCACACCTGCCTCAGTTGTTACGTTTCTTTTGGTTTTGGAATTAATTTCACCATATCATTTATATTGATAGTATTTAAGTTTTATTCCGAATTCATTTTTTTTAAAGTAGTAAAATCAAAATGTCAGTTTTTCACACGAAGACCATTCAAAGTATTTTAGAGCCAGTTGCACAACAAGTATAGTATTTATTTTTTCATAATAAGTGTAAAATAACTGAAAAAGATGTTATATTTATGTAATTAATATCTATTGTGTATAAGTATGATATACTTTCATCTGTTGTCTTAAATTTATGATTGCTTTTTTTATTTATGTTAAACTTTGGGTGTGAAGATATCCATTTAATTTTCTAATTTCACTTCAGAATAAAATATTTCTGTGTGTAAAATAATTTAGTTAGATATTCTGTAAAGAATTATATCCTTATTCCTCTATTTTTTTTTCACGTTCCTTTACTTTCAAAATGTGGAAAGGGGTCGAGATATTACCGGCACACGCCGCTTGATATATTATAATAAAAATCGGCATTTAATTTTTGTTAATTTTTACCGTCATTGAAAATTAAACAAAATTTGCAGTTCACAATATGTAGCATTAGACCAGAACCTTGATATCCTCCTAAATTTATGTTACATTATTATTTTATTATAGAAATGTATTCTTTACTTGACCTTGGCATTTGTACAAGTTTTCCAACAGTGAAATGATACCAACACCTGTTTTTTGTTCAAGTTGACTTTTGTTTTTGTATGTAACTTGCTTGCACATGAAAAAAAAAGTTTGTATAAATGATACTGTTAGAAATAGTTAAGAATTTAATGAATATTGCTCAACAATTCCTTACATGTTAAAATTTAATGCTACAGCAATCATACTTTTATATATTATTGATACATTCTTATTAAATACACACATACACAATCAGTTGTGCCAATTAGATTTGTTTGAAGACTATTTTTTTTTTATTTTAATGTTTACTGATGACATAGCTCAGAATTCTCATTTAGTGACCTATATTTAATTTAATCTAGTAATAGAAAATATCACCATTTAGTTGTTCATTAAGTTACAAAGAATATTTGCAGTAGAGATTTAAAAAAAAAAGGAAAATAGTATTTCAAGCACTCCATACTTTGTAATAATTTTTTCTCTTTTGGAACAGTTGTGGATGAACATGTTCATATGATGTGTAATTAAAATTCAATGTTCTGTTAAATATTTAAATAAGATCTTCACTATCCTGAAAATGTTAATTTTTATGTTTTATCTTAGCAATATTTTAGGGGGTATCAATATATATTTGAGTTAAAGAAACTTTTTTTTAACCATTTTAATAACATTCATTAGATTTTTTAAGTTGATAAAAATTTTTTATGGTTTTGGCTTTTAAATAGTTATAGTATTATTATTAAAGTGGTACACTATAGCTGTATAAAACCAGTTTTGTAATTTTATAGATTACTTGGGAGACTAAATAAATTTTCTCTTCTTGACTGTAGAATTAGTTTATCTTTGATAATAATTAAATACCATAATAAAAGTACCTAATTACATAATGGTATATAAAAGAAATACTATGGCTTAAAGATTATACTTTTAAAGCTGGTCTATTTTTATTTTGACAGTTAGTATTTCAAATAATAAAAATAACTTAAAAGTTGACTTAAAAATAGTTAAACTTATAAGAGTATTAGAGTAAAAGTACAAAGTAGTGACTGGAAGTAAATATTGTTTAAAATTATAATTATTTAGGAAATAATTTTATTAACTGATATATTAAGAAATCTCTGTGTTTAGGACAAAATGTTCTGTAAAATGACTAATTTTAGTCTATAAGTTATCAATTATCATTTGTATATGTGTATTTTAACATTTTAATTCAGTAACAATAGTATTTCAAATCGGGATGATCTGTTAATTGCGTTGAAATGATGATCAAGATTTAAACCAGAATATACAGTCTTACAGACTTCTGGCTAATTTTTGGTCATGGTCATATAAAAAGACAGTGGATATATCGGGAAATAATTTAGGATTTATTTAAATAGACAGTTAAATCTAACATATTGAAACATATTTATACAAAATAATTATAAATACTCAATAGCTATTTTGGGTCATGATACAAAATTACTTGGAATTTGAAAATATACGAGGAGAGCAAAGGTACATTTATACTTATTTTAAGAATAATAAATTATGAGATTGAAAAAGAATAGTCTTTGTATTTTCTTGCAGAGGGAAGTTATGTTTTTTTATTACTCCAATCTTTTTCTCTAAAATAATAGTTAAGATAAGTTGCAGTGAATTTTTAAGTCCATTTTTGAGTCTAGTTTTAAGTCCATTAAAGTTTCTTTATTTCCAGCTCTATAATAATTTCTATTACTGCATTGTATTATGTAGAGTTGACACCAGGTTTTAAGTTTATCTAACCCAAAGTTTCGAATTTTAGTCAGTACATGAGTTATATAACTTGGTTTAAGAACAGTTGGAGGGAAGGTGAAAAGATGGCAAGAAATAATTAATAACTATCCAATCTTAGAACCTGAGTGTAATTAAAAAAAAAAAAAAAAAAAAAGAGCATAGCATACTTGCACATAATAATAAACTTTCTACTTATATGCATCTTCCTGAAGAAACACTACTTTCTTTGTAAAATAGGTATCACTTTATATAACTTTCATATTTCTATCCATTGTGAAGACTAAATATGAAAAAGCTGAAGCTATGTTAGACTCCCCCCTCCCCTAAGCAGGGCCTGATTTATGGTGGGCATTCGAGGCACTGTCCTGGGGCCCCAAATTAAAAAAAATAACGTATTATTTTTTTAGTACATCTCAGAATTCGCTCATGTTTTCTAGCATACTACTGGAAAGCATTAATTTTCTTTTGTTAATGACAAATTGGACTGTCTATGTTGTTGGTGGACTTCAAAAGTCAGTAAATTAAATTTATTCCATAATTTTAAGCCAAAAGTAGTCTTTCATTTGCTTAAAAATACTTTGAAGCAATGTTAACATTTTAAATGTGTATATTTTTCAAAATATTGAAATACCAACCATATCAGTGACACCAATTTACAAATTTATCTTTTCTGAGAGAGAAAAAAAATCTTAACTACTTTTTTTCCTTCTTGAATTGGTTAACAAATCAGAGTAAATATATTTATCCAAAAGCATCTGATATCATTTTTTTTTTCTTTTTAAGATTTAAGCATGAGCAGAAAGTTTTAAAATTGATAATTTAAGAATAAAAGTATTTAATTTTTGGAATTTTGTAAAGCAAAATCTCACATGATAATTTACTTAAAATGGTAATTTTTATTAATTTTATACCAGTACTTTTTCCTTGAAAAAATGTTACAGGTACTCTGAGTTTGACTCAAGAATATCACAGTTTTATCTTTAAAATCAGGTACTGTACTTAGATTGCACAGACATCTGTAATATGAAGTTAGTTTAAAAGAATTCTAAAAAAAAAAAAAAAAAAAATTATTTCATTCATTAAATACACAAAATGTTTAGGTTATGGATACCTGTCAGGAGTATTTAAACTGATATAGCAGCTTATAAAATAAAATCACGCAATTTCAAGAAAGGTAAGATGCATGGGGGCCCCCATATACGGCTTTGGCCCGGGGCTTCCAGGGGTATGAATCAGGCCCTACCCTTAAGAGTTCATTATCATCCTTATTGAAATGACCCATTATTTTTGTTGGTCTTCCTTGGAAGTTTATGCTCTCTTTCCAGAGGTATATTTTGCATTTTTGGCTGCAATGAAATCTTTATACACCCAAACTTCATGTGTTTCATAAATTTCACATAGTTGAGGGCATAGAAAACCTTTTACAGTATGAATTTTTATATTTCTGCTAAATAGGTAATTTTTCAATTATTTCTTTTTTATGAATTTTACTTTTCTTGTTTATAAAATTTATGTAACTTACGAATGTATAATCTTTTCCATATCATCAGCAACAACACTTATGAATTTTTCATACCCTTTATTGACATGGTCAACATCTGCCATTTTCTTATGGCCATATACTGTGGGGCCCAAAACTTTGGTAAAATTAATGAATTTTAAACTACATGGATAAAATAACTTTATAGTATTTGGAAAAAAAATCTATAAATATCAGATCATTAAATTATTACATATATTATACTATTATAACAACTAGTTAAACATCTATAATTTTAATTGTAATCTTTATACTATATGATGAAAAATTTCGCTATAACTTGTCTATTCAACATAATTTTAGTATAATGTATTATCGGCTGTTATAGTGACTATTATTGGTACTGATCTGTACCATAGTAACTCAAATATATCAGCATATTCATATTTATTTGTGAGAATTTTGTGTAAAGAGTTGAAACAAAATTTTAAAGTCTATTTTTAAAAAACAAAAATAAAAATGTACTAATTGTAGAGAATAATTTTGAATTTTTGTTTATTATTGCTTGACAGAAAGAAGTATTGTAACGAATAACTATATTTGTTTAAAATTAAATAACTGTAAAGAGATGTCTCAAAGAATATTAATTCTTAGGATGTCTGCTTGAGAGCAACACTGTTACCTTGAGAAAAGAAATCATTTTTGAATGTGCTAATGATTATTCCCATTTTTCATCA
Organism: Pardosa pseudoannulata; assembly: GCA_032207245.1. Lineage (NCBI taxonomy): Eukaryota > Metazoa > Arthropoda > Arachnida > Araneae > Lycosidae > Pardosa > Pardosa pseudoannulata. The sequence continues at coordinate 83,067,959 of CM063497.1, read as the reverse complement.
TACAAAATAATAAATGTATGAGGAAGTTATGTAATGCCCTATCAGTTTTTTTTTTTTTTTTTTTTTTTTTTCTTTTTTTTTTTTTTTAAATACAAGCATGTTCTTTAAATATTATCACTGATCTTTACTGAATAACTACTACAAAACAGTAGTTTTGATTCAGGTTACAAACTAAAGCTAAATATAGGTATAAGGTAGCTTTCATGTTTGGATTTTTCTATCTCTGCAAAAGGTTAATTATAGCTTAAAGCAGTTTTTTTTTTTTTTACCTTGTGTGTATTAATAGTGCTTGTATTTGAATTTGAGCAATTAATTTTACATTCTGGTTCTAGTTTGAAATTTTAATATTTATGCATGGCAGAGTTAAGATTCTAAATTTAAAATTTATTACTGTGTGTAAAAATGAACACAGTAACTATTATGAATATTTTGTTCTAAAGAATCTTTGTAATTTGAGGTAAAATTCTGAAATCCTGCTTAACAAAACTACAATGGAACCATTTGTAAAATAAACAAAGTAATTTATAAAAACACAAAATGAATATACAATTAGTGACATAATAGATCAAAAATCTGTTAAATGAAGAAGAGCCAAACGATGGCCGAATGGTTAGGGTGCTGGCCTTCGGAACTGGAGTTCGTGGGTTCGAGTCCCACTATGGCATGAATGTTCGTAGCTGTTCGGAATCGGCTTTAAGCAGTAGGTCCCGGTCTCATTAGCTCTTGTGTTGCAAAAAGTAGACCGTAGCGCTCCAGACCAAACCAAACCTGTTAAATGAAGTATATTAACCTATTATTAAATCATTAACTATAGTTATACTGTTTGAAAAACTAGGATAGTAATACAATAGTAGTGCAATATAGAAAGTTAAAATATAGAAGGAGTTTGGGAAAGGAATTATTATACATAGAGTAATTTTAACTTTTATATATATGTCTCTAAAAAACAAGTCAACTTTAAATAGGTCAATTACTCTATTAAAAAAAAAAAAATTATATATGCCAAAGATGGAAAAGTAAGAAGATTGTTTCTCATATAAATTATGTTCTTACTTGAAATATATAAAATTAGATAATTTTTTGTTGGATATTAATAAATATATATTCAAAAAAAAATTATAGTAGAAACTAATTTTCATTTTTATGTTAAATAAGAATTAGTATAATAAATATATGATAGTCAGAAATATCACTGTCCTCTTTGAAGTTTCACTTGTCCTTTTGAAACAGATAGATCAAAATATTCAAGATTAAAATTAAAATATCTCCTTTCCCAAAGTGTAGTAAAATAATGACATTTGACAAATGCATATATAACTATTTTTTCTTATTGTCTCTTGTGAAATTTAATTCATAATTACCCAAAAGGTACAGTATCCACCAAATCTCCTGTATTCTTAGAAGTTTTAAGTCATTATTCCTCTACTTATTCTTCAATTGCATTTATTTGAAAAGAAATCGATAGATTGCTTTGATGAATAATGTCCAAGTAATCATTTTTTTTTTTTTTGTGGGTTTCTTAACAATACACTGTTCCTTAAAATATTGTAGTAATAAATACAAAATTTTAACATTTTTATGGCTAAGCATTTTTGAGTTGTGTGCATACAGTTTTAATAAATGTTATATTGAAATTTTTCATTATATAGAGTTCTGATTACAATAAGAGGAGATGCAGAACTAGATCTTACTGTCATAAATTCAAGATTTTTACCTTCTTTGGCTAATCATGTTTTTAATTAAGCCCTATTGCATAATTACTCATATATTGAAATTATATTGAATATGCATGTTACATTGAAATTTGTCATTATATAGAGTGTAGATTATAAACAAAAGGAGTAATCAATAACTTAACATTATATAAAACCTGCATAAAATTTTTGACTTTCTACAACTAATAGTTTTTGAGTTATCAGAGATAAATGTGTAAATATGTACAGACATTAAGAAAAAAATAGCCAAAACTAGGTCAGAAATGGTTAAAATAGATATTTAAGAGTTTCAGATTTAAAGCTTCTTGGTACCTTCATACAGATATATAACTTAAAATGTTTTAAATTCTGTCAGTCATGGTCAAAATAAATATTTTTGTTGAAATTTGAACTCTGAAATTTATTATGATTATTAACTATGAAAGAGAACTAAAATATCAAAACATTTTGATGGACAACTGATAATATTAGAAAAGATTTTGAATTAAGACAGAGAGGTGTTTAAATTAGTTTCTGATCATTACATCTTTTTAAATTTTTATGTTTTAAATTTGAATGTTTTATGGATTATAAAATGTATGACATTCTTCGTAGCAAAATTAAAGTTTACATTTAGTATTACTCGATAAGATGGATTTCAGAATTATGTTTAGCATTTGCCAGTGTTGTCTTTAAATCTTTATCAGTTTCTTCAGCAGGTTATTTGTTTTTGTATACTTGTATACATTGTAGTATATAGGTATAATTTGCTTCATTAGAGAGTAAAAAAGTAAATTTTACTCTCTTGTAAAATTTTACTATTTTTTTGTATTTATTTTTTTATTAATTTTTTTTTTATTATAGAGTATAGAAAAGTCTATGTACACATTTTTCAATCCTAAAATTTATTTACATTAAAACTTGTTTTGATAATATGTATAACTTCTTCAAAACTTAGGTTTCTAGACTGGTTATACTTCATGAAGAAGCAGAAGATGGAAATGCTATGCCTGATCTATCCAGACCTGTCCAAGCAGTTAGCAAAGCAGTTGCCAACTTAGTTAAAGTGATTAATTTTATTTTCATTATTTTATAAAATGAATATTAATAAATTTATATTATACATAGCTATTAAAGTTTTTGAGTGATATTAAACAATGTATTTTCTGAAGATATAATTTAATGATACCAAATACACTGCTATTATCATGGATAATCAGTTACTTCAAAATATCTTATCTTGTTTGATAATGATTAGTTTCAGTTCTCATTTCTTATTTTGACTGTTTTGAAGTGTTTTGCTAGCATAAATAAATTCTGTAGTTCATTTAATATTTTATGCTATGCATTAACTGGTGTATTGTATTTTAATTTTGTTATTGTTTAATATACTTTATAAAGAGCAAATTTGTTATACTTATCACCTGCAAAATTTTAAATTGTGATATACAGGTTGGACGAGAAACTGTAAACAGCAGTGATGATCCAATTTTTCGCCAAGATATGCCTACTGCATTACAGAGAGTTGAAAAGGCATCTAAGCTTCTAGAAGAAGCATCTGTTATGCTAGGCTGTGATCCTTATTCCCAACCTGCTAGAAAGAAGCTTATTGAGGGTGCTAAAGGTATTCTATGTTTATAAATATGTGTAAAGGCATATTTCTTTGTTTATAAATATATAAAATTATACATTTATATTAATATATAAAACTACCAGCAATCAGTAGTGTATGTAAAATTATATTAATGTATGTTAAAAACATATAGACTATCCCTACAGTATTTAAAATATTTTATAATTAAGTGTAATAGTTTAAAAAGAATTATTGGGGATCCTATTCTGTAAAATATGTATATTACAGAGCATATGCCACAAGGAAACTTTAATTTACTGTTACAGTAATTATATAAATTTTTGGTGCATATCTTTTGTGATATTTTAGAAAATGAAAAAACATTCTCTTGTACAATGTATTTTTTATATCACATTCATATGATTTTAATAATCAATATTATTAAAACAGAGATTGCTAAATATGGCTCAGCATTGTTTTATATTATTTAAGCATCTAACTTTCACATTTTAGTGTTAAGTATTTTTAAATTAGAATTGAAGTTTTAGAAGAAAAAAAATTACATTAGGATGTTTAAAAATATACTAATGTGTGTTAAAATTATAGTCATTGTTATTAATCTAAAATGTTTTGTTGCAATCATTGATATAAATATAAATTTAAAAAAAAATCGTCTTGTAGAATGAAACAATAAAAATTAAAATTCTTGTTTTCAAAAATGAGAAGCAAGTCCATAAAGGATATTTTTGATTAACCCTTGTATTCTACCTTTAAATATATTAAACTTACTGATATTCTGTATGTCATGCAGGTAGAAATAGAATTTTCAGAATGACTATGTAAGTTAAATTGTAGTAGTTAGTTTGAAATAATGTGCTATAGAAGTGTTAAGATTTAAAAGAAAACCTATCTAGATAACAGCATTTACTGTAAAAAAAAAAAAAAAAAAAAAAAAAAGTAATATCTCAATGTTTTCAGTTAAATAACTTATCAGCATTGTGTTGTATTTTCTGTAATGTTCACTATTGATGTTTCTTTTAATGTATAAAGAGATTTACATTTGATCAGACTGCTGTTATTTGCAGTAATAAAAGTTACAAGTGATCAGATGAAAGTGAACAAAATTAGACTCCTTTTTTATGCATAGATAAAGACGACAAATTGTTTTCTAAGTTTTATGTATTCTATACCATTGTTGAAATGTTAATATGGATTTAGGGATCTATTGCAGTTATGTGTATATATATATATATATTATATATATATATATATATATATATATATATGTATATATATATTAGCATAAGGAGATTGTAGTTTTAATGTCAACTGCATGTTGAACTTTATTAGAAAGCTGCAAATTGTTATAACTTTATATTTTGTGTCAGAAGATAAAAGAATATTGTTTTATATTATTATTTCAGGCATTCTCCAAGACACCTATGCATTATTATTTTGTTTTGATGAGTCAGAAGTTCGAAAGATAATTATTCAATGCAAAAAAGTCTTAGACTACCTTGCTGTGGCTGAAGTTATAGAAACCATGGAAGATTTAGTCCAGTTTGTCAAGGTTAATTATCATCAAATTTAAATTTAATACTTTGTTCTCAATTTTTGTAATTTTGTTCATACATTACATATAAGTATAAAATTCTTTTCTATTTAAGTAACAGAAGTTTCCTGAACTGACTGGTTGTATTTATAATATTAAATGTTTAATTATTTAATTATAGCTTAATTTTGAATTGAGAAATGTTTAAATTTTATAAAATCCAATTGCATAAGAATTTATATTAAACTGATAATCATATTTAAATTTAAATTTTTTATCTTTTGTATTCTCTAGTTAGTTTTATTGTGTGTAATTAATAGGATCTCAGTCCTTGTTTGACAAAAGTATCACGAGAAGTAGATGCTAGAGAGAAGGAATTAATTCATCAAGTTCATAGGGATATTTTGATTCGATGTTTAGAATCTGTGAAGTCTCTGGCTCCTATATTGATCTGTAGTATGAAAATATTTGTTCAGATATTGAGCCAACGTAAGTATTTTCTCTTTTGTTGCTGTACTAAATTAAATTTGTTTTATATGTAAATATATATGTATGTAAGCTTCATTTTTCTATCTCTTAGCATCAAAATTGTTGAATTACTACAATACTTAGCATATGTACAGTAATATGTTCTTAAATATGAAGGAATGCTTCTTTTTATTTTCAGTATATATATATTGTCTTATACATGCAGGCAAATTCTCAAAAATTAGGAAAACCTTCTCTTTAATATAATAATTGCTTTCACATTAATTTAAAAATTAAAAATTTTTATTCGTAAGAGTAATGAGCTTACTAATAGTAAAAAATAAAAAAGAGCATGTATTAAAGTTACTCTAACAATTTCAGTAAATACTAAACTAAAAGTACTTAATGTAAACAAAATTTTTGTCAATTTTGTATAGATTAAACATGTTTAATCCTTTGAAATTTAAAATATGTGCAAAGAACTTTTTTCGTCACAGAAAAAAAAAGTAAGTTTTTATTCTTAGGATATCTTCTGTTAGGAATAATTTATTGCTTTAGGCAAAGTATGATTGTAATAGACTGTTATCTAACCATGTTTATTTTAACTAGTAGAAATGACTAGTAGAAGCATTCTGAGGTAGAGTTTAAAGAGGTTTATTAGTAACCAAACGTTTAAGTTATGAATGACTAAAGTTTTACATGATTAATTTTCACACACATTTATATGCAATTAACAGATAATAAATGTAGCATTCATGCATCAAAAGATCATTTTATCATATATCAAGTACATTTTTCATCCCAGTTTTAATAATAATTTGAATGTCATTCAGAAGAATCTGAAAACAGATGTAAGACTTAAAAATAGAAGTAATACTATTTTACTTACTGTAACATATAATAGGCTTGTTAAAAAGTACAAATCACTGTTTTAACCATTCATTTTAGGGAGGATTAGTTTTAACCAGAACTAGAGTTTGTAGGTATACAATGCATGCATCAGGGCAGTCGGATGAATAAAAAAATTTTTTTTTTTAAACCTTTTTTAGATTTAGATCATTCTCTTCAAATTAATATCACTCTTATATCTTTATTTAGGAAAGGTGAAGGAATTTTTCAAAACTGAAATGATAAAAACTTATTTGATAAAGATTTAATGCAAGAAAGATTTAATGATTTATGATTATCATCAAACTAAAGTGTAACTGTGGGAGAGTTTAAAATTATTAAATCTTATTAATTAACTGTCAAACAGGAATGTAAAAAGAGTTCATTTTAACTTTGTGTATGCATTTTCTTACTTCTGATAGCATATATTTATGTTAATAAAAGAAAATTAAATGTGTGATGTATATTTTTATTTTATTTATTTATTTATTTATTTATTTATTTATTTATTTATTTTTGTAAATAGTCAATTATTTAGAGAAGTCACATAAACATAATAGTAGTAGTTATGAATCTACCAGAAATCTATTGTGATGATAGTGGGCAGCCAAATATCTTATATGCAGATGCCTCAGAACTGACCCTGCTTGTAATTATGTATTTTTCCTTAATTCATATATGAAAGAGTGATAGGAGACAAATAACACTAAAAATTGAATGTTTCTTTTAATATATCAGAAGGAAAAGGTGTAGATGAAGCAGCTGAAAATCGTAATTATTTGGCTCAAAGAATGGCTGATGAGATAAATGAAATCATTCATGTGCTTCAGCTAACAAACTATGATGATGATGAATGGGACGCTGATAATTTAACTGTTATGAAAAAAGCACAGGTGTGTTCCTTACTTTTCTTAATTTTAACACTTTTTTCATTATTATATTGCCTGTTTTAATTTATAGTGTATATTTTATTAGAATGCCATAGATAGCAAACTTAAGGCTGCTCACGACTGGCTTGAAGATCCAAAAGCTGTACTTGGTGGTGTTGGTGAAAAATCTCTTAGATATATACTAGAATTTGCTCAACGTGTTGCTGACCGATGCCTCCCACCAGATGGTAATGCTATTCAGAAGATGTCTGGGGATATAACAGCAATGACAAATGCTTTGTGTGAACTGAGACAGGAAGGAAAGGTGATTTTAAAAAGCTTTCTTATTCTCTTAATTTTATATAACCTTTAATTTCTGCTGTTGTCTAAAAAATTTTATCCTTAAGCATTTTCATCTCCCTATATAATAATTCATCTTCGACTTTCTCAATATATTTATGTATCATGCTGTTGAGATCATTTAAACTACAAACTAATTAAAAAATTAATTCATATGAAGAACTGGAAATAATTTCTTACAAAATATGTCCATTATATAAAGGTTAAAACTGTTAAAATAAAGTAAAACTTTAAATAAAAATTATATTGTAATTAAACAAATGTGTTCATATTCTTCCTTTGCCTTAGAATTAACATAACAGCTGGCTTCGTCTAAAACTATAAATTTTGAAATCCTCAGACTACACTAAAAAATTCAGATTGCATAAACCCAGTAATCAATAAAATAAAATATACCATACTTAAGATAAAGTCAAACCAAAAAATTTTATTATTATTATAATACTTAATCTAAAGTAAGTAAATAGCAAAAATTAATAACCATATAAAATATTTTTTTTATTTGAATGAACTTGTGTAATATCTTCATAAATGATTTTTAGATGACAGGATATTTGATTCTATTTGATTTGTTGCATATGTTAATGTTTTTGTATTTTAGGGTACTACTCCTCAAGCTGAAGCTCTAGCAAGAGGCATCAGTCAGAAACTCAGAGAGCTAATAAGACTTGTTAATGAAGGTATAACAAATGTTGAGACAAATAGTGTTCAGCAGCCTGCCCGCACACTTTGTGGACGAATTGAACAAGCTAGAGCTTTCTTAGCCAATCCAGGATTTGATGATAATGGATTAGGTATTACACATCATTGTTTGAAAATTTTTTAAATATTTTTATTGATTTATTTTAAATTTAACTGCACACACACACACACACACACGTGTGTGTGCTTATTCAACATTTTACTTTTATGTCATTCAAATGTAACATTCTGTAAAATATTATGTAACTGATTTTTAAAATTATTATAAGAAATATGAGATATGTAAAAAAAATGTATTTATCTTTCTATATAAGTCAGTTTTGCTTATTTTAAAAACTGAATTATTTTAAATGTAGTTGAAAGTTTAATATTTTTCTTCAAGTAATGAATGCTACCTTACCAGGTTAATAAAATGATTATGAGGTAAAAGTATAAGGGAAATTAAATCTAATAGTGTAAAAATGAAAGAATATGAAAATATAGTGCTTGAGAATATTAATTGGTTATGAAAGGTGACTGAATCATATAACTATTAAAAAAATTTATAAGTACATGAACCAAACCTTAAGTTCAGTATTTTCTTTAAAAAATAATAAATAAAAGAAAGTAGAAGTAAAAGAATATATATTAAACAAATAATTATGATTCTTAAGTATAGTATTTGTGTACTCTGAACTTAATTGAAAACTATTAATCTTAGTTATAAAGTTGAAGTCAGAATAAGATTTATATAGCTGTTGGTTATCTTTTTAATTATGATGTTGTAGTGTATTGTGGTGATGTTCCATTCTTCATTGCAAGTTAATATCTTCAAAACAAACTTTTTTCATTGCTGAAATGTGTACTTTGTTAATGTATTTAGTAGCTTTTTAATTTGGCTTATTTGCTAAGTTATATGAACTGTATATTCAATTTTCAGGGCTTCAGGCTATTCAGCTTGTTGTTGATCATGGTAGAAGAATTGTTAATAGTTGTCCTGTATCTGAGCAGTATACTGTGCAGAAATTGTGCTCTGAAACTGAAAGCTTATCCAGACAATTAGCAGAAATGGTTCGTCATGGTCAAGTGAGTAAAAGTATTTATTATATTTGTGAAATTAGATAAAAAAGTGTAACTTTTGGATAACTTTGATTTCTAATTAGTTTCTCTTGAGCTTGTCCATACTTGTTTTGTAAGTATTTTTGTAGTTGAGATGAAGTTTGCCACATTTCAAGTAAAAGATTATTTTTATCAGTAGTAGCCCCTCAAATCTTAAAGCTTTTTGTTACTGCTTACTTGATTTAAATATGGCTGTACTTGTATAAAGAATATATAATTTAAACTTGATGCCAGTATTGCAGGATGCTACATCTTTGACAGTAAATAAGTAATTTGTTTGTTATGAGTTCCAAAACATTTGAAACTAATCACGTAATTCAAATAATTATTTCTTTCAAAATAATTAATTTGAAGGTACACATAAAATAGCTTATATTGCACAGTTAATTGCCAAGTTGGAACTGTAGCATACATATACAAAAAGTTTGTGCTTTAGAGAGTATGTTTTTTAGATTTTTATTATATTTTATTGTGTAATAGGGAAAATATCTGAATGTTATATTTTACTATATAAATTTTACAATATATTTCAGGGTAATAGCTATCAAGCATTGTCAGTAGCACAAAATATCTCAGGTAAACTGCAAGAAATAAAGAACAGAATTCAAGAAACGATTTGTAGCCGAGTAAGTTTATTTATGCATTTTTTTTTGTCTATTCAGTTTAAGTTTAACAATAATATTCAATAAAACAATTGGACATTATATTTATGATAGTCACTGCAACATTTTTTAAGCCTTTAAAGTTTACTCTTTAAAATTCTTTCAAATTTAATAAAATTAGATTATGAATGTTATCTATAAACTTTATAAATGTAAAATATGTGAATTTTTTTTACATTCCTTAGGGAGTGTGTGTGTGGGGGGGGGGGGTAGGGATTTAGGATATGTTTTAATTGTAAAACCATTCTCTTGCACAGTATGGAAATAATACTTTCATAAAAATTTTAGTTATACGGGGAAAAATCATTAAATTATGTAATACATGTGTTGCTTTGAATAGACATTTTTATTTGAGGTTTTAAGGGAGAAAAATCAAATTCCTGATTTTTTGTCATATAAAGGCAGTTTAAATAAGTATACATCTAAGAGAAAGGTAAATTAAGTATATGGCTACTATCTATTGTTTAAAGTGTCAAAAAGGTATGAAATTGAAAAGATTATTCATATGTCTTTAAAATAAGAAAAAATAAAATTTTAACTTGTCATTTCACTGCGAAACCTCTATCTGTCAAAAGGCTAAACTATAAATTCTATAAATTCCACTAAGGGCAACAGAATTATACATGGTAGGTCCAATATGGCTGCAAGCTACAAATTGGTCACACCTGTGAACACAATTTTTTTATTGTTTTAATCTTATCTAAAAACACATTTGTTGTGTTTTTTCTTTGCTTCCCCACTGTCATCATTTGTCAAAAATCCAATTATTTTAAACTTATTCTTATATAGCATGTATTTTTCTAGCATTTTTTGTTGTAATCAATTTTTTATCCTATCTAAAGTCGACAATTTAAGCAATACTTTGCTTTTTTTCAAAATGTAATAGAAATTAAATTTTATTATCAATGTGTATACTGTATTTTAGACAAAGAGTTTGATATCTATAATAAATTCTTTCTTATTTCAAATTTTTATTAGATAAGTAAACATTTGTTTAAATTGAATTATTTGTTATACATTTCATATATTTACTTCATTAAGAGATTTCATGTCAGTATTAATGTTATTACTGGAGTCAGCAATTAAAGCTTGTCTTTTAAATTTATTTAATTAAATGGTTGTTATTTAGGTTGTAAAAGATTTCATAGATATTACTACTCCACTGAAGCAGTTTACTGATGCAAGTTTGGCTCCTGAAGGTATAAATATTAGCCATTACTTTGTAAAAAAATCTAATTTATATTTAAGCATTTTAATATTAAATAGAGTATAATATAAATTTTCTTATTTCTGCATTTTAACTAGGGATTAATGCATATATATTTTACCTTTTTCAATTTTGCATCACAGTTGTGCATCTAGTTAAATTTCTATGGAACACTATGAAGTTAGACAAAATTTGAAGTATAGTTCATAACATCTATGTTTTATGTACTTCAGTGATACAGGAAAAATTGTCTTTTAGTTATCATGTTATACTTATGATCTAATCATTTTATGCAAGTGTACCAAGATACACGGATTGTGGGTTAATATCTTTTATCAGTATTTTTAAGGAATGGAGGTGATGTTGACCAATCCATAAAATTTATTTATCCTGAACAATAACCAAAAGGGTAGGGTGCTGCTCTTTGGTACTAATGTCTGCTGGTTTAAATCCTGCTGATGGCATGGACATTTGTTGCAATTTGGAGTCACCTTTAAGCTGTAGATTCCAGTCAAAATTAATCCTTCTGTAGAAAAATTCTAGGCCGTAATACTCCAAACCAAACCAAACCAAAATATATTTATGTGATTTATGTTTAACCTTTTTGGATAAGTAAATTTGTCGAATTTTATGATTATTTTCCAGTTTACTTATTATAAAGGTAATAATATATATATTAAATCAACCTCTCCCTTGTAAGGTTATATCGATAGTATGCCTTTTAAAGTTATTGCAATTTCTACTTGTTCATTTACAGCTCTAACTAGATAGAGAGGTTGCAACAATAACAAATTTACTGCATTCTGTTTTAATGATTTAAAGTAGCTAATACTTAAAAAGCAGTGATACAAATTTGTTTTCTTCAACTATGAAGTATAGGCATCTTAAAGTAAATACCTTCTTGTATTTCTGTCAGAAAAATTTCATTATATTAAACTCTTTTTTTGTGTTTACAAAAATTCTAGTGACATTTTTTTTCCCATAAAAAATAGCTTGTTCATTATTGAAAAGCAAGCTTAATTACAAAAAAAATTGCTTTATTATTTATTAATCATCTCTAACAACTAGCAAATCAATACTTATTTCACAGCTATTTCTAAATGCATATTTTGATACTTCAGATAGTTTTCTAATTCAGTGAATGAAATTTATGTGAGAAGTAAATGTGACATTTTGAAAATTTTGTATTGTAACAGGATTTGTTCAGAGTTTTATATTGTATAATTTTTAAAACTTCACCTGTTGTCTTGGGAAAAAGGGTTAAAAAGTAGTTGTGAAAATCTTGACAGATTTCTTAAAATTATTTTGATTATTTATCGCATATAATAATTTATTATTTATCACATATAACATTATATAAGATAATGAATCTTTTAAGCATTATGCCTATTTAAAATATTTTTATATTTTTCTGTAATACAGAGTGCTGTTCACTTATTTTGAAAAATTTATTTTATTAAATTTATAATAGGCACACCTAACCGGGAAATGAACTTCAATGAGAAAGCTCAGAATTTGAGTTCCTTCTCTCAACGTTTGGCAGCTACAGCAAGAAATGTTGCTACTGGAGGTTCTGCAAATAAAAAATTAGCTGAATTACTTTTGAATTCAGCTAATCAACTTGAAAGCTTGACTCCTCAGTTAATTAATGCTGGGCGCATTAGGATGTCTTATCCAGATAACAAGGTAAATTATACTTTGTTTTATGAAAAGGTATGTAATAAACAATAATTATATACCAAAGTTATGTATACAATCTTATTGCAATTTGTGTACCTTATTGTATATTTAAAAAAATATAGTATGAATGTGTGTTTTCTCTATGTATGTAATCTCTGTGTGTGTATACACACACACAATAGAAACCCAATGAGGGAGAATAAAAAATTCTTTGTTTAAATGAATACTTTGTATATGTATTATTTCTGCCTATAAAAACATGAAAATGGTACTGTGGTGTTTTATTGGTTATTTACAGTAAAAAAAATATTTATTTTAACTCTAAGTTTACGAGTGTTTCTTATATACCTATCTCTATGAACATACATCGATTAAATGCTTGAATGAATATGTATAACAGCTGTCAGAAAGCAATGTAATTATACACTATAAGTAAAAAAGGAAAATATGAGATAATACTGAGGTTTACAATAATTTGACTAATTCAAAAAATATTCTAGTATTTTATTTTTCAATACTTGATATAAGCAACTAAAACCTTCAAAATAACTTCACACTCTGACTTCAAATGGTATTCTCAGTTTTGTTCATTCTACTGTTGCTTATGGCTTGATTCATTTCAGATAAAAATATCAGATAATGGATCAAAGTATTGTTAGTGCATTCCTATTTATTCCTGTTGTGCTGTTTGCATGAGTAGAACTTATTTACTAAAAGTTTTGTCTACGATATGATCACGTCAAATTGACTTATAACCATAGATGTAGGTATACCTCATAGAAAACTTCAATATTTCAACGCTTTTAAAGAAAATAGACTTCAATATATATTTACCTCGTTCAGTGGATGAAAGTCAGTACAAGAGTTAAATAAAAATGCAAAAGGTTTTTGTAGTTTTCCTTATAAAATTCAAAATGACGTGTCTCATTAACTTAGTGTTAATATCTGTAGACTATAACAAAAAAATTATAAATGTTTCATGGAAAATATGTAGTCCCTTCATATAACTGAATGAGATAAAGTAAATAATTATATAGATTTTATGGGAGTATTTCTGATTATCAAAGAGTACTTTGTATAAGTGATTTTTCACTGTATATAAAATCTGCATATAAAATTTGCATATATTCATACTTTCCTTATAATAGGATATCATAAATAATGCAAGATATCATTAGAAAGTTTATAATAAATTTAATTTTTAATTTTGTTGTAAATATTTGACAAAAATTTGATGTATTGAGGCTTTTGACAAAACTAGAAACTTATAGTAATTGCATATCTAGGCTGCTGATGAACACTTTGAAAACCTTCGCAAGCAGTATGCAGAAAGTGTACAGAAAATGAGAAGCCTTGCAGATGAAGCTACTGATACACTGACATTTATTAAAATGTCTGGTAAGTTTGTAAATATAATTAGTCTTTCAGCATTTCACTGAAGGTATTTTCAAATGTTTTATGTACTTACAATATAAATAAATATACCATACTAAGCCATTAATTTCTGAACTCTGACATTTTTATTGAATCTTATTGTTAGGATTGCCAGACAACTTTTTTAAAATTTATTTTAAAGTAAAGAAAAACAAGTAAAGATTTCATTTTTAAAATGATTTATTACCCATTAAAGTTATCTTTAGATTTTAACATTTTATTATTTTAATTACAAAATATCTGTAAGACAAAGATAACATTTTAGAGTTAATATTTTAGCGTAATGTTTCTCTTTTCCTTTTATATAATATGAAAGATTTACAGTTGGTTTTCACAATTATATATTCCATATTTTAATGCTTTATAAAACAATAAATTTTTTACTTTTTTTCTAAATATAATTGATTTTTTTTTTCAACATTTACTTTTTAAAACACTGGACTATTAACTTTTCTACATGTTTATTTATTTTCGTTTTACAGTTTAAAAGGCACATTCAGAGTTTGAACTAATCTAATCTTGAATTAATATTTACTTTTTTACGTCTTATAGTTTTTTAAAAGAAAAATATGTAAAATGTCAATATGCTGATCAAATTTTTTTGCTTATTTGCTTGCATTTCATATTATATAGTCTGAGATTTTATTTGTAATCTATGATTTGAATTCATTGAAGTCTATTCATTATATTTGTAACTATGAATTACTTTAAAATGTAATTTTTTCTGTTTAAAAGACTTTAAATAGTTTTTTTTTTCATTTAAGTATTTTATAAACAGTTGTTTTTTTTTTATAGAGGACAATATTCAACAGCATACTAAAGATTGTGAAGATGCTATTGCAAATCGTGCATCACAAAAGATGGTTGAAAATGCATCTTCCATTGCACGTCTAGCAAACAGAGTACTCATGGTTGCCAAACAAGAATCAGATAATTCAGAAGATCCTTATTTTGTGGAAAGAGTTAATCAAGCTGCTGATTTATTACAGTCCAGTAAGTATAACACTTAATTTTTTTCAATATATTAAATTAAGCATTCTGTTATTGGAAGTTCTTTTATATAGTTGATGCTTCTCTATATATGGAAGACTTGAAACATATTGCAATATTTCTTTTTGATTTGCAGCAACTGTATATTTTTCTTTTTGGGATGTATTCCTTAATTTTATTTATTTTTACTCAAGAATGTAATTAAAAGAAAAAGTCATATTTTAACAATAAAAGATATAGTTGATTGTATATATTTGTGTCATAAAAGCATATTTATGATTTTCACCATATTTTTTTTCATTCTTGCATTAAATTCAAGATATAGAGAAATCTTTCTCTTAAAGTTAATAAGTAGATTTTTGTGAGCTTTTAATCCTTTTCTTCTCACTTCTAACAAAATCACGGGATGAAATTTGGTACTCTTTCTCATATCTATGTTATTTCTGAGCTGGAGTGTTTTAAAAGTAATATACCAAAAAGATGTAGAATAATCCTTTTCTTTCACCCAGAACATTTCTTTGCATACCTTATGACAGTACTAGACTATTTATATTATAATTGGAGATAAATGATTTATTTTAAACTGGATGTAAGATTTTATACAGTGTTTTTAATAAAATAAAATGGACACTTTTTTTACTATCTTGAAAATTGTGTGATTTTAAGGGATTAAAAAATGAAGTAAGTTTTTAAGTATTTTCTTTTCTAGTGTTTTGAAAAGTTGTATGAATTAATTTCCAATAACATTTAATTAGGTTATTGTTTTCATCTTACTAAACGCATAAAAGGTTACTATCAATTTTTAAATGGTAAATTTAAAAAATGTTTATATTTTTATGCATAGTTTTATTATTTTTTTCTCCAAATAGCTGTAACTCCAATGGTTCAAGATGCCAGATATTTAGTTTCATTCGACATATCTAATCCTGAGGCAGTGGCTCGTTGGCGAAGCAGTAATAAAGCAGTGAGTGATTCTTAAAATGGTATTCTTTTGAAAAACGTTGTAATCATATCTTAAAAGCAAAATCTATGGGGTTATTCATTTTTATTTCCTTATTTTTTTCTGTGAAAAGTTCTTCATATCAGGATTTTCTTATGCATTAAATAGTATTCAAATAGCATAGTATGATTTACAAAAGTAACACTTATCTTCTATTCATCATAGAGTTTTATTCTTTGTGCTAGTTAGTAAAATTATTTTGTAGGAATGATTTACTAGTCTACGTAATTAAAGTACCATTTAGATGCTTCATATTAGACTTCATTCTTCTTTAAATTCCTTTTGATCATCTCCTAATATCTGAGAAATTTCAGACATTAGGAATTCACTAAATAAAATATAAAATGAACAGTTTTCAGACACAAGGGGGAAACATTGATACTTTAATGTCTGAGAATGAGCTTAATTCTTTCTGAGCATTTTCTTGTTTAAAAAATAGAATACTTGTAATATTTGCTTACTATTAGTTCTTAGCATTATTAAAACTGCTTTATTAGTTCTTATAAGTTTTAAAGCAAGTTGTGAATTTTAAACTTTAGAAAATGGATTATGGCTCTGTTAAATCAAAGATTTTGTTAAATGCTAATCAATTTAGTTATTGTGAAATGTTTTTGTACAACCTTTGGACTCACTTTTGAATGTTCCTAACAGGTAATAAAATAGTCTATTGTGTTTCATTCCTCCTACATTTTACATATTTGTCAGAAAAGTCATATCTTACATCACTGCTGTGACCTTATTCTATGTTTAATGAAGTTACAATTCAGACAGTGTTTACCAAATTTGATATATTTAAGACTAAATTTTTTAATAGAAAATATTTTAGTTTCTATGATTATCACACAGGATAATTTTAAAAGAAATTTATTTTATAATACTAAAATATTTTATTTTTATTGAATGTTTACTCTGATATTTTAAAAAAAATTTATCATTTGCCAGCAAAATGAAGAGCCGTGATATTTGATACTCTGAAAGATAATTTTTTATGTTTTTATTTCAGTTAATTACTGCTGTGGGCCAAGTTCATTATGCTGTGATGGTTACTCCAGATGTACCACCTGAGGTGCCTCCACCACCTGATATGAGCATGTTGAATCTCAATGGTTAGATCACAATTTTAATTCATTACTTATTTTCTTTTATGCATAGTTTGGTTTATGTTAGTCATTTTATTTGTTCCAAATGTCTGACTGTTATGTTTACATTATATATTAAACTCTTTTTTGCAGGTCTTAATATATTTTATTTTTAAAAGTATTACAGTAATTTGATAATGAACTGTGTTTAATAAGTTGCAGAGTATTATTTCATTCCAGTTAATATAAGCATTTATCATTAAACTTAAGTTGTATAGTGATGATAAATTGTGTCATGAATTTATGAAAAATGGTAATCTTCATCTTGTGTAAGTCTTGCAGTAATTTATGTGCTTTCAGTTTAGTCTGAAACAGTATTAGCAACTAATTGTTATTATTATTTTTTAAGAAATACTAAAAATGATTCTATGGACTGCAACATATTATTACAGCAATCATCATAGTACTTGTCATTACAGCTCATAAAATTATGTCAGATGCATTGTGTTTATACTAAAAGTAGCTTGCTGTTATTAAACATTGGTTTTATTGAAAATGAATAGGAATTTAAATTTCATTGCTCAGTTATCAGAGAAATAAAATTGTTTCAATCAATTTTAATTCCTACATTTGGTAAGAATTTTCTTGTAAAGTATTTTGTTTTAATATTTGGGACTCTTTTAGTTGCAAAGCCTCTTCAAGAAGTGAGTGTTCCAGATTTTGAGGAAATTTTTAAAGTTGAAACAAATACTTTTACTACATCTGTTCCTCGTTATATACCACCAAAGAGAGGTACTTCATAGATGTGGAGTGTGAATAATTAGATGCTAGATCCCATCTATTATGGTTCTTCAGAATATATTAACAGATTATTCCAAATTCAAAGTGTAGTTTATTTTGAACATAGAAAAGATGTAATTTCATTTTGTTACATTTAAATCGATCTGTCTTTGCTTGTGTACCAAACTTAATTATCTGGTATTATTTTTGTCTCTAATGTGATTATTTATTTTGAAATGCCTTAGTAAATATTCTTCAATCCTTCTATCATTAAGATTATTCAGAAATTTATTAATCATAATACTATTCAGTTTAATTTTCAGACTGTATTAAATTTTTCTATTGCTAAGCTCTGTACAATATGTTATTTAATACTCTATCCATCTGCTTCCTAGTGTAATTTATTGGAAAACTTTAAATGAACTGTTGCTTATGTGTACAGTAAGTTGCTGATGTTTAATGGTATTACTTGGCACCACAATATAGAACTCCATTTAGAATATAGTTTATAAGATTACTACAAATTTATAACACAATAGAAAATTTACAAAGGGTTGAACATAGCTTTCTCTTTTTAATTATGTATAGAGTATAATAGCTTAAATTATAATTTACAAAAACCATTTTTAATAATGGATCTTAAGTTTTTTGTAACTGCGAGTTTAGTATAAAATTGATTCTAACGGAGTATTAATATCTGAATGGTAGTTTAATTGTATTTAGTCAATTATGATAATTATTTATATATTTAATAAATATATTTTCGAATTGATAAAAGATGTTTTTACTTTTTTGAATGAGGAATTTTAACGTTTTCTAATTTTGATTTTAAAGGATAGAAGACAAAAAAGTAAGCAGGACAGTAGCTATTTTTCTTTCATTTGGGGGCCTAATGAGTGATTTCTAATGGGTTTTATAGCGGACTCTTTAACGTCTCTCAAAAACCATACTTTTTCTCCGCAGAGTTTGTGACGTCAACGTTCATGTCGACACCGAGCGCCTATGCTGTTTACATGTTAAAAGGCGACTTTTAAATTTGTTTTTGTGTAAAGTATCGCATATAACAGAGATTTTTTTGTTATGTCTGGCATTAAAAAATCATACTCTAAATATTGTAATGTGCCACTCTGTAAAAATACAACAACTAATCGCAATAAGAAGCTATTTTTCAGCGTCCCAAAATACCCACATACACGTAAAATCTGGACAATTGCGATGAAAAGGGATGAGAAATTAAACCCCAAATTATCATATAAATCATCTTTATGGGTTTGTGAAGACCATTTCTCGATAAGTAAATACTTACTTTTGTTTAAATATTACTAATTTAGAACAATTAAAGTATATAAAAATACATCTATACCTTTAAAAGGATTGTTGATTAACCACTGCTATTTAACTTTTAAAACTGCTAATTTTCGAGTATTATCACAGAGTTCAAGTACAATAAATATTTTATAAAGCATATAAATATCGAAAAACATATAAATATCTAAAGCATATAATTATCTAATAAATAACTTGGGGGAGGGGAAGGTTATGTATTTTCAAGGTATTAAAAATATTTTCTTCAGAGATGCATACTTTCTTATGTATCAAATGTAACAGTGATATTTTTCGATTAAATTGGTGACTAATTTGAAAAAAAAAGTATAATATTTTTAAAATACTTAATAATAATATTACTTTAAAAATTAAATTTAATTTGAGAAATTTTATACATTTTTTAATTTGACATTAATATTAAAGGCAATAAAATTGTATTGCTATTTAAAAATGTA
Organism: Pardosa pseudoannulata; assembly: GCA_032207245.1. Taxonomy (NCBI): domain Eukaryota; kingdom Metazoa; phylum Arthropoda; class Arachnida; order Araneae; family Lycosidae; genus Pardosa; species Pardosa pseudoannulata. The sequence goes on along the minus strand of CM063497.1, from coordinate 83,048,142 downwards.
TAAATAATTAAGTAAAACCGTTTAAAGATTTTAAATTTCTTTTCATCATATTTAAAATATCTAAGAATTGGTTTGGTTTTGGAGTGCTACTGTCTACTTTTTGCAACACGAAGGCTAATGAGACCGGTCTCACAATAAATATCTCTTCTAATTTTTATTTTAATATTATATCCGTCTCTATTTATAAAAAACGATGCTACTACAAATGTGTGTGTATATGATATATGTATATTTATTTGACTTGTTTGTGTTTACAAAGAAAAGAGCTGTGTTTAGCATGAATAAAGTATTAATACATGTTAAGTAAAATTGGAAAAAAATATAAATGATTTTACACACCTTTGGGTTTTAATTCCTCGTATTTCTGCTCCCATAAAATCCGGGTTTTTTGCCAAGAAAGAAAACATTGACATGCTGTCAATTTTCGGGAAGTTGTCTGATTGTCCTTTGGTAAATCCAGGTAGAAGAGGCATTTATGACAAATTGAGATAACTAAGCTATCTAGATCGATAAAATAAACCTTGAGGTTTAAATAAAAATAAATTTTGATAGCTAGAAAATTTCAGGAACTTGCAAAAACAAAATCGGAAAATAGTGCGCGCTTAAAAGCAATACAAAAATATTGGTCTGCATGAACGATGACATCACAACCAATCACGGAGCGTTTTGATGTCACGTGATTTTCGCTTAACTTTAAAATTATTTTTTAAATGATGGACCCAGTTTTTTACATTTTTGAGAACATTTTTGGAATCTACGAGTCTGAAATTATCAGAAAAACACTAAGTTGTTCGAATCCCCCACATGTGCGAATTCCTCATTCCACGGTTTTTAAAATTGAAGAATGAAAACTTCATTTATATAGGTTAATTTTATTATGAAATGTGATATTCTATTTGCCTTTTTTTCTAAGTTAGATTAATTTTATGTGTTTTTGGATAAAATTTTGAAATAAATTGATCATAAAAACTTGTATTATAATTTATTCAAACTTTACTTAAATCATTTAAAATATAACTGATATATCATTTTTGTAAACATTAAATAACTTATATATTTCTTAATAACTTATATATGTGATATTTCTTAGGAGTATGATATGAATTTGAGGGAAAATATTGAATATATCTGGTATTATTAATTAAATTAAAATCATGGAAGTATAACTTTTAGTCTCTTTTGGGTTTCTCTCTTCTAGTTTTACAAACCATCTATTTATTTTAAAGTATATATGACATTTATTGTAAAGAAAATCTAACATGTGTTGGAAACTTGTTTTCATAAGTGTTTTTTAGTAATTAGTCCTCAAAGAAAAGTTATCTATAAAATGATAAACAACAAATTAGGCTTATATATGTTTATATATATCTATCTATCTATCTATATATATCTATATATATATATATATATATATATATATATATATATATATATATATATAAAAAGCCTTATATTAAAGAATTTGCTTCTTTGGTCTATGGGGTTAGAACAGACATTTATAATGTCAATAATCAATTTTAGAACAAAATATTCTGAAGAATCATGGCCTTCATTAAACTGCATGAGTGTGTGATCCAAACTAATAATGCATGTTTTCAGCTAATTACCTGGTTTGATTAATGATTTATATATTTATTTTTGTTATAATAAATCAAAATATAAAATTGAAGGTTTCTGAAATATATTGCCTGTGCCTAATGAACTTTAAATAATATTGATTTTGAGTACAAGTGAAGCGTCAATATGTAAAATGCTAATTAATTTTATTTTTGTTATATGTTTAACTTCAGAAAGTGTGATTTGAATGATAAGTTACAAATTATGAACTGCAATATTCTTTTTCTTTTTTGACAGTCTGAATGATATAGAAATTTTCTCTTTCACAAAAGTGTAAATTTTAGAATGTTTTTCTTACAGAAGAACATTTTTCTATTCATTGTGTAATATATAAGCTGATATCTCAATGTTTCATTGTAGTTTTTTTTTTTTTGTTGCTTATTACATTTTCACTTAGAACTTATCTGCATATTGCTTGTTTTTGTGATATGAATGAACCAAAATGTTTGTTATGAATATAATTGTTTATGTATTTCTATAAAATACTGCTCTAAAGTTTATTATAATGTATCTAAATTTGATATACTGATATTATTTGCGACACCTTTTTCTGACGGAATGATGAGCTTTCTGATATTGTTCAATATTTCATTCAAACACTCAACCTGGTGAGATTTAGTGTTTTAGTATTATGCAATTTCAATTTTATAAGATAAATTAGTCAATACTCTGCAGATATTTGAACTCAAATAAGCACAATGGTTATTTAATTCTTCAGAACAGTTTTACTATAATTTAAAACTGCTATGAATTAATAGGGATTATTAATTACAATATTTGGAAGAATATTGTTATAATTGCTTTTTCATTGTCTTACATTCACATGCTCAGATTTAGTTAAAAATATATTGCTAAATATCCAATTTTAAAATTGCCATCACTTGATATTTATTCACTTAAGATTTTACTTAAATAAAATACATTCTAATCCTATTATAAAATAATTCCAATTTTTAAATGGTAAATTAATTTTGTCCTCTATACTGTATAAGATTTTATCTGTTTAGTACTAAGTATTTTCATAACTTTGATAAACAGATGTCCATACAGGTATACCTAATAAATTTGTTATTTACTCCTATAGCAATTTCTGTACTTTTTTGTAACATAGAAAACAAGCTTTATGATTTAAAATACTAATTATTAAAAAAATGTATGTCTCTCAGTTCATATACTTATCAAATGAAATATAAAAATAAATATAAATGTATTTGTGTAAGTAATATTGAAGAATATATATACTTATATACTCATATAGTATGTGTATGTATGTATCACTGTATATAATATATTTATTATGATTAAGTATGAAATTAACACTCATGTTGCTATCTATTGATGTCTACCAAGAGTTATATCCATTAAGAGGTAGTATCCTATAATGATGTGAATTAGTAAGATTTTGATATCAACCGTACTTTTTACAGTATAATGCAAAATTTGGTTAGTTTGTATCAAGCCATGTAAATTATATATATATATATATATATATATATATATATATATATATTTATCTATTCTCTCTCTCTCTCTCTCTCTATATATATATATATATATATATATATATATATATTTATAGAACAAATATATATTTAAACAAACAATGATAGATTACATAGGCATTTCTCCCAATTTTGAACTTAAAATTTTTCCTTTATCTTAGATGAAGCACCACCTCGTCCACCTTTGCCTAATTCTGAAGAGAATCCTCCCCCTCGTCCACCTCCACCTGAAACAGATGATGAATTTGAAGCACACTTTCCAGTAATTCAATCTAATCAACCAATTATGGTAAGGACTTTTTCTATAGAAGGTAGATTACTTACGGTGATTTTGTATCATTCATATTAGATTTCTACAACTCTGTGGTAATAGGGAAAATTGTTCTCCTTCTGGGTGGTTTGCATATCAAGATTTCTCTAAACAAATTTTTCTGTGTGATAGAGCAAAAATTTTAATATTTCAATAAAAGCTCTTTCTATAATCTTAATATATACTTCATTTTCAAAAATATCTTTACTTCCATAAATTAATGGATTTCTCAGAAACTGTAGACTATGAATTTATGAATTTTTCTGGAATGCTACATAAAGGCAACTTGCCTCGCTTGCTTTCAAACCCGGAACCTCCCATTCACGAGTCCCCTGCTTTACCGACTGAACTACGGCATCTTTGATAGAAATGAACAATATTCACTACAATATTGTGACACGTATATACAGAAAAAAATTAAGGAAACTGCTTTAGGTATATAATTATAGCAGGAAATAACAAAAGTAACAATAAAATGTGGCAGAGGTGGTCAGAAAAATGGAGCCTTATGAACTTAATATCCAATGTGATGTTTACTGATGTGTACAAACAAATTACCATGTGTTTTCATGCTGTCAAAAACATTGTTAATCATAGGTTAGAGAGTTAAACTTCACTCTTCTAGTTAAAATGTCTTCAGAGCATTTACATTTCTAAGAGTAGGATGCCTATATGAAATTGCTCTTCTAAGGTTGTCTGATAAATTCTATATCTGGTTAAAATCAGGCGACTTTGCTGGCCCTGGTATTTGCTCATTGTCTTCAATTTCAAGGAATTTGTCAACAGGGCTTTCTCAATGTGGAAGATCTTTTTTGTCCATAAATCTAAAGTCAGATCCATATGCACCTCTGAAAAAATTCACTTAAGGCTCCAAGACCTCATCCAAATATCTCTGCGTGATCATAGATCTGCTATTGAAAATATATTGGGGAGTATGTCCATTGATCTTTGTTGTTCACCATACCATAATGCCTCCACTATCAGAATAGTTGCATTACATGTTTTAGAGATAAATTTATGTTTCTGACTCCCTATAGATGTAAAAATACTTAGAATTGCCTTTAAAACTCAACCTTGACTCATTAGTATAGAGAACAGGGATCTATTGGTGTTCAATCCAGTTTTTATGTTTTTTGCACAAATTAAAGCAATTCTTCTAAGAAGACAGCAAAAGCCATGATAAAGCTGTTCTTGAGGCACCTGCAAGCTCTGAACTTAACTGGAAAGCAGTAGACTTCCTGTTATGGCAGGCAGTTATTGTCAAATATTGATCTTCAGCAGCAGTTGTCATTTATTTATGACCTTGTACAGGCCTTCTACAAACAGTTACATCATTTTGAAATTGTATCTATAAAATTGAGGCTGTTTGTCTGATATGAAGTATTCAGACATATGGCTGTGTTTCTGTGTTTGGCTGCCCAGTTTCTAAATGTCCCATGAATAACCAGTTCACAGATACTACAAATTGATTTGAGTATTTACACACAGAAATCATATGCTGTATTGCAGAAATTTTCTTAAATATTCCATTCGTACAAATCACTATTCAACTTCAGATGATGTAAGGCTAGATTTGCATATTAGTTTGATTACTTTAGATTAGATAGTACTAATTAGGTTTTTTTTCACATATTTCCTGGAAACAGGAATTGTGATAAATTAAAATAGATGAGATTTATTGAATGTTTTATCATTATTTTTGAGTCTATAAAAATAAATTTGGTCATAAGTATATTTTATTTAAGTTTAATCATTTAGTATTTTTCATGACTTTATTTACATAAGAGTGTTATTCAACTAGGAGACAAGTATTGTAACTCTTAATTTTTTTAATTAAAACAATAGAACTGTCAAGGACTAATGTTAGAATAAAAATTTCAATTTAGGTTGCTGCTCATGGCCTTCACCAAGAAGTCAAGCAGTTCTCAAGCAAAGACAATGAATTGATTGCTGCTGCCAAGAAAATGGCTCTCTTGATGGCAAAACTCAGTCAGTTAGTGAGGTAATTGCTTGATATTTTATATTTTTACATCGATATTTTTTTTTCTTTGGAACAATTATAGTAACTATTAGTAATAATGCTATAATGTCTTTTATAATCATGTTTATTACTGTATTGTATTATTACTTATTACTGTTGTATTATTGATTGTGGTATATAATGCTTATTGTAAAAAAGACTTAATTTAAATATTTTAATTTTCATGCTTACAAACTGTTTGTATTTGATTAAAACACATTTCCCTAAAAATGTGCTTGTCAGTACATTTGTCTTTTTTATCATTATCAGAACAGGGGGTCTGTTCAGACTTTTCAGACTGTTTTTGTAAAATTGTAAAAAATTTACTCATAATTTTCAAAACCTGATATTAATGTTAAATCTGGTTCTTTCAACAAAGGTTCTGTTTAGGATTTTGTCAAAATAGGATCCTGTTCTTATAAAAAATATACTAACTTGTGAATCTGAAACTAGTACCCATAGTAATAAGTTCCATTTTAGAGAAAGTCATAATATGTATATTTCTGTATCTAAAATGATGTACATTATAAATTACATTAGAAAGTTAACATTACAAATTACATTAAATGATTATGCTCCTCTTAAATCTATTTTCATTTTAGGGAGAGTTAATCTGCATTGAGAAAAGTTAATTTTTATTAAGGTAATACAAATTTGTGAAAAACTAGTTTTTCTCCTGAAAGAATTTTGGGAATGGTTCATTAATGTACCTAAATTTCACGTAAATAGACTTCTGCAGAAATATGATAAAAAATTTATAAAAGATTTTCAAAAATAAATCTTGGAATATTTAAAGAAATAAATTTTTTTTAGATTCTGTGCATATTGGAACATGTCATACCCCTTTGTCTCTAAAGTGTCACCACCTTAGAAACTAGACTATTCTCTAACATTGTGTGTTTCTTTGCTACCTTTGTTTTCATTAAACATACTTTGCTGTTATATAATATACCTCCATAAAATTTATTTGACAGCTTTTCCTTTAATAATTACATGAAATTAATTTTCAACATGATTTTTGAAACAGCACATAAATTGTTACATTCTGCTATAACTATGATTTAAATTTTTCCATGTATAATGTTTAGTAAACTTTTTAAAATTGTATAATATTAGAGGTGACAGTGGATCCAAGCGAGATCTGATTACCTGCTCAAAAGATATTGCTGAAGCTTCAAAAGAAGTTACACGGTTGGCTAAAGAGTTAGCTGGGATGTGTACTGACAAAAGAATGAGAACGGTATGTTATTTATTTATATGTAATTCATTCACCTGTAATAAATTGTAAATTAATATATCTTTTTATATTAGAGTTTAAATATTTTGTGTACTTATATTTAGAATTTTACATTCAATTTTGTCACTTTTTATTTATGTATTTTATATTTATTTCATTATTCTAGCATAAAAGTGGGATGCTAGCTGTCATATTTTCTGAGTAGTTTTAAGCACAGGAATAATTTTAAATATGTAACAAAAACGCATAGCTGCCAACTTGTAAAACTTTTCTGTACAAAATGAATTTACACATACATGTAATAAAATAAATAATATAGGTAATTTTAGAAAGTATGAATTTTAATAAGTTAAAAATACAAGAAGATATACTCTCAGATTCTGGATTAAATTATCAAAAGTAATAAGAAATGTAACTCTTTAAAGCAAAATTGTAATAGTTTTTGAAAAACATATGACATATAACAACATATAATCAGTTTAAAACAAGTAATTCTGAAAACATAAATTGCAGGTAGTTCCTTTTTGTTTATTATTAAATAATGAATATTTTGTTACTATACATTCAAAGTACTGATACTTCCATCTGTTAGTTGCATTGTTTTTCATTTAGCATCATGGTAAGGAAGTAAGCTGTATGTGTACATGCATATACTCCTGTTCTGGACTTTGTGACATGGCAGTTATTAATGCTGCCAATAACTTTAACTGATTTTTAAATAAGTGAACTGTATTGAGCTGTCTGGAATAGACTATCAGTTATACCAAAATTTGGTGAAGGATTTAACAAAAAAAATCTATATGTACATAGTTAGAAATGTTTATATGTCTTAATTATAACTTGTCAGTCATAGTATTCAGAAGTGTGCTGCATGTGTAGGTGTATATAATATATCATTAATAAGTTAAAATTTCATATGAATAAAATTGCACTAATTTTAAAATTAGAATGTTGATAGCTATGCAGAAGCAATTATTCATGACTTTCCATTTTTATTCCATTGAAAGAAATTTCTATTCTGTTATTAATGAGTATTAAAAAAGTTTTAATCCATCTATTAGTTAGCTATTTATAAATAATTATTTTATCAAACTCTGTTAAACACTTACTTCTGTATTACTTTATAAAAAATATACACATAACCATTTTAAATATTCTTCATTGGGGATTTTGTTATTTTCCCCGTATATATAAATGAAAGAAAGCTTATAAAATTCAAATATGATTGTTAACTATAATGTAAATTTATACCCAATTCCAGTACAATGTCATATTTTATATAGATGTATTATTATTATTTGCTGATACATATATATTACCATCTCTTTCTATTTATGATTTAATTGCAAAAGTAGCTAGGTATTATAACTTCCAGAAAAATAATCATCTTTAATAATTGATTTCATAGAAACTGTATATGTGTATTGAATAAAAATATTTTTAAAGCTTACTATGCTCTGAAGCATTCCATTTATTTATTTTTTTATTTAATTATCTTTTAATAAAAGAAGTTTCTAAACAATGCCCATGTTTCTGTTTTGCAGTGTGTTACATTTTCTAAATAAAGAACAGAAATCAAATTATAAATAGAATGTAGTGAAGTGTAAGCTCTAAATGTGTTTAACAATAAATAAAAACACCTTTTCCATAATCACTTTCTTCTATATATTTTATGTTTGTTTTCTTATAATATTGATAATTTATATTGTTTGTAAACCTATTTTACAGAATATACTTCAAGTTTGTGAACGAATTCCTACAATTGGTACACAGTTGCGAATATTGTCTACTGTTAAAGCAACTATGCTTGCTGGAGAAGGTGGGTTCTACTATTGAATTGAAAATTAAATTATTCATGTTGCTCTTAAAAAATTGCTTTGTGTGGTTTTCACTTTGGTACTTCTAAACTTTTAGTATCACATGAGATCCAATTTTGATGTTATGTTAGAATTTTAAATGTTTTTATCTCTAATTATCATATATTAAACGCCTTTTTCTAAATAAATATTGCTGCAAACTATATAGTTAGTTAATAACTGTAATTGTGTATATCTTACTTTTATATAGATCCAGTATCTATTGCGTAAATGTAAAAGGTTTTCTGTTTTGGGAAAACAAATCTATATATATGATTTCTACAGTGATAGAGGTTTTAAATATGCAACAAATTTTAAATTATAAACTTTTTAGAATACTGAACTTAAGCAGCAATAAATGTAAACCTATATAAATAAGGTAGAAATAGAAAGAGAATGTATGCAGACATCTGTTTAGCAGCTTCAAGAGAGCTGTATTTTCAGTGTGAGCAAGCTAAGTGGCCTAAAAAAAAAGGCTCAGTTCACTTGAATTTAAAGTTCAACTCCTGTGACTCCTGTATAGAAGAAACCTGTGATAAAGTTTCTTCTATACTCTAAATTGCTTAAAAAGCTGTTAAGACTTTTTAAAGGCAATATATATATATATATATATATATATATATATATATATATATATATATATATATATATATATATATATATATATATATGATTTTAATCCTTGATATGCATTCACCATTTACTTAAATCATTGTCATTGATGTACTTTGTTTACACCATACCTAAACTTAATTATATTTTTGAAAAAATTTGAATTTTGTTCTAATATGAAAATCATTCTCATAAAAAGTTTTATGTTGAATATTATTTTTACATAAGAGTTAAAAAAAACTTTCTTTTAAGTATGATAGTTATTTAAATATTTTCCTCTAAAGAAGATATCTGGTCCAATTTTCTGTCAAATTGTAAATTGTTTGAATCATTGCCTTTAGAAAATTTTTATATATAGTTGTAGATCATTTAATTATCATTATCGTAGTATTTACTCTTTATAGCTGCCTCTTTCAGTTAATTATAAGTATAGTGCATTGAAATATTTTTAAATGCTAAATTTATACAGTTTTTAATAAATATTAATTTAGTTATGGATTAATTTAACTGTAATAATTTTTCAGGCACAGATGAAGATTTAGAAGCTACAGAAATGCTAGTTGGAAATGCACAAAATTTGATGCAGTCAGTAAAAGAAACAGTGCGTGCCTGTGAAGCAGCTTCTATAAAAATACGCACAGATTCTGGCATGCGTGTAAGATGGATCAGAAAACAGCCTTGGTATCAGTATTAAAAAAGTTAATCAAAAGTTGTGAAAGGTCTAAAATTTTGTATTAGATATTAGAAAATATTCATGTTGCTCTTAAAAAATTGCTTTGTGTGGTTTTCACTTTGGTACTTCAGATCTTAAGAGATACAGTGGCCATCCCTGTGTTCACTCATGTGTAAAACTTAAGAATGTCCTTTGTTTATTCCTGCATATTTGCTTTGCTTTTTTACTTTTGGTAGAACAGTTTATTAAGAGAATTTAACATGTGTACTCTCATTGAATGACTTATTTGTACTTAAATAAGCTTATCATTTTAAGTATCATTTTTATTAAATTTCATTAACAACTATGTTAATATTTCTCATACTTATTGTAATGTCAATTTACTTTTTGTGTTTACAAACTATATTGTGTTAACAGTCATAGTTTTTGCAATTAATAATAAGGATTAAGATTAGGAAGTTAAGGACAGATTGTTATAACTATATTACAAAATGTTATGAATATGGCACATATTTATTAAATTTTATGCTTCCATTCATATTACTCCCTTTTGTTTTATATTATTTTTCAATCATTCTTGTGTTCTGACCAATCAATTTTTCCTTTTCTATTATTCTAATAATTGTTTCTTATTTTTATATATGTATATTTCATATATTAACATGACATAATTATATAAATATATGTATTTGTTATGATTCTGCAAGTGCCTTTTTAACATTTATAATTTTATTTCCTTAACAGTTTATACATTGTTAATCTGCTATATTAATACCTGTTAAAGTGGTTTATTAACTTTATGCTATTGACTATGAAAGAAATTATCTGTTTCTTTATACATGTCAAACAGTTTATGAATAACTTCGAATTCTATTATTATTTTATGACAAAATGTTATAGTGTACTGTTATCAGAAAAAAGGGAAATACCTATTTCATTATGCATTTCAGATTAATTGTGAGTAACTTACAAGTTCCAACTATTTTTATATAAAAAAAACCAATGATTCAATTTATTTATATACTAACTCAACAATTATAAGTAATTGAAATATTTTGGGTACCAGAATCATTTTATTTCTTTAGAAATGGAACAAATATTATAAATGATTGAAATATTTATGGTACCAGAATCATTTTATTTCTATACCAATGCAAAAATATTATTAATGACTGAAATATTTATGATGCCAGTCTATAGTTCCTTATAAGTGATCTTGAACTTTTCATGTAATTCATAATTATATATTTCCTTCCTTTCTCTTATTTTAAATTAAAATACTCCTTTCTGAATTTTGTGAAGAACTGTTGCCTTATTGCTGAGTAGATTTGCAGATTTAGGAATGGAATGCTTAATAATAATAAAATATTTCTTTGATTAAGAAGGACTGTGGACAACAGTTATTTACTATGTTGTAAAATGGATTTAATATTTGTTATTGAATTATTCAGTGTGCAATATTTAATGGTTTGCAATAATAATGCAAAGATTTTTCATCCTTTTCTCCTTGCCTGTAGTGTGTGGATGCTGTATACCAGCTTTTCTTGCCATCAAATTTTATGAATATGTTAAATTTTAGAGATTTATTTTGCCATTTAAATTACTTACTTTAATTATATGTAATATATTGTAGAGAGAAAAAAATATTTTGGAAATAGTTTGTGCAAAAATTTTGACGATAGCTAGGAATTTAAAAAAAAAAAAATCAAAATATTGGCCAAATGTATAAAATACCACATTTGTTAGACAGCTGAAATATTTATTGTACATTATTTCAAGCTCAGTGAAATGTTGAGAATTTTATATTCTAAAATTTAATTATATTTCTTTAATTGTATACCTTTGATGTACTGATCAGTGGTTGTGTTTAATAAAATATTATATTATCATATCTAGTCCTATTAATTTTATGTGTCATTCATAAGTCAAGAAAAATTGAATTTTGCTTTCTTATTGTTGACATAATTTTTTTATGTTTTCATATTTTATGGTGTATAAAATAGGATAGATGAATGCTGGTAGGTTGATTTGTGTGGGAGTAAGTACATACTTATTTTGTTTTTTGTTTAGTATCATGTATATTTTTTCTTCTAAAAGCTCTTAAAATTGACATGCTTATCTATGAAATCTGTAGGGCTAATTTGGGTTGGTTTAGTTTGCTTGAATAGGTAAATTCAGCTTTTTGCTACACAAGGGGTTATAAGATCAATACAAACTGCTTAAAGTCTATTTACTTACAGTACTGAAATCCAGCTACTTTTTTTGCTATAATGTCTCATAAACAATTTAAATATTGCTATGTATACCCTCCAACTGCTACAAATTACCCATGGTCATTATGGAAAATACAAAGTAATTACTGAATTACACATCAGTGCTAAGAAACATGGATTTTTATCTTTTTGTGGTATATTATTTCCCCACAAATACACAAGTCTCTCTTTTCAAATGTGTATATGTATTTTATTATACAATCTAGTCTTGAGTAACTTGGGTAATTAAGAAATTATGATTGGAACAATTGTTTTTATAATTGTCTGTGAATATTTGTTTACTATTGTTTGCAAAATGTTTGGATGTTTTGTTTTGAAATCTATGTACCCTTCAGTTTACTGTAACTCTTAAATTAAATTATTCTTTTCAATTTCTCAAGATACCTTCTACCTCTTTATATTTCCATGTGTAAGCCGAGAATTTTTGGGACTTTTAAAGACTAAAGGTGGTGGTGGTGGGTTTCGGCTTATATACGGGTCCATGGAACAGATTAATACATGCGTGTTTTGGAGACTTTTTTGCCGTCAAAGAATAGCCAAATCGGCAAAAATTAAAGAAACAGTTAGAAAACAACAGAGAACAAAAGAGATTATGCATAATGGCGAAAAGTAAATAAAGCTTGTAATAATTTTAAATGAGAAAACATAAAAATTGAAAAATAAATTTTAAATGACTCATATGTAATCGCTCCAAAACAACAGTACTATAACTGTAGCGGATCGGCTTATCTTTTAATAAACAATAGTGCTTAAATTTAAGAAAAGTTATCTTTATGTAGGGTTGCCAGAAATGAAACTTGTCGTTAGCGGCTAAGTAAAAATACCATAGATCACATGATCTAGCGCCGCAATTATCAAACCGTGCTCCAAGGCAGTAATCTAGATAAGTTAGTGCACATTGCAAAATTAACTAAGACGCATGAAGTTAATTAAAATTTAAAATGTAGTTTGTTTTCGCTCACCACTTTCGAAACGTGCAAAGCTATGTCCTTCTGTTTATCTCGAGGTAAGACCGATCCTCCACCTCTGCAGTATTTAAATTGGATGCTGTGGTGAAAAGAGTTTGAGATGCTTTGGTCTAGCGTTTTAATTTAAAGCAACTTGATTGGAA
>CM063497.1:83032932-83034831 GCA_032207245.1 Pardosa pseudoannulata | reverse complement strand
TATTCTTACTGATGGTATTCATTAAAACAATACTGGATGTCTGTTGAAGTCCTAGAGATGATCGTTCGGTTCTTACGAATTCTCTGCAGAATGTCGGTCTCTATGTACATGCCTGACTTTGCTCCAATTCTTAATCAAATAGGTCACTGTTGAATTTGGTACTTCTACGAAATATGTCTCTGTATCGGCACATTCGACGAATTTATACTTTTCTCCACCCCGGCATCTTGCTCACTATTGCCGATGCTTTCCTATATAATTATACGGATCCTTCAGGACGCTAAATATTGTCATTATTGTCCAAATACTATTTATAGACAGAAAATATAATATATATAATATATCAATATATAATATATATATAATATATATATATTATATATTATATGATATGTATTAGTATGCGTATATGTATATATAATATATATTATATATATATTATATAATTTATCCAAGTACTTATATATAGCAGAATATATATATATATATATATATTATATATATATATATATATATATATATATATATATATATATATATATATATATATATATATATATATATATATATACATGTTACTGTTAATGCCCAAATTGGAGATTGTTGACATTCATCGGTGAATGTCGGCATACACTAAATACCTGGGTTAAAGACCGAATATTTGATTATATTCTTATATATTCGGACTATCCCCCGTGTATGTGGACTGATGGAGTGATGGTGAATGTTGAAAAAATATTTCGTTACGTATTTAAATCATACTTTATTATTAAAACATATAATGACATATGTCAAAATAGCACATACCATGAAAGAATACTCTATAGACTCCGTAATCATTCCAAAGGAATGTATCGAAGAAGAGGTACATCCTAATACGCCTTCTATCAAGTCTTGACTAAACAGAAGTTTATTTCTATTAAAAGAGCGGCCACAAAAGATAATCTAATGCATGCAACGAGGATGTTACAAACCTCGAAAAGAAAGTTGCCCCTGATCAAATTGAGAAAACTATGCGAATACAAGTCCCTGATGTACATATGCCGAAATATATTGGCAGTTGTTGGAATAAAATAAATACTTTTATAAATTAGTAAACAAAAATGATACCCTCAAGAAGTTTTATGGCCGTAATCAGTTTATACTTTGTAAAGAAAAGTTACTCTCCATAGATGAGATTTTTTCTCCAGAAATGTCACTGAGAGAAGCTTCTGCAGCTTATTCGAAAATTGAAAAGCATGGTAATATACGCTGTCATTCCAAAAAGAAATGTTCAAGAGTTACATGTGCTAGTACCGTTTTGACTGATTTACGAAAAAGAAAATATAAATGTTCGACATGTTCAACATTAGCCACTATCACCTGGTGAATGTCGACATTTACGGGTGAAGTCAGAAATAAGAGCATTTAGTAAATTTTTTGGAAATAAAACAAAACACTGCGTGAATGTCGACATTCTCCAGATTTCAATCTTTTACAGTAACACACACACACACACACACACACATATACATATATATATATATATATATATATATATATATATATATATATATATATATATATATATATATATATATATATATATTATATATATATATATATATATATATATATATATATATATATATATATATATATTATATATATATATATATATATATATATATATATATATATGTATATATATATATATATATATATATATATATATATATATATATATATGTATATATATATATATATATATATATATATATATACATATATATATATATATATATATATATATATATATATATATATATATATATATATATATTATATATATATATATATATATATATATATATATATATATATATATATATATATATATATATATATATATATATATAT
>CM063497.1:83017932-83020432 GCA_032207245.1 Pardosa pseudoannulata | reverse complement strand
GAGGAAACCTAAAATATTAAAAACAGAAAAGCCAAAAATTGTTTGGTAAAAACCGAATTATACCAAATGGTCGGAATTAGGGGAAACTTATAAGAATAATATTTTGGCAATGGAAAATGATCTTGCAAATGCATCTTGCATCATTGCTTTGAAAAACTTTTTTCTGATGAAGTATATAACGTAATTGTGGATGAGACTATTCTCTATGCTAAAAATGTCAAAAACGACCATGATTTAATTATCACTAAAGAAGATATAAAGATATTTATAGGGTTTTTGATATATTTTGGCTATCTTACTCTTTCAAGTGAAAGATATTATTGGAGTGATGTAGAAGATTTAGTGATAGGTCTTGTACAGGACTCTTTTAATAGAAATGCTTACCTAAAAATAAAGTCATATATTCATTTCCAAGACATTTCAAAAACAGATGAACGTAAGAATGGCAAATCAAGATAAAACTCCTTTTGGAGAGAATAAGAGGTAAAATATGGTACTGGTGTCTATTCACTCGAATAATTGATATGGCTGTAGTTAATGCTAGTATTCTGCACAGAAATGTTCATAAAGATGATTCTATGCCCATGTAAGATTTTCGAAGAGCTGTTACTGTAAAATATCTAAAATTGGGACTAGGAAAAAAAGTTTTGAAAGGTCGACCTTACAGTTTTCCTTCATCCTCAAAAGCTAATCTCAGTCATGATGTTCGCTTTTATAAAAGGGATCACAATATGGGACAAAGAAAGGGCAAAAGACGCTGTCGAATTCTAGGGTGCCAAGGAAGGCCCCTAACATATTGTGTGAAGTGCGATGAAACTTTATGCAAGAAGTGTTTCTTCAAATTCCACACTAAACTGTAGAAACATTGAAATTTTATTATTTTAAAATAATTAAACTTTACTAAGTACATTCTGTAATATTGTGAAATTCTGCATAAATAAACGTTTTTTAAAAGAAAATGCATTAGTTTTTATCTATTTGGTTCGATTTTACCACGTTATTGAAGTACTAATGATTGTTGTGTATTTGCTAAAATATATCCTCCGAACGCCCAGTGATCTATTTTTAGATCAGCATTTTTTAAAAAAACTAAGGTACGTATTGATAAAATTCGATAATAATATTCATGTTGATGGTAAAAGACACCCAATTTATGAATTATATGTCAGTGAGTAAAAGTAAAATAATTTGGGCGTTAATGGGTTAAATCAACAATTCCAGATTGAGAGCCGCGTACCTGAACCGTTTTATGATAGTGCTTCTGTGTAACCATCCACAAGTACATAAAACGTCTTGTGTAGCTGCTTCCTGGTATATGAGAAAGTCGGAGCCATTTGTCAAGAAGTGGGTACCACGTTATAAAGTGGTACAAAATGTTGATGACCCACCGGAACGGGGTAAACGCAGCTCAACGTCAATATCAAATGATAAAGTGATTCTTGTGATGAGGCGATTTAGATATGTTATATAATTGATTCATTCATACAATAAGTAAAATGTTCGGGATCTAAATCTGACCTCATCACATCTTTGTAAAGAGATGGAGGACCATAAATTTCTATTCAACGGATATGTTTGTCTTGTACGGTGGTCTCGGGCGGGGTTCTGATCCCAGTCCCAGATTAGAATCCCGTCTCCGTACTTGACATTAAATAAGAATGTACCTTTGTGGAGTATTTATGAGTCCCTAAGGGACAGTGCCCAATTAGAAGGGATAAGGTATGGCACGTTGGTCGTCACAAGGCGGGGTTGAAGCTGGCCAATGAAATCTTTACAACTATCCCGCTTGGGAGACAAGAAGGAAGAGGGGACAAGGTTGAAATAATAAAATATCAAAAATCTAAAAAGATGAGAGGGTTCAGAGGTCCCAAAAGAAGGTGTTCGAAAGTCGGGAGTCCAGTCGGGTCTGACGGAAGTTGTTCGTGAGTCGAGATGAGAAGGTGCTCGATAGTCCAGACTAGGAGAGTCCACCCAAGTCCGATAGGAAGTGTTCCTGCACCAAATAGTACGGCCGCACCCCAAAGACTCAGGAGGAAGCCCCTGACGAGACCAACGGATGATATATAGATTCCCTCTCCTGATCAGCCATAGATACCCTTCAACCAGAAGTATTCCGGGCCCAACATTTTAGACCCACAAAGGTACCCCAAATTTACATACATTTATGAAATTGAGATTAGGTCCTCTATCTATTTAAAAAATTACTTAAGTAGATAAAAAATTTGTCAGAACTAATTTTTAAAAAAAGTTTTGTATGTAAATAGATGTATATATATTATAATAAATTTACTTTTTTTATATTAAGCTAGTCTCGGTTGTTATCAATTTAGCTGTTAGTTTATTTTCATTTTTATGTCTGTAGTTTCTCAGAAACTGTGGTTAAATTTAATACAAAAATACATAACACAACGCAATTAAAAATAAATCACCACTATACATTTGATCACAGGTTGATACTCAAATGTAAACGAGGACTACACGACAATTCTTGCATAATCGA
>CM063497.1:82987932-83007932 GCA_032207245.1 Pardosa pseudoannulata | reverse complement strand
TTTTGCAGTTTGTTTTGAAATAACTAAAAATTATCCCTAATTATTTTATACAAAACAAGATTAATGTAGAACTCCGTATAATTTCTTCCAAATTTTCTTTTTTAATCCTTTAACCCTCTGAGTGGTACACACCGAGGAAAAAGTCTCCAAAAATACGCTAAAGTTTCAATGTGTCAGTGACCAAAGTGTTCTATGATTTTTTACTTCACCCTTTGTCAACTAGATTGGAATAAGGGAAACCCCACCCTCGTTACTGTCGCTTTACTTCCGGTTATAAATAGATATATAAATAGACATTATATATTGCTATTTTTTAATACACATAAAGCTCGTCAAGTCTCGAAGATCATCCCATAAGAAATAAAGGGTTCTAAAAGTACAAATAAAAATATTCTTTAAGAGAATGATTTTTATCTTTTTTACAAAAGTCATCTAAGCTATTTAAGTGGTGCAAGTAGAGATACATCAGTTACTTCAAACGAAATACTTCGAAATAGAGTTTTACAAAGCCATGAAAAACTATCAGCGTCTTTGTATCAGAGAGTAGGTGTGCAGTTCCTAAACAATCGACCTGACTCTCCTACCTCAAAACTCCATAGAAAACATTGGCAGAAATGTACATTACATCGATTTTCGGAACGTTTTGGAGGTCGAAAGTGGTACGTAACAACCGCTTTGAAGACATCATTGGTTTGGCGGAATTGCACGTGCGAACCTCTTAGAGGGTTAAAGCTCACGATTAAAAATTCTTTCCGATTTAAAGTGATTAGGTTAGGATTAGGTTATAAACATTGTATGTGAAGTTTATAAATAGGAACCATATAAAAACAAATTTTTCATTCCCTTGGAGGCGGGAATTTTTTTTTTATGGAGGGAGGGATAATTGTGAATTTTTTTCCTTTAACAACATGAAAGAAAGCGGTTTAGAAAAATTATGAAAGAAAATTAATTATATTGGAAAAATAATGTATAATTATCATTAAAAATGATGTAAGAAATAGATACCTACACAATTCTTCAGGGTAGGTGTTTTTATTAAGTCATAAGGTTTGGTTTGGTTTGGAGTGCTACGTTCTACTTTTTGCAATACGAGGGCTAATGAGACCGGGACCTATAGCTGAAATCCGATTCCAAACGGCTACGAACATCCATGCCATAATGGGATTCGAACCCACGAACTCCGGCACAGAAGGTCAGCATCATAACCAATCCGCCATCGTTCGGCTTGAAGTCATAAGGACAAAAATCAAATTCGAGATTTTTCATATAAAGCAATTTTAAACTACTATATTTCAATGGGAAATATAAATTATGCAAAATTCCATTATCTATTACTACATCAAAGAATCAGTAACACAGAAAATCGAAAAAACAACTTTTTGATGTTTTAAAAAAGGAGAGGAAAAAAGTCTTAATAGGTGGTTTCGCTGTGAAACCACTGCCCGTTAAAAGATTAAAGGATTAAACATGCATACAAGTTTATATTCATACAAAGGCTTCACAACCAAAACATCAAGGCATTACAACCAAAAAGTGCTAAATTGTTGTAGAAACAAATAATTCAATCCTAAAGGTTCTATTACAAAATTAATTACTATTCGCATATATCTGCGCTTGTGTCAGTGTGTGTACTTGCAGGTTTATTTGTGTGTGTTGTGCATGTGTGTATGTGCATGTATGTTCCTTAGGTGTATCATGTATGTATCTATATGTATGTGTATATATACTTCGTGTTGTGTATGGGTGTATTTCGTACTGTGTTGTTGTATTGCGTATTGGGTGAGTTTCTTTAATGTATATGTGAAGAGAATTTGTGTGTTTCTATATGCATGTGGGATGTAAGTGTGTGATTAGTCTATGGCTGTGTATGTGTGTGTGTGCTGTATTACATCAATTTAATTCAAAGCTCTTATACATCAAGTTAAATATATTACTAAAGAAAATAGAAAAAATAAAATTTTTCTGCAGTAAATCTATTTTAAAAGCGAGTTGTTTACCAAAATGAAAATAGTTCTCTAAAGATAAATAAAAGTTTATTGATTTTTGCTATTTATAAATCATACAAATACAGATAACCTAGTTACAATTTACCAATAAATCTTATTTTATAGACTTCATTTTTTGTTTCTTTCTAGTTGTGAATTATGGATGTTGCTTTGGCTATAATTAACGTGGTGAAGAATTATCAGGAGATTTTGCGGGGATCCTGCACTTCATGGGGAGGGCAACGCGTATGTAGGGATGAAGGTGTAATAGGATCAACTTTTGCTTTGTATTTGCTAAACAGGAGTTAATTATTTATAACTTTTTAAAAGAGGTCAGTCTTATAAAATCTAAGTTTAATTGTCCTTATTAAAATATGAGTGTATGTAACATGTATTTATTGTTTTATGTAATGATCACTAAAGAGGTGACAAGGGGGAAAACCCCTCTCAAAAATTTTAAATATCTTTTAAAGAATTTTTAAATAATTATTTTCTATTCAAACTCATTATAAAACTCATTTTTAGAACATATAGTTCTTAAGTAGTAAAAATCTGTAAAATGTGTGACTTTTTGTAGAATTTTGAAATAACTTTGGATTTTTAAAAACCATGTAGTGCCGTCCATGTTTTTTTTTCTGGTTATTTTTCAGAAAACACCATTTTCTGCAGCCATTTTATTTTGGCGACTTTCAGAAAATGGGGTTTTTGCCAAGATCGCCAAGAGAAAAACATCTGTTCAAGTTTCAATATAATAACAGAGCTAGCACTATTTTCTGACATCGAATATTTATCTATATTTATCGATATTTATCTCTATAGACATCTACATCCAAGTTCAAAACCAGACATAAAATTGAATATGAGGAAAATGCAATAGCTATAGTCAGCCAAAAAAAAAAAAATGAACAGACTAAAACAGAACACACATTTCTACCTTTTTACTCGAAACATAGTGTTACAAAACACAATTCCTTCACTGTTCAACCCTTATATATATATATATATATATATATATATATATATATATATATATATATATATTATATATATATATATATATATATATATATATATATATATATATATATATATATATATATATATATATATATATATATATATATATATATGTATATATATATATATATATATATATATATATATATATATATATATATATATATATATATATATATATATATATACATATATATATATGTACATATATATACATATATATATATATACACATATACATAAATATGTATATACATAAATATATATATATATATACATATACATATATACATATATACATATATACATATATATATATATATATACATATATATATATATATATATATACATATATATATATATATATATATATATATATACAATATATATATATACATATATATATACATATATATACATATATACATATATATATACATATATATATACATGTACATATATATGCATATATATATATACATATACATATATATATATATATATATACATATATATACATATATATATATATACATATATATATATATATATATATATATAATATATATATATATATATATATATATATATATATATATATATATATAAATCATTCATATACCACCGATCTATTGATTGGTGGTATATGAATGATTTTTTTTTAAATTTTCTATGTTTATGACATTTCAAACTTACAGTAGATAAAAACTCTACACTTAATTCATTTCTCCATTTGAAATATGCATTTTTAAACTTGCTTTACCCAGAAAATTCAAAAATTCGATTTATCTTTCTTGTGACCCCAAATACCTATATTATTCAAATAACACTTAAAAACTGTTTAGCTATTTTTATATTCTACACTTTTAATGATACTTATTCATCGCACTCCCACATTAATAAAAATTTTAAAGAAGGTGTTATCTTCACACAGTACAAAGGGATGGTTTTGCACTTAACCCTTTGACAGTTTCTTTTTTTTCCAGAATTCGGTCAAAAAAATGTCACATTTTTATTGCATTTTTTTGTTCATTTTACATTTTTAATTAAAGATATACTATTAAAATTAATATTTCTAATATTTTTAAAGCATTTATTACAACTTTTTTTCTTTCTATGAAAGCATCATAGAACTGAAGTTTACCTTTAGTCTCATCGATATCCAAGTTAATTTTTGCAATTCCAGTGAAAGCAAATCTAGGAGGCGGATCCGTAGGATTATCACAATTAATTTAAAAAATTGTCTTGCTTGACTGAATCCGTCTGTACTACTATGAGAGTCATTACTATCCAGGTCATCTAGTAAACTTTCGCTAATATCATTTACAGATAATTCCGTTTCTGATTCCGATTCACAGTTCGAATCACAAGAAATTAGCTCCATAAGCTCTGAATTATCCATTATTTAAAAGTAAAAATATATTGTTCAACTCTTACATCAATAAAATTATCAGGCGGTTAGTAAAATATAATCAGAAAGCTATACACTGAAAGATAACAATTCGTCTTTTGATACAAAACATGCGAAAAAACCCAAGCTTTTGAACCAATCAGAGTAGAAAATACAATAAACTACAAACTATCATTTACTGGAAGAATAAATTACTACATAATAATTTGTTACTAAAACTGTAAAAATGTGGCCTAAACAGTGCAAGCGAAATAGAAATCAGATTGCTCGTACGCCGTACGGGCAAATCAGTAAAGACCCAAAAACTGCCCGTACGGCGTACGGGCAAAACAGGGAAGTGGTTAAACAAAACCAAGCCTCTAACATTTCTTCCTTCCAATGAATGCACATTTTTTTTCCAATATGTTTAATTTATAAGGCTCATAGGTAACATTTATAAACTAATTTTAATAAATCCTAAAAAATTATATTGGTGTCCTTTAAATTGTTAATATAATGCTGTATAATTTAGTGTTTTACGAGTAGCAAAATAAACATCAGTAACTACAAACGGTAGTCTTAATTCGAACTACCTAAACTAATAATTAAGAAAGAAAAAATTCTTAAAAATAAGTTGGAGTAGTACAGAAAATAAAAACATTCCACAATTTCTCCGCAACAGCATTGAATAAGAAACCTAATCCCAAAATAATGGTTTTGAACACAGAAATACAGGTAACAGCTGACGTTTAATACACTGGTAGAAAGAACTGATCGAGAGAAAGTTTCATTCTTAAACCTAAGAAAATTCTATTAATTATTCATTAAGTATCTGATGTGCTCATAACATGAATACCTTGTATGCTTATTAAATTATGTACATTTTTTTTAATCTTGTATCATGCATTATCAGAATAATCCTCTGCAATCTCATTTTTCAAGGTGACTTATTTTCTGTACAGAATTTACGTATTTCCATATGGCAATGGCGAGCAGCGTTACTATTCGTTGAAATTTTTCGATATGTAGATATTTTGATCCCAACCTAAATATTTCGTAATTTCAATAATTCCTTTGCTACATTAAGTGGAATTAATAAACACGAAAACATCAAAATTATTCTATAAAAAAATAAATTTTTATTTTGTTTTCTAAGAAAGGACTAATAGTTATTTCAACTCTTACAAAATTTTTATAACTGCTAATAGATATGTAGATATCTTATTGTCTCGTTGTGATACACGGCGGAAATTAAAATTAGATTTAAATAGAATTTTTCTTCATACAGAGCGTAAACGTCTATGGGAAATTATGGTGCATTAACAAATTTTAAATCTCCTAAATGTAAATTTCCTACATTCTACGATTAATAGGTTTTTTTATTTATGACCTATATTGGTTACGTTATATTGAGTGCATACTTCAGTCATGAGAGTAGATACAACTACATTTTAAAACATGCTTAAGTATGTGCACTTCTTTGTTACAATGTTTTACACCACGTAGTTCACTAAAAATCAAGGTTTTTCCAGACGTAAATACAAAATTTTGAATTTCTACTACTAAAAGCTTCATAATTCTGTACTTGACTGAAGAATAGGGTTTACCCGCCAACTCGGAGATAATGGTTTAAGTATGGTCGCCTAACATGTTCTTCTGATCTCACCGTGTCCAAACAATTTGAATCTATATTATAATTTATATGATATTTGCATCCAACTCTCCTTGTGTAACTCTTTTCTTTTATATTAAAAGTGCACAATGCCTAAACAATTATACATAACAAACCATTAATGGTTCACTATGGCTGATTTTTAATAATTTGGAGCTGTTGAATTTGTAAACTGTTAAGGGAATAATTGCCCGTAAATATAAATGTCCGGTTTTCAAGTCGTTTTCTTTAATAAGAAAGAGTATATAATTTTATTACGATGGCGCACTGTGCATTAATTAGAGTCTCCAAAAAAGCAAGAAATACAATGTTTGGATGGATTATCTTTGTGTTTTAGTAAAAATCGCCAATATATCCGCCAAATTTGCCAAAGGGAACCATAATCTTAACTAGTCCCAAATTCTTTAGACACATAAATACTTATATATATAAAGGTAATACAATCAATCTAGCTACAATTCTCTCAGGTATGGTAAAAAAGAACGCATTATTGCAAAAGTATTCATTTATTCAAAAAATTATTCTGTCCTCTTGGTGTTTGTATAAGTTTTCAGCATATATAAAGAAAAATTGTTGCGAAGAATTTTTCTATATAATGTATTAACTCTCCTAAAGAATTATCTTTTCCCCTTTGCACTTGTATAAGCGTGTTTCCCCTGTATTTTATGCTATACTTCATAATGAAAAAAGAAAAATTATTGAAAAATAGTTTGAAGTGTAATGTATTTACTTATACAAATAATTACCTTTTACCCCTAGTGTTCATATAAGTGAGTTTAACTTTATTTTATATTGTTCTCCATAAAGCCGAAAGTAAAATTTCTTAACAATAATTTTTTACGTAATGTATTCACTTATAAAAGAAATTACTCTTTCATCCTGGTATTTGAATAAGTGAGTTTCTACCGTATCTATACTATGCTACTATACAGAAAGTAAAAAAAAAATCTTGACAATTATTTTTCCTTTTTCTCGTGGTGTTTTTACTAGATAGTTTTCCCCGTACTTTATATTATTCTGCTATACACACAGTAAGAAAAGAAAACATTCTTTACAAATAGTTTGCAGTGTAATGTATTTACTTATACAAAGAGTTACCCTTTACCCCTAGTGATCGTATATGTAAGTTTAACTTTATTTTATATTGTTCTCCATAAACCGGAAATAAAATTTCTTAACAATTATTTTCTATGTAATGCATTCTCTTATAAAAAAAGTTACACCTTCCTCCTGGTATTTGAATAAGCGAGTTTCCACCATATCTATACTATGCTACTATACAAAAAGAAAAGAAAAATTCTCGACAATTGTTTTTCATTTTTTCTCGTGGTGTTTTTACTAGTGAGTATCCACCGCACCTTACATTATGCTGCTATACTCAAAGCAAAAATAGAAAAAATCTAGACAATTATTTTTCCTTTCTTCCTAGTGTTCATATAATTTGTTTACAGCGTGTTTTTATTACGCTGCTATACACGAAACAAAAGAGAAATATTTTTGCAAAATATTTTTCTATATAATGCATTCACTGATACAAAGAATTATCCTTTACCCCTATTGTTCGTATAAGTAAGTGTAACTCTATTTTATATTGTTCTCCATAAAGCCAAAAATAAAATTTCTTAACAATTATTTTCTATGTAATGCATTCACTTATAAAAGAAATTACTCTTTCATCCTGGTATTTGAATAAGTGAGTTTCTACCGTATCTATACTATGCTACTATACAGAAAGTAAAAAAAAAAATCTTGACAATTATTTTTCCTTTTTCTCGTGGTGTTTTTACTAGATAGTTTCCCCCGTACTTTATATTATTCTGCTATACACACAGTAAGAAAAGAAAAAATTCTTTACAAATAGTTTGCAGTGCAATGAATTTACTTATACAAAGAATTACCCTTTACCCCTAGTGATCGTATATGTGAGTTTAACTTTATTTTATATTGTTTTCCATAAACCCGAAAATAAAATTTCTTAACAATTATTTTCTATGTAATGCATTCACTTATAAAAAAATTACTCTTTCATCCTAGTATTTGTATTTGTATAAATGAGTTTCCACCGTATCTGTATTATGATCCTATACAAAAAGAAAAGAAAAAATTCTCGACAATTGTTTTTCATTTTTTCTCGTGGTGTTTTTACTAGAGAGTCTCCCCCGCACTTTATATTATGCTGCTATACTCAAAGCAAAAAACGATAAAATCTCGAAATTTTTTTTCCTTTTCTGAAAGTGTTCATATAATTTGTTTCCAGCATATTTTACATTACACTCCTATACATGAAGCAAAAGAAAAACATTTTTGAAAATGTCTTTCTATGTAATGTATTCACTTATACAAAGAACTATACTTTCTCCCTGGTGTTCGTATAAGTGAGTTTCCACCGTATTTGTATTATGCTTCTATACAGAAAGCAAAAATAAAATTTTCTTGACAATTATTTTTCCTTTTCATCATGGTGTTTTTATAAGTGAGTTTCCCTCGGACTTTATATTATGTTTCTAAACACAAAGCAAAAATAGAAAAACTATACACGAAACAAAAGAAAAAAAATTCTCCCAAATATTTTTCTGTGTATTGTATTTACTTATACAAAGAACTATACTTTCCCCCTAGTGTTAGTATGAGTGAATTTTTACCGTATCTCTATTCTGCTGCTATACAGAAAACAAAAAATAATTCTTGACAGTCATTTTTCCTTTTTTTTGTGGTGTTTTTACTAGTGAGTTTCCCCCGCAATTTATATTATGCTGCTACACACAAAGGAAAAAATCTTGACAATTATTTTTCCTTTCCTTCTAGTGTTCATATAAATTAGTTTCCAGCTTGTTTCAAATAATGCTCCTATACAATGAACAAAATAAAAATTTTTGCTAAATATTTTTTTTATGTAATGCATTCCCATATACAGAGAACTATACTTTCTCTCTACTGTTCGTATAAGTGAGTTTCCACCGTATTTGTATTATGCTCCTATACAGAAAAAAAAATAAAAATTTCTTGACAATTATTTTTTTTTTCTCGTGGTCTTTTTACTAGTAAGTTTCCCCCGTACTTTATATTATGTTGCTAAACACAAAGCAAAAATAGAAAACATATACACGAAACAAAAGAGAAAAAATTTTCCAAAATATTTTTCTATGAAATGTATTTACTTATACAAAAAACTATACTTTCCCCCTAAGGTTAGTATAAGTGAATTTCTACTTTATCTGTATTACGCTGCTATACAGAAAACAAAAAAAATTCTTGACAATTATTTTTCCTTTTTCTTGTGGTATTTTTACTAGTGATTTTCCCCCTTCTTTATATTATGCTGCTATACACAAAGAAAAAAATCTTGACAATTATTTTTTCTTTCCTTCATATAAATTAGTGTTCATATAAATTAGTTTCCAGCTTGTTTCAAATAATGCTCCAATACAAAAAACAAAATAGAAATTTTTGTCACATATTTTTTTATGTAATGCGTTCCCATATGCAAAGAACTATACATTCCCCCTGATGTTAGTATAAGTGAACTTCCACCGTATCTGTATTATACTCCTATACAGATAGCAAAAAAATATTAACAATTATTTTTCATTTTTTTTCAGTGTTTTTAGTAGCGAGCTTCCCCGTACTTTATATTATGCTGCTATACAGAAAGGAAAAAAGAAAAAATTTTAATTTTTTTCCTTTCTTCGTATTATTCATATGAATTTATTTCGAGCTTGTTTTATACTATGCTTCTATACACAAAACAAAAGAGAAATATTTTTATATCTAATGTATTCTCTTTTATACAAAGAACTACACTTTCCCCTGGTGTTCGTATAAGTGAGTTTCCACTGAATTTATGTTGTACTTTACAAAGCAAAAAAATTCTTGATAAATTTTTATCCATGTAATGTATTAATAAATTTTGTTTTATGATAATTGAGTCTTCGCTATGTATTAATATTCTTATCTTTAAAACTAGTTTGAACTTTTTATCCTTTTACTTTTCTACACTTATTTTAGAATAACCAGAGAAAATTGTTTTAAAATATAATTTTCACATAAATCTTTTATTGATTTATTGTCTCGTACAGAAGCAGAAAAATGTTTCTCAAAATTAGATTTATTACATGAAATGCTACTAGCTGAGCTAAGTATTGGATTCGAAGGATTTATATTTAACAAAAATATATAAAATGGGACAATTTTCCCATTTTAAAATAGAACTACCGGCTTAAAAAGTTTTTTTAGTAAAAACTTTTATATTTTCTCGAGAACTATAGAATTACTCAATATTATAGAATAGAATTGCAGGTACTATAGAATTGACAAGTATATGTGAAATATACTTTAGTATATTTCACATATACTTGCCAATACGTGTATGAAACTGTATTAAAAACTAAATAATAACATAATGTATTTATCTAATAAGACGGACTTCACGATAGGTGGTTGCAGTCATGGCCCATAAAAATGACAACATTTTAATTAAAGACCTTTATTAAGATAACTTTGGAGGACCGGTTCGCACTTCATCATAGAGACAGGACAGACTGAGGGGTCAGCTAGCATGAAGTAATATGTAGAAGAAACTTAGCAACTGGGCCAATCATCCACAAGCATGGAAAAAAATCTGGCTCCGACAGCATGAATCTTTATTTTTTTGTTACGAAATTTCCTAAATTATCCGCTAGGGCAATGTAGAGTTATAATTGGTTTATACCCCTTCTCTGGGGACGTAAACTGTAGCCCCGTTGGTCAATTATTGTTAGGGGTTAAAAAGGGGAATGCGAAAGGGCGCGGGAATTTTTATCCCTTGACTTAAGTTTTGAAAACCCCTGAGAATTTTCCTTAACATATATATTTTCATTTTTTGCAAGAAATATACAATTTTCAAAAAGTTTTAATAATTTTTAATCAAAATAAATTTAATTTTGTACCTACTGTGTGACTACTGTCAAAACATAAATTTCTTTGCCGTAATTGTTAACAGTAGTAAGAAATCAAAGCTTTTCTTAAAAATAACTGCAAAAATAAACGTGATGTATAAATGAAAACAATATGTTGCAAAGTCTATATATTTTGTGTGTGAAAAATATATTTTATAAACACTGCAAAATACAGGGTGTTTCAAAATTTACCGATATATTTGAAAAATCAATAAAAAATAAACGAACAGTGATAGAAATACACAATTTATTGCAATATGCTTGGGACAATAGTAAATTTTCAGGCAGACAAACTTTCAAAATTAGTTAGAATGTTCCACAACAGATGACGCTGCAGTCTGAAAAAATCTAAATATTTTTCTGATATCCACCAGGTTCAGCAATAATCTGGCGTATTCTCAGAACGGAATTATCATAAACCCGTGTAAACGTCTCAGCCTGGATGGTTTCTTATGTAGAACAGGTGTACTGTTCCAGTTATTCAATTGTTTCCGGATAGTGGCGGTCGGGATAGACCTTATCTTTCAAGAGTCCCCACAGACAAATATCGTAGTTTATATTTTTCCAGACTGCAGCGTCATCTGTTGTGGAATATTATAACTAATTTTAAAGTTTGTCTGACTGAAAATTTACTATTGTCCCAAGCATATTGCAATAAACTGTGAATTTCTTTCACTTAGTTTTTATGTATTTTTCAAATATACCGGTCAGTTTTGAAACACCCTGTATATTTCTATTGACTTTTCTCGAACCATATAAATTGAAAAGGAAAAAGGTTTCAATTTTCTACCAATAAAGATTTTTTATGTTTACTTTTATATCTTTCTTTGATTATCGATTAAGTTATCGATTTAAACCTAGCTTTCTTTTCCTGTCTGTCTGACACTAACCTTCTCTTTCTCTTAATATAAAACAGAATTTTATTTTAAATTTCAAAATCCAATTATTTTCGTAAAGTTTAGTACTGAAAAGGTCCAATGAAAAAGATCATATAAATTGAAAAAGAAAATATTAATAGTTTTAAAGCAATAAACATATGTTATGCATATTTTCACAAATTTCATTAGTTACCTCGGAATCAAACTACGTATTGCTTTCTTTCTTTCTCCCTAACTCTCTCTTTAAATATAAATACGATTTCAGACAAAATCTGAAAAGCAATTTTTTTCTTAAGATTATGCACTGAATTAAACCTAACACTCCTGTTCTTTCCGTTAAAATCAGGGCTGAAAAAGATCATGCAAATTGAAAAGAAAAAAATTTTCAAAGCAATAAATGTAGTTTTATTTTATTATCTCGAAGTAAGATATCAATCTACGTTTTACTTTCTTTCTGTCTCTCTGTCACTAATTTTTTCTCTTTCTCTAAATACCGATAAGAATTTTAGATTACATTTGAAGATCCAATTCTTTTTGAGTGCTGACAAAGATAAAAAACATAATATACATTTAACAGAATAGAAGGTATTTAATTTTAAAGCAATAAAGATTTATTATGTGTCTTTTGGCAGCATTCTAGGATTTTCTAGCAGTAAATTATCAATCTACATATTGCTTTCTTTCTGTTTGTTTTTCTCTTACTAACTTTTAAGCTATGAAAATGAAAATCAAAGAATCTCAGATTAAATCTCAAAATCCATTTCTTCGCTTTAAAATGTTCAATAAAAAAGATCGTATAAATTGCAAAAAAAAGATTTTTTAACTTTAAAGAAATAAGATATGGGATGAACATTTTCATGGCTTTTGTTCATTACCTGGAAGTCAGTCTACGTATTGCTTCACTTCTGTCCGTTTCTCTCTTACACTTGATCTCTCTAAATGAAAAACAAAGAATTTTACATTAAATCTCAAAATCCAATTCTTCGCTTTAAAATGTTCAATAAAAAAGGTCATATAAATTGTAAAGAAAAGTGTTTTTAATTGTAAAGAAATAAAACATGTGATGAAAACTTTCAGGGCTTTCGTTGATGACCTAGAAGTCAATCTACGTATTGCTTTCTTTCTGTCTGATCTTTCTTACTAATTCTTGATCTCTCTAAATGAAAAACAAAGAATTTCAGATTAAATCTCAAAACCCAATTCTTCGCTTTAAAATATTCAATAAAAAAGATCATATTAATTGTAAAGAAAAGTGTTTTCAGTTTTAAAGAAATAAGATATGTGATGAACATTTTCATGGGTTTCGTTGATTACCTTTCTTTTTTTCTCTCACTCTGTAACTAGCTCACATTTTTTCTTTAAATATAAAAATAATTTCATATTAAACCTAAAACTATATTTCTCTTCGTAAAAATCAAAGCTTATTTAAACCTAAAACTGCTATTATTTTCGTTAAACTCAGTGCTATAAGCGTTCAAAGAAACAGATCATATAAATTTAAAAAAAAAGGTTTTCATTTTAAAACAATAAACTTAAGTATGTTTTCATTCCTTTATTACATTGTCTCGCAGTAAGCTCTCAATCTACGTAAATGTCTTTCTGTCTGTCTCTCATTAACTCTCTAAATATAAAAAAATAGTTTCAGATTAAATATGAAAGTCCAATACATTTTACAAAACCAATGCTGGACAATTTCAAAGAAAAGGTAATATAAATTTTAAAAAAGTAAAGGTTTTTCATTTTAAAGCAATAAAGATTTCTAATGTATCATTGCACACTCGTCTACTATTATATGGCAGTAACTTATCAATCTACGTATTGTTTCTTTCTGCTAGAGAATTTCAGATAAAATACGAAATGCAATTCTTTTTGTAAATATCTGTCATGACAAGTTGAAGGGAAAATATATAAATTAAAAAGTTAAACGTATGTCACTTTAAAGCCATAATGATATGCTATGTGTATTTTGAAACATTTCATTGATTACCTCAGAATCAATCTATGCATTGCTTTCTTTCCTTTTGTCAGCCGGTCACTAACTCTCTCTCTCTCTCTTTGTCTCTTAAAGTATAAGAAGTAATTTCAGATTAAACCACAAACTCCATTTCTGTTCGTAAAAATCAAAGCTGATTTAAACCTAAAACTGCTATTATTTTCGTTAAAATAAGTGCTATAAGCATTCAAAGAAACAGATCATATTAATTAAATATATATATATATATATATATATATATATATATATATATATATATAATATATATATATATATATATATATATATATATATATATATATATATATATATATATATATATATATATATATATATATATATATATATACATATATATATATGTATATATGTATATGTATATATATGTATATATGTATATATATATATATATATATGTATATATATGTATATATATATATATGTAATCCATTTTTTATAAAACTCCTTCACAAGGAGAAAGTTCAACAGCTAGCATTCATAAAGTACAAAGATGCAGTCGGGTCTCATATTCAAGAGA
The DNA here is from genome assembly GCA_032207245.1 of Pardosa pseudoannulata. Lineage (NCBI taxonomy): Eukaryota > Metazoa > Arthropoda > Arachnida > Araneae > Lycosidae > Pardosa > Pardosa pseudoannulata. The sequence continues at coordinate 82,993,523 of CM063497.1, read as the reverse complement.
ACTCAGAAGTCTAATTTAAAACTTTATTTCAGAGCGGCAACACGGCACATCTGTCCTTCTGGACAATACACAATCAAAAGCCACAGAGTTCACTCTGCTCTCACACAAGTACACCCAAGAGCGCTGACAACAAGAATTTTCCCACAACAAAAACAACTTACTAAGCGAATTAACTGCAATATCAGCAAAACGCGAAAACATGTTCCGCCAACACCTGGGAAACTGCTGTATAGACAGAAAGTTTACAGTTTTATGACAGAAAGGAATGTTAAGTGGAAAATACTCCGTTGAACACACCATGTTGAGACTGGTAAAGATATTTAGATGAATTAAAATGGAAGAGAGGAGTTTTTTGAAGAAATATTAAAGTTAAATAATTTTGATATATTACAGATCCCCCCCCCCGAAAAAAGAGAAAATCGTCTCGCTGATGGGTGACATTTTTACAACTTATAATAGTACAAATATATGATTATCAAAATTTTTTACAAGAAATTGTAACATTAAACGAATAAATTTAGTGTAGAAGAGTCAGAACTGTCTTTCTAGTGTGTCAGAATTGGAGACATCAGGGTTACAGAGTCAGAAGCTTGGTCTGTAACTCATCATAAGTAATTCCACACCATCACATCAAAATTTAAATCTATCAAGTTATACCGTTCCTCTGACTCTCCTGCACCATCACAAAATCTCTATACAGAATCAATATTTAAACAACCAAATAATGAAAATATAATATACAATGAATATAAACAGAAACATAATAATACACGCAAATGAAGGTTTACAGTAAACAAGTATTTAAGAAAGTTTATCATTATGAAATTCAATATTTTTCCTAAGCAAAACTTAACTCAAAATGTTCAAATTATGCTTTATTAAAATTTTACTGAAATAAACTTTGGAGAAGGAAAATGGCTGTCCTCTGTGGTGACCAACGTGAAAATTGTTAGTGACCCCGAGGGTGCTCACACAAAACGACAAAAGGTTCATCCCTCTGTGAGAGGCGACTACCTATTGTTTTTGTGACAGGGCTCTCCGACATTATATTTGTGAACAACATTTTGAAACCTTTTTTTTTTCTCTACCAAAGATCAGAGGTATGCGGGTAACAGTTTCCCACATCTTGATCAGCTACAAACGTTACTCATCTTCAGTGTGAAAAAACCCGAAACAAAATAATCAGATTGAACTTCAAAAATATCTCGGAGAGTGGAAGGGGCTTGCCTCGAAGGCGATGACGGAATGACCGTTCATGACCTAGAGAAAGCTTAAGAGCAAAAACGACAAAGGACTCGCCTAAGCTATCCATTGACTTTGCAGAGGCCTCTCCGGAGTTAAATATTAGAAAAAAATTTTAATTCCACACTGAAAATCAAACTGAACTACTCTTCGAAACATTGTTCATTTGTAAGTTTTAACTATCCTGTATTTAATTCACATTAGGAATTTAGACATAAAAACTGCATTATCTCTTAAATTTCAATCAAATTTTCATACTTAAAATGAAAACATTACCTATTCTATGAAAATTCTCCTAATTAATCAAATTAGATATTCCTTGTATTGTAAACATTCACTTGCTGTTTTTGAAATAACGCACCATGAATTCAGAGGATAAAAACACATTTATAGTTATTATGAGAAATTACGAATATAAAAATGTAAAATATAAAATACTTGAACACTTTAAATCAAATAATTTTTGCAATTCACTTTTAGAAAGCAGGATCTCAAAGTTACTATGTCCAAAATTTATATTATCAAGATTCTCAAAAACATATGTTTAGAAATAATAGTAAAATATGAAAGTCATAAAAATATTTCAAACTGATTATTTTTTACATTCACTGCAATTAATAAAAAGCAAAACTCAAAAACGATGAATTGCAAATTGGCTAAATATAAAAAGTGAATACTATAATAAAATATAAACACACAGATATCTAGAATCGTCAAGTTCGTAATCATCAGAGCAGTCCTTCAAATCAAACCCGTAATCCCAAAACACACTCAGCAAAAGTATCAAAACAATTCAACTCACGAGTGTCGACACATCTGTTTACTACTGTATAAATCCCGTTCACAATTGTACAGTCAAAACAACTCTTACAATTTACGTCCCAACATCACATGAAAGCATTTTAAAAACTCCTGTAATTCAGGTTGAACCGAAACTGCCACGTCATGATAATTTAGAGGTCACAATCAAAATTTTCAATGTGCAAGTGCTTTTTCGCTTTCCAATTTCTCTATTGATCAAGGTCACAGACACTCCATTCGTTGGACTGAAAGTTTTTCATTCTCTCGTGCTATCGAATTTTAATAACTTTATTTACTTCGTTCTTATAAATCGCACATCATAAATACTTTTAAATTCACCTAAAATCAAAATTTTAAATTCCTAACCAAATTATTAAATTAACCTGGGGGTTAACACACAAAATTTTCAAACCACATTTAAAAATAAAAATGTTATTATATTTTAGAATAATTTATGTAAACAAAATTTTTAAATGAAACCACCGAACATCGTAAATCACTAATACAATATAAATATCAATTTCTAATTTAAATATTTTTCAAAATTTTCAATGAATTTCAACATGAATTTTAAAATCAAATGCAATCAATAATTATTAAAACAATTTCTCTTAGAAACGGTAAATAGAAAAAAATAATTGAAAGTCCTGCTGTTTGATTGTTCACAAAATTAAGTTTCTTGATTATTGTTTACGCATAATTTGCACAGCAAAATAAACATAAATTATTAAATTTTTATACTGTTAACATACAAATAAACAGAATAATTCTTAAATCACTTCTTTAGTATTATTAATCAAATGGGAGAAACAATCATAAACATTTTTTTAAAGAATTATTACATATCTAGAAATATTATTCATTTAAACAAATTTTGATATTTTTTAAAGAACAGAAATTTCGAACTATAACTTCTAGAAATATAATTAAATTTTAATTTCAAAATTTTACCTTCAATGACGAGAATTAGTAGTAGTAGTTTTTTCTTATCCTATAACATTGCATATTTTATCCAGCTTGTACTTTAATAACTTTTAAATTTTCAAATTTCCCAAACATTATTTTTAAATGTCACTGAAAATTTTACCGAGAATAAGAATTTTAATTTTGAAGCATGTCCTGGAAAATTGGTGGGTTGATATATCCTTGTCCGAGGAGTCCGTTTGGAGGCTTGAAACGGAACACGGCCCGAACTCGGCGATCTCGACGCGGAAGGCGCATTGTAGGGAACTGGATGCGGATGTCACGGAAACAAATCAAATTGTATTTTTGGAGTTCTTGTAACTCTCTCTGCAGTCGACGGGAGGCTGCCATGGTCTTGATGTTTATCGAAGGTAGTACAGGTCTGAATTAGCTTGGTAGGAAATACTTAAGTTATTTTCGATATTCACAGTCACTAAAACTTCGAAAGACTTTAACCGTATGGACTTCATATAGTCCACATTGTACTATTAGTCATCAAACTATTCATCATTGAAGTTTCCTTCAGCTGATTAATCATCGTTTTAACCTCAAAATCTCCGCCGATGTGTCGTTGTTCGTCATCGTTGCACCGTAATCCTAAAACATTATCCACAGATGTAAAGACAAAGTTCGCAAAAGTTCACGAAGTAAATTCCATCAAGAAAAATATCTCTGGCATAGTAATGAATTCGAAATCCATTGGGGTTTTCAGAGTAGATAGAATCCTACCGACTTAAAATGTAATCCATTTTTTATAAAACTCCTTCACAAGGAGAAAGTTCAACAGCTAGCATTCATAAAGTACAAAGATGCAGTCGGGTCTCATATTCAAGAGAACTCAGAAGTCTAATTTAAAACTTTATTTCAGAGCGGCAACACGGCACATCTGTCCTTCTGGACAAATTACAATCAAAAGCCACAGAGTTCACTCTGCTCTCACACAAGTACACCCAAGAGCGCTGACAACAAGAATTTTCCCACAACAAAAACAGCTTACTAAGCGAATTAAATGCAATATCAGCAAAACGCGAAAACATGTTCCGCCAACACCTGGGAAACTGCTGTATAGACAGAAAGTTTACAGTTTTATGACAGAAAGGAATGTTAAGTGGAAAATACTCCGTTGAACACACCATGTTGAGACTGGTAAAGATATTTAGATGAATTAAAATGGAAGAGAGGAGTTCTTTGAAAAAATATTAAAGTTAAATAATTTTGATATATTACACACACACACACACACACACATATATATATATATATATATATATATATATATATATATATATATATATATATATATATATATATATATATATATATATATATATATATATATATATATATATATATATATATATTTATATATACATATATATATATATTTATATATATATATATATATATATATATATATATATATATATATATATATATATATATATATATATATATATATATATATATATATATATATATATATATATATATATATATATATATATGTATAATTCAGGTTAAATACAAAATCCAATTTAATCTTAAAATTCTGTGCTGAAAAGTTCAAAGGAAATTATCTAATAAATTAAAAAGGAAGAAGCATTTAATTTTAAAGAAATTATGATAAGTTATATGTATTTTGAAGAATTTCACTGATTACCTAGGAGTCAATCTACATATATCTCTCTTTCTTTCCCTCAGTCTCACTAACTCACTCTCTTTCTCTATAAATTTAAAAAATAATTTTACATAATCTGAAACTGCAATTTTCTTCTTAAAAATCAACTGTTTTTTAAGATTAAAGCTGCTATACTTTTCGTTAAATTAATGCTGTAATTGTTCAAAGAAAAATATTAGTTAAATTAGCAAAAAAATATTTTAATTTTAGGTAATAAAAATAACTTCAGTATGTATACTTTCATGGCTTTCATTGACTATTTCGAATTCAATCAACACATTGCTTTCTTTCTTTCTGTCACTCTGTCACTAACTCACTGTCTCTCTATCTTTAAATATAAAAAATAATTTCAGATTAAACCTGACACTCCATTTCTCTTTGTAAAAATCAATGCTTATTTAAACCTAAAACTGCTATCATTTTCGTTAAAATCAGTTTCGTTAAAAAATGTTCAAAGAAAAAGATTATGTAAATTGAAACAAAAAAGATTTTAAACTTAAAGCAACAAAGAAAAGTTAAATATATTTTCATAGCTTTCTTTAATTGTCTGGCAGTAAGCTATCACTCTACATTAACTCTGTCTGTCTGTCAGAATTCTATCACTCTAAATACAAAAGATTATTTCAGATTAAATCTGAAATTTCAATACTTTTTGTAAATACCAGTGCTGAAAGGTTACAAAGAAAAAAGATAATATAAATTTAACGAAATAAAACGGTTTTAAATTTTAAACAATAAACATTTGTTATGTATCATTTCCAAGTTTTCTACGATTGTCTGGCAGAAAGTTATGAATCTACGTATTCTTAATATCAATCTACTTAATTCTTTCTATTTGTATCTCTTTAACTAACTCTCGGTCTCTCTACATGTAAAGCAAATTTCATTTCAGACTAAACCCGAAAAT
>CM063497.1:82975432-82980432 GCA_032207245.1 Pardosa pseudoannulata | reverse complement strand
TATTGTTACTTTAATTTGTTTTAGAACCTGTCATTTTATCTTTTGACAAAATTTTTTCTAAATTTCGTCTATAGTTTATTTCCCCTTCTTGTAAGGCGCAGTTTGTCCCTAGAGGATTTAGCGCCATTAAACTTCAATCAACCAACCAACAAACCATAAGAATTGTTTAAATGATAAAAATAATTGATTTCTTGTTGACTGTCTACAATTCTTTCTAAGAAGCTCATTGATAAATTGTTCGTAATCATAATGTTTTTTTAAGTCATCGAAGTGGTGTTGTATTTCTCGTTTCAACACTTTCGATGCAATTCAGAAACTGAGAAATGTTTAACTGCACTGTAGCATTGCGCTGACTCATTTTTGGTAACCTGTCATAACGATTTAAAATTTCGATCTTTTGTTTTAATGTTAAATCATTTCGCTTTCTGGTTTCCATATCGATACTGCATGTAAGCGAGCAAGGCATAAAATGTGAATACTTCCTTCTCAGTTCCGAATAGAATTTGTTGACATCTGTTTATATAGCAACTATTAACCACCAATAGGGTGTGCGTATTTCTGAAAAATTCCAGGAACGTGTAATTTCTCACTCTTTTGTTTTTAATCCTTTTCCCTGGATGGATGAGGGAGAATTCTCGGAAATTAAAACAAAAATGAAGGGAAAGAAAAGAATAAGTTCCTTCTGAATACATTGTAATGAGGTTCGAAAACTGATAAATTAACCGATGTAACGATCACATAAAGCGATAATTTTAACATATAAAGGAATAGAGAAAATCACGACCAAGTGATTTCGATAACAAGAAGCGATTGATAGCATCAACCGCGATCACATTAACCCTTTAAAGGTCACCAAAATAAATTCATGGGAATTTAATGTATTTTTTTATAAATGTTATCTATAAGCCTTGTATATGTAAAATATATAATTTTTCTTTTTACATTCCTTAGAAGGGTTTGCCTTAGAGGAAATTAGGATTTGAGAAGTGGTTTAACTGACTAACCTCTCCCCTTTTACAGCTTGAACATTATGTCTTTTTAAAAGTTTAACTATACTAGAAGAACAATAAATGATAATCCTTAAACTGGTATAATAAATAAATAGGTTTACAAATTAAAAGTGTTGTTTGTACAGATACTTTTATTTGAGGTCATAAGTAAGATAAATTGATTCTGACTTCTCACGTACAGAAAGTTTAAATACATATATATCAATAGAAAATGAAATAAATAAGTTAAACGTAGAACTATCATCTGTTATATATTTAAAATATCAAAAATATAATATGTATAAAGTGTATAATATGTAAAATATATAAAATATATAATGTATTGTTAATATATAAAATGTATAATATGTATATATAAATATATATATATATATATATATATATATATATATACATATACATATACATATATATATATACATACATTATATATATATATATATATATATATATATATATATATATATATATATATATATATATATAATCGAAAACTCATCCATGTCTCCAAAACGTTTTTTTTTTTATTGCAAAAGCTCTTGATTCTACTTCATTGGCTTCCATATATCACAGATGTATGAGATTGGAGCCGTAAATAATTATAAAAAGATAAAGTAAAGTAATCCAAAAAGTAAAGTTTAAAAAAAAAGATGTTTAATAGGTGGTTTTGCTACGAAACCACTGTCCGTTAAAGGGTTAAGCGGAGTTCACTGTATTTTTTAATTCAGTGACAACGGAATTCAGAACTTGTATTCAAACATTGACCAGATGAATGTTTATTGATGCAATAAACAAATGAATACAATATTCATTTCCCGTGTCTCGTAAACAAATTTTTATTTGATTTCTGAAGCACGAACACTTATTTCAAGATTATCGAATCTAATCCTAACGTACACAATGCTCTAATTGCATAGGAAAAGATAAAATTTTAATGTCATTTTGGAAAAAAGAATACATTCTTCCGCTTCCTCCTTTACTCTAACTGTTTAAATTCGATTTGCAAGCAAAACAAACAGTCTTTTATTCCAGATTCTTAAGGTAAATGTTAAAAGTTTCTTCGAGAGAAATACTGGGAAAAAATGTGAGCAAATATTACCCATTTGTTGGATTAAGTATTTACTCTTATTGTTGTTGACTTAATTGTCAGGGATTCATTTTAGAATAACAATTTCTTGTTTTTAGATAATCCTCTTTATTTATTTATTTCTCTTAAATAAGCAAACTAGGTGCTACGAATATGCAATACCTTTAATTCGAATCAAAATATTTTGATTTGTAACCAACTGATTATTTTTGTGTTTATATACGAGAATAAAGAAACAGAAGACTTTATTACTAGATTAAGTATTTACTCCTATTGTTGTTGACTTAATTGTCAGGGATTCATTTTAGAATAACAATTTCTTGTTTTTAGATAATCATCTTTATTTATTTATTTCTCTTAAATAAGCAAACTAGGTGCTACGAATTTGCAATACCTTTAAATCGAATCAAAATATTTTGATTTGTAACCAACTCATTATTTTTGTGTTTATATACGAGAATAAAGAAACAGAAGACTTTATTACTAGATTAAGTATTTGCTCCTATTGTTGTTGACTTAATTGTCAGGGATTCATTTTAGAATAACAATTTCTTGTTTTTAAATAATCATCTTTATTTATTTATTTCTCTTAAAGAAGCAAACTAGGTGCTACGAATTTGCAATACCTTTAAATCGAATCAAAATATTTTGATTTGTAACCAAGTCATTATTTTTGTGTTTATATACGAGAATAAAGAAACAGAAGACTTTATTACTAGATTAAGTATTTACTCCTATTGTTGTTGACTTAATTGTCAGGGATTCATTTTAGAATAACAATTTCTTGTTTTTAGATAATCATCTTTATTTATTTATTTCTCTTAAATAAGCAAACTAGGTGCTACGAATTTGCAATACCTTTAAATCGAATCAAAATATTTTGATTTGTAACCAACTCATTATTTTTGTGTTTATATACGGTACTAAAGAAACAGAAGACTTTATTACGTATATATTTTGTATTTCATCCATATTCTTAATATTTTAAAATGTCATCATTGGTATATTTATTTGAAAATGTTTATAATTTTAAGGTAAAATATTAAATAGTTTAAAATCAATTTTATATAAATCTGGTATACAATCAAGAGCTAAACATTATGACCCTACATTTTCCAATGAACTAGCTTGGATGACGTGGAAGGCACGTGATCAGGTGGAAGTGCTATTTAACTGCTGATGTAGAGTCGGAAGAATCATTCTATCACTTACTTCTGTGTGCGATGGGAAAGACTGTGCGAATCTAAGCGATTTTGATAAAATGCAGATTGTAATGACTCGAAGGCTCGGAAGAAGTATTTCCGAAACTGCACGACTCGTGGGTTGTTCGCGATCTACAGTTGTTAGTACTTATGCAAAGTGGATGAATGACGGTAAAACCAGCAGTAGACGACATGCTGTTGGACGTCCACATGCTATCAAAGAAAAAGGTCGTCGGAGACTATCTCGGATGGTGAAGCAAAACCGGAGCCAGACGGTGGCTCAACTGACAACCCAATACAATGCAGGGCCAAGTAGAATAGTATCGGAGCACACTGTTCAGAGGACACTGTTGGATATGGGGTCACAGCTACCGTCCCACTCGTGTCCCTTTGCTGAACAAGCGCCATAGCCAACTGCCCTTACGCTGGGCAAGGGAATATCGTGACTGGCCCATGGATCAGTGGTATAGAGTTGCCTTGTCAGATGAATCACGGTTTGTCATTCATCACTCCGATGTCAGGATACGGTGTTTTCCAGAAGAACAGTTGTTCTCTTAATATACAGTAGGTCATACACAGGCCAGTGGTGGTGGTATAATGCATTAGGGAACGTTTTCTTGGGCGTCTCTAGGACCCGTGATTGTGGTAGAGCAGACCATGAATGCTACAGGGTATCTGAACATCATTGCGGAACAGTTTCACCCTTACATGGAGTCTGTTTTTCCAACTGGATATGAAATGTTCCAACAGGATAACGCCCCATGTCAGAAGGCTAAATATGTGTTAGACTGGTTTCAGAAACATGATTTTGAATTCCAGTTAATGTCCTGCCATCTAATCATCAGATCTCAATCCGATAGAACATATTTGGTATCTACAATCTCTTACAATCTCTCCCCGGCCATCTACCAAGGACTTATGGCATCCATGCCAAAGCAGGTTGAAGCTGTATTGCGCATCAAAGATGGGCCAACTCGTTATGGATAGGTGTTCATAATGTTTTGGCTCTTCAGTGTATGTGTTAATCAAGAAATATATCAAAGCTCTTCCAATGTTACTTTAGGCACATAAAACTTTCCATTTTGCGTAAAGGTTTAAATACTTTATAACTTAAATTAATTTTCTAAATAATATGATGTCAGACATTAAAATAGGACTGCTTTTGCTAATAAAGCATTCTCTGGACTAAAACGCCTTCTTATGTAAAAGTTTATTTTGTAGAAACACAAACTTTTAAGATCGATTATTGGTGACAAAAAAAATGACGTTTGAATAAGATTGTACAGCTTAGAAATTTATAAATTTTATAAAGTCCTAATTATAACTAAGTATTTAAAAATGACTTAACTGGGCAACTCATGTTTGAAAAATGAATGACAATTTACACACACACACATATATATAAATATATATATATATATACACATATGTATAAATATATATATATATATATATATATATATATATATATACATATATATATAAATAAGATATATATAATTATATATATATAAATATATTATAAAAATATATATATATATAAATATATAAATATATATATATATATTTATATATATATAAGCATATATATAAACAATTTATAATAAATAGATAAGACTTCATAACTATATATATCAACAATTATTTATAAATATAAATATATAATATATATTATATATATTAAATGGTTTAATAAACTTA
>CM063497.1:82957932-82962932 GCA_032207245.1 Pardosa pseudoannulata | reverse complement strand
TGTGCGTGGTAGCTTCAAGTTTTCCTAAAATATTTTTTTCGTTACTGTCCTTAGGTTTCCTGCGGGAGCCAGCCTTTGGGGTCATAGCTTCGACTTATGGTGACTATTGCCTAGTCACGTATCATTGCAGACTTAATCCCATCAATCCCTTACTTGGACTTCACCGATAAATTCCTTTGTGGGAGACACACTGACTGGCTCACTAACTTTCTGGTAGTCCAGGGGCAATTTTCAAACTCAAACTGATTGGAAAGAGGAGGGATAACTGTTAATATGGATTTTGTAATGAAGATTTTTCATGTCCCTTCATTACATATTTCCCTTGTAGGGTATATATATTTTAACCTACATTTTGTGCCTTTTTTTCACATATTGCCCCTTGCAAGTGCAGCTTTAGTTTTTCTCACGATTGCTGCCTGTCTTTTCCGCCCCCGATCTGCGATTAGTTTGGTTTGGAGAGCTACGGTCTACTTTTCGCAACACTAGGGCTAATGAGACCGGGACCTACTGCTTAAAGCAGATTCCGAACGGCTACGAACATCCATGCCACAGTGGGATTCGAACCCGCGAACTCCGGTTCAGAAGGCCAGCACCCTAACCATTCGGCCATCGTTCGGCCCGATCTGCGATTAAGTTTCGGACCGAGTGTCCAATTCTGGCCACCTGCATCCTCAGCCCTTAAACCTTTCGACCCTAATTTGCGCCCATCGGTTCATATTCTGACGGTTTCTGAAGTCATAAGTTTCGCTTTGAGTTGTCAGTCGCGCCTTTGAAAGGTGCCGCGTTGTGGTGTGTTGCCAAGCTCCGCTCCGCATCGTCTTTGGCGAATTTTCACCAAAGGAGTTGCGCCTCACTGCGATCGGGTTTTTGTTCTCCGCGCGCCTTGTCTCGACGTTTCGACGGTCAGAGCCGCGAGAACCCGTCGCTCTCCCTGAGAGCACGGTGTTATCTTGGCGTCTGGCAACCCTCTTGCTGGCTGTGTTTCTGCGCTTTTGGCTTGAGCGCAGCCTAGAAGTTCTGATAATTTTAAAAGACAGTGAGACACAGAGATGAAGTTTTAACACCCTTGCCGACATGTTTTTTTTTGGTCGGAAAAATGTTTCCGTTGGAGCCACTTCGATCTTTGGCCAGCCCAAGCACTCTATCCTCGTTTTGTTTTACTGCGATGTTCCTGGCGTTATTCTTACTGAAAGCAGCAATTTTATCTCCATAATACTTTTAAACAACGCGATTGAATGATTCTCAGTTACCCACTATTAGATCAAAGCAGAAGTGAACTATGGTAGTTTTAGATTATAAAATTAAAAATTATTTGATCAAATACTAAATAAAAGGATGTCTCTCATCAAGTCAGAGTCTGATTTTTTCCACCTGAGGTGACTCTTAAAATAAAACATCCGATTCTTCATCAATCATCCTACATACAGCTCCCTTCCTCTACATGGAGTCCCGACTCTTCAGTATAGATTTATAAATAGATGTTAGAATACCATTTTTACCAACTCTAAGATGTCCAAAGAGTATCACAAGGTTTTGCAGTACGTCACAAAATGATTTACTGCAATCAATAATACAAAAATACTATAATCATTGACAACTTTCAAATGAAATTGTGAATTTACAATTTATAATTTTGCAACCCTGCATTCTTGTATTGCTTCTCAAGGCTTGTGTTTAGAACATTCTTCATACATTGTGTGCGAGTACATTTCGCAGTGGAATTATACTGAGAGCGGGTGTTTTGTGCGTAACTTTAGTTATTCAGTTAAATCTCAATAGATCGAATATTATATAATTTTTAACCCACTTTTCCTATTTTATATTGACATATATAAACAAATATATAAATAGACAAATAAACAAATATATATAAATACAAATATATAGAATATATAAATATACATATATATAATATCATTTTCGCAAGGATAAATAAAATGTTAATTTTAAATCTTAATTGATTTTTAATCAACCTTCCCGTTCTGCGGTTCAGCATCGACTGATGTAAAAACTAGTTTTTATTTGTCTAAATTTTTTCAGAGTCTATGTAGTAGACAAGAACATTCGGCTTCGTTTTCCTGTATATATCATTATTTTTGTACCCACAGACAAACCATGTTGTTACACTAACCCGTACTACTACCTGACACGCGCTCAATTATCAATCGTCAGAAAACGTATTTAAATGTGTCGCACATACAAACTGTTAATTGTTTTGATTTGTTGTGTAACTACAAATAGTCCATTTTTATAATAGTTTTCTCCTTACTTTTGAGATAAACCTAGCATTTTTAATTGCATCTAGCAATGAAAATGATGTCATTGCCCTTTTCATTCTGCCAGAAACACTTTCCTCTACATTGTACAAAGAATATTTATTTTATAGTTCCAGATATCACCATTTAAAAAATAAAAATCTACAAACTTGTATTTTATCTTATATACTTATTTTGTTTTATCAATATTAATTTGGTATATTTCTTTCATTTTAAATTCAGTTGCGCCATTTTTATTAATTCAATTTTAAGACGTCACTCTGTACTTCACCTATTCTTAAATAAGCTTGGCGACTTTATGGTATATGTTTCGTGTTATAAAAATTGAAATCCTTTATGTAACTTCATTCTTACGATAACGCTTTAAGTTCTTGGCTTTTGACCTTATGTGCTTAGTTTATTTTATCATCAAATTATCGTAATTAGAATCAGTTAAAAATATATTAATTAAAATATGTAATGAGTGGTGCCATTTATTGCCTATAGTTACAACTATTTTTCATACGCAATAACTTTTTCTCTTTGAAATATTCCAGTATCAAAATCATTTTATTTTTTATAGCTAAATTTTGTATTTCATCAAAATATGTAAATCTTTATTTTACTTTCTCAAATTTTTTAAGAAGTTAACATTTTTTCTGTTATATGTTGTCGTGATTTTTATATTCAGTACTTACAAATTCACCATGTTCTATCATATTTGTTTTTATTTCACAATTGCCATTTTTTAAAGAAAAAGTTTTCATTTTAGGTTTTATTGTTTAAAATTTAATTTTTTTGTATGTAAAACAGTACTAAAAGACGGTTGGGAATGATTTATCCCATTCAGAACAGTACATATATATGTTACTCTCCACAGTATTTTGAAATTTGATTCCTATATTAAAAAGAAAAAAGTCCTGGAATTGGGAATTATTATGCAGCGGCTCACGGGCAACAGAGTGCACTTACTGGACATTTGGCTATTAATAAACTATTATAATCGTCAACAATCTAAAACATACGAAATTTATTCAGCATTTCTATCAATACATCTTATTATCTTTAATAGTGGTTCTAAATCTTTCATCGAAATATTTGAAAACCCAGACCGAAGGCTGGGTGCGAAGCAGCTAGTTAATTATAATTTGTAGAAATTCTCAGAGTACACGTTGGGAAATTGCTCCCGTATAATAAAAAACTAGCCACACTAGAAATGTAACATGTTCCTAAAGGAGTCATTTTACGCAATGCTATATGTAAGTAATACTATAAAGTTATACATCTCTTTTGAGTATACACTGGGAAATTGTTCACGTGTAATAAACAACTAGCCCCAGTTGAAATGTAACATGTTCCTTAAAGAGCCATTTTAAGCAGTTCTATTTGTAAGTAATACTACTAATCTATTTTTTATCCAAATATGAATGATTAAATGAAATGGTTAAAGAAATGACGGCATAATGCTAGAAAAAACGTTACTTTTACTTATTTATTATAAGATAAATTAATAAATTCAATCACTTGCTCTTAACTGTGGAAAATAGGAATTAAAATAATTGCATTAAGCGCTCAAAAAAAGGGCAAGGTGTGGATTTCGAAAGTTTTAAAGGCGACAGTATTTTTTGCTCTGATGTGAAGCATATTTATACAAATGTATTTCAGAATCGGATCGATGGTTTACGTGAAAATAAACTGTAGTGGCTTTGTGTTTTGCTAATGCTAACTCATCAAAAATACAATATGGATGCCTCTATCCATTCCAAGTCCAACCGCTTCATAAATTCGAGGACAGACGGACAGATAACTTAGGATATTATTATATAGGGGATGTCTAATAAATTATGCTATCACGTGCTATCTCTTTGCTAATGACTGGAATCTTACTGTAAGCATTCTAATATGGAATTTTAGAAATTGCAGTGATTAGTGTCGTCACTTAATGAAATATAAACGCTAGCTTTTTCTAATGGTGGTGTGACTTAGTAAGCGATCCGACACAAGCATCTTGGATATTCAGGGTTTTATTCAACATTCACAGCTATGTACATTTCATCATTATTTACACATTTATCTACAAGGAACATTATAAGCATTTAAAAAACTCCCTTATGCTAGGCGCGAACATACTTCGAGAAAATCAAATATTATTCTCCTCGAACGCCGGGTCACGAACTTCGAACCGTCCGAGAATAATCTCCTCGAACAAAGCCCTTTTTAGCCAATCCCAGGCCCCCTAGACTCTCTCCAGTTAGGCGCTTAACCCATATTGGACCGCTGTCCTATAAATAGAACAGCAAATAAAATTCCATTTAATAATAAAGTTACAAATATTTTCTGAGTGGATTTTATTTTAACACCATTAAAATAGACACACTTTAGCATAGTAACAAAAAAACTGAGAAATCAAATTATATTGTATTGTAAAATTTATTTTCAGCAACCTCTTAAAAATTGTCATTTTTTTAATCTTTAATTTTATATTTCTTATTATTTGTTTTTCAAACATTGTGGAGGTTACTTTTAGTTTAAAAAAAAAGCTAATAATGTAGCTGAAAGTTTTAGTTGAAAAATATATTTTACAAGTGCATTTTGTAAGTATAAAAAAGGTGCCCTAAAATTAATACGACGGTCCAATGCCGATTATTTTTCCATGATTTCGATATTTTATTGATAGCGCACATTATTTTCTTATCTTTCAATGAAAACCAGTTCAAACACCTGTTCACACACCAGGACACAACA
>CM063497.1:82945432-82947932 GCA_032207245.1 Pardosa pseudoannulata | reverse complement strand
CACTTGCTATTTCCACCTTAGGCCGTTTTTTCTCATGGTCGTAGATAAGTCTGTATCTGAAAATTTAATGTAACGAGAATTCGTTACAATGCCAATACAAGGCTGCAAAGTTGTTACCCATTTATCACCACCCAAGCAGCACGTTGTTAAATTCAGTTGTTAAGTCTTAAGTTAAGACCATAGCAAAGTGTGCCAAGAATAATAATCTACACTAGTTTCATATAGTGGTATCAAGTTCTAAACTAAAATGGGGCCAGCGGTTACCCTCAAGGGACACTAAGTCCACAGAAAAGGAAATCACGTACAACAATTAATACTGACACTAAAATTACATTATGACACATTTATTGATATGAATTAGCATTAAAAATGAATTACAATATATTGAAAACACACTTACCCATCTAATGATGATCCTCTAATGAAGTCCCCCCCCAAAAAAAAAAATTAATCCAACCAAAGAAAGCAGCTTTCTAAAAAAAAAACTAATGGGAAAAAGCTACCGTTTACTTCATGTAGCCTCACCACACCACACACACCATGAGGTGTTCGGAAGATTACTACACAACACACGTGTATTTTAAAATATGATACGGACATGAGTAACCTTACCCTCTATGGGTCCTCGTAATTTAGAAGCAGAGAGCAAGCAGAAAGCCTTCAGGTTGGCCTGCCAATCCTAGAGGTATTTTTACAGAACTTAGAGGACATTGTGACCAGGAACCTATTTTACATGTTCCAGTCCCCTTTAACGAACAAGGTGGATCTTAGGCGAGCTCGAGTCCATTTACAGCAACCTTTCATTTAGGAGATTGCTGCCTTTGCTGACTGAGCCATCACGGCTCAGACAGCTTTAAAGTAGGGAAGCTTAATTTTGGACCCATGATATATGATTAGATAGTGTGAATACCTCCCCCTCCCCTTTGTTCAGAACTGACTACCGGAATCAGCTGATTTGAAGCCTCCTATGAGAATTCAGCTAAAAAATCTAGCTGTAACTTTAGCTAGAGTTCCCAGGTAACTGGAATCGTAACTGAACGGAAAACGGTTGGCGGGACAGTAACTGACCGAGGTATAAAAAACCTAGAATTTTTCGACTCTGGGCTTTTCGACATTTTTTTTTACTTAGGTGCTTTGCCCTCGTGGAGGCTTTCGCGTCGTTTGACCGGAGCCAACTTTCTAGTGATTAAGTTCGGGAGATTCGTAAAGTCCACTCATATAAGAAGCGGCAGAGTCTCGGATACCGAACGGGGGATAAATTGAGTTTGCATTGCACCCTTGAAAAGCCTCCCCACTTGTGTGAAATTATTTAATCTCTTTTTTTTTTTTAGACTGTGATCGTTGTGGTGATGTTATGCAGGTGACAATCCTTTGCATTTCGACTTGTTTGGGGAGATTAGAATCCCCTTGTACATAGCCGTATTTACTCAACAAATAAAAGGGATTTCCAATTTTATCGGGACTGTGCTCCTTCTTCACGCTACCTCTTCACTCAAGTACATTGAAGTCCTCACAATAGATACAAATGTGTGCTTAAATCGAGATAAATTTCTTGTGATGTTTGAAAATAATATTTGCAAAGAAATTATTCATACCCAAAACCTTTAAATAGCGCGAGAATAATGCTTTTAAAAGTTCATAAAGTTTATAAACAAACCAACAAATATTAAATACCTTTAACCCCTTCCGGTAAAATGACGTGTCTAGCTCGTCATTAGTTTTTCATTCCATACCGCACAATGACGAGCTACACCCGTCATGCGATTAAAGTTACTGTTAAATATGATAATTAATTTAGTTTAAAATTTCTAGTGTACTGAATTTGGCAACACTTTTATCACTTGTGAAAATCACAAGTCACTATTGCATATTGTTTACTTGGTACAAGTCATTGCCAAATGAATGAGTCAGAATAAAAGAAAACCTACTAAGAAATACCGTGTGTGTTACAAGAATCAAATTAAAAGTGAGACTACTTGGCGGTGTAAACAATTCCTTTGCACTTTGTTTTGAAAAGTACCACTAGCTTGAAGACTATTATCTGTATAACTTATTAATGTTTTGCTTTGATATTTTCTTATAAATTTACTGTTTCTGATATTATTTAACACTATGTAAAAAGTGGATTATAATTAAGAATATGTAAGAATTGTAAAATGAAACAAGTTTTTTAAATAAAAATTAAATGGTTATTTCATGCACAGTTTTTCATTATTAAATCATACCGGAAGGGGTTAATAGATTTTTAATTAAATTACAGCTTTTAAGTTAACTGTAATGTGTGCATTAACAATCTGTGTATTTTTATCCTTTCTATATATTTCGACCTCAAGTGGCATAATTAAACCCATAAACTCAAATTAAAAGATGATTATTCCTTTTGTTAATCTCTTTCCCTTTTTCACATAATAAGCACTTCAAGCATATTCAACGAAGATAAAGGGGTATTGTATAATAAACACTGAATAATAATGATTACTAAATGAGCTCATCTTGATCC
>CM063497.1:82880432-82932932 GCA_032207245.1 Pardosa pseudoannulata | reverse complement strand
TTCTATTCCTAAACTCTCTCCTCTTAATTTTCTTTTGTGTGTGTGACATGAACTAACAAATTATCTACCATTCACAGCATGTTTATATGTCGCTGCTATTCATGCTCTCTGAAAGAATTTTCAGGATTGATAGGCTAGACCCATATAATCATGTTTCTCGACGTCATGAAGTTTATTAAGGGAGATTATATACGTTTCACGTTAGAACTAAAATTTTGTAGAATCCATTTTGTGAGATTGAGATACAGTATTCCCTCGCCACTTCATGCTTTTCGACTGCAGTACTTCGCGGGTTTTCCAAAAATATTCATCAAAAAATAAAGATGAAAAAGTACAACCAAGTCGGCAAACACATTGCGGAAAGGAGCGGTGTTTCATGTTGATGCGCGAGAGAGAAGGATCCCTGCATGTCAAACAAAGAGATGAATTGACTCAGAGTACATACCACGGGCTCTTGAGATGACAAAGTCTGCAAGTGAGGAAGAAAATGAAGAGGAAGAAGAAGAACAAACTGCAAATCATAGCTTTACCCTGGAGAATATGCAACAATTGTGCAACATGGCAAGAATTTGCGCAAAACATTAACGAGAATATGGTTCGAGCTGTCGAGTTCAGCAATCGCATTCAAGGGGTTATGTCCTTGTACAGGGGAATTTTGAAGAAAAAGGTAAAACAAAGACAACAACTACCCATCACTACGTTTTTTTGGAAAGGTAAAGCCCCTGGCTCTACCGTCAGTGCCTCCAGCAGAAGAGTCTCCGATTGAGCCTAAAACTTTTACGAGTCAAGTAAAAGCCTCTCCTCTGCCACCAACACAAGACTCTTCTCCTCTCTCAGAAACCAATGCTGGTTAATGTTTATTACTGTATAAGGTTTTGTAATTAACCTTATTAATTAGCACTGACACTTTTAAGTAAATACGTATACTGTTGTAAGTTTTGTCTTAAATGTGTACAGTATAAATACTGTTCACATATTTAAAACATTCGTGTACCCGCATACACGAAAATTCCTAGGTGTAAATCCTACTTCGCAGTTTTTCAGCTTTCGCGAAAGGTTCTGGTCTCCATGAAAAGTGAAAAACGAGGAATCACTGTATCTCAGTATTAAAATATTCCAAATATTGAAGACTTGAAATTGATCCTTCTTCTCTTCCTTTTTTCAATTTATTTTATTACTGTCAATAAATATATAATTTGATATGTTGTTGTTTGCTTTCTAGAACTCTTCAATGTTCAGAAGTTTGTGTATATCAACAATTCGTCTCAAAAAATTAATTTGTATCGTGTGGGTATGGAGGCAGCATTTTACAATTATGTCCATGGCGGCAAAAGAGCTAGATCCGGAACTGTTAGTGACCAATCGTCGATCCCTTCTTTTAACTTAAACCTATACTATACTCAAAGAATGCTGAAAAATGTTTACAACTAAATGTAATCAAATGTATTTTTTCAACATATCAGTTGTGAAGGAGTTTGTGAATAATGATGACTGACTATTTAAGGTTAATTTTGGCACATACAGCAGAAAATACCAAACTTTTATAGTCACCACTCCAACTGAAATCTCGAGACTAATAATATATTAATTTTTATTAATATATATGTATATATCTCCTAATCAAAATTTAAAAAAGCAACAGTATTATTACTATATTTTATAAATGAAAGTCATTACATGAATGTATTGTTATCACCGGAAAGCGATCATTAATGTCTCAAAAGAAGTGTATTGTCAAGGCGTATTCTGTGTACGAGGGTTACACTGAAATTTTTGAGATACACGCAGACTAGA
Source organism: Pardosa pseudoannulata (assembly GCA_032207245.1). NCBI lineage: Eukaryota > Metazoa > Arthropoda > Arachnida > Araneae > Lycosidae > Pardosa > Pardosa pseudoannulata. The sequence continues at coordinate 82,931,138 of CM063497.1, read as the reverse complement.
ATTTACAAAATAAAAATGACTGCTTAATTTTAAAATACAAAGTATTTCAACACAGCAAACAATTTTTACTGACTTACTTCAACTTGTTTAACGTAGAATAAATTTTAAACAAAAGAGAAAATGGAAATGACGCGAGAACATTTTAGCGCTATGATTTTCTACGATTTTAAAGCAGGATTAAATAAAGGAGAATACTTTCAACGGTTGCAATTGGCATTTGGTGATGAATCTCCAGCTCGTTCTACTGTATTCAGATGGTTTAAAGAATTTAGCAGAGGTTGCAGTTCTCTTCAGGATGAAGAACACACAGGAAGGCCGCCTTTGGAAGTCATCCCGGATAATGTGTCTGCCATACGAAAAATGTTAATGGAAGATAATCGCTGTACCTATGAAATTATACAGAGGGAACATAACATTGGTTCCCCAGCCATACACAAAATTATTAATGAAGAATTACATATGAAAAAAGCAGTTTGCCGTTGGGTTCCCCATAATCTAACTGAGCACCAAAAAGGGGAGAGTGTGAGAATCAGTAAAGAAACTCTTAAATTGCTCAATGATGGTGGCCACCGCATTATTTCTAAAATTGTAACTGGTGATGAAACGTATATACCGTTTTTTGACGTTCTAACATGTCAAAAAAGCAAAGTATGGGTCTTTGAAGATGATCCCACTCCGACAATTGTGAAAAGACAACTCGCACTGAAAAAAAAGGTTGTATGCCGTTTTCTTCAGAAGTACGAGATTGGTCAAAGCCATCAAGTTGGAAGGACAGAAGACAGAAACAGCAAACTGGTATACCACTAAATGTCTTCCACAAATTCTACAAGAAAAGAATGTTAGGAGACTAATGCTTCACCATGACATGCATCTTCACATACAGCCAGATTAACAGTTGAGTTTCTTAAACAAATACAAATTAAAGTGATAGAACATCTGCCGTATTCACCTGATCTAGGTATGCATGACTTTTGTTTATTCATTTATCTTAAAAAGAATTTACGTGGAAGTCGTTTTCATTTAGAAGCTATTGATGTGACTATAAATGCATTTTTCATTTATTAGAGGAAATGAATGACTTAAAGCATTTAATCTGTATAAAATTCGTCTACAAAAGTACAATGATGTTGGAGGAGACAACTTTGAACACACCTAAAATTTTGTAAATATAACTTTAAAAACCTAGTTGTATATCCAAAATTTCAGACTGACCCTTGCATGTGGTGTGACGGACAATTGCAGGTGTGTTGATAAAACCAAATTTGTCACTGAATGGATCCTAGACTTGGTGTCTAGATGATTTCTAAGGCCGGGTTCTTCAAAGAGTTTTGAAAGTCTTGTCATCGGTGCAAATGTGAATATGTATGAATATGTATAGTATTTTTTAAGTCTCAGGATTTTTACATTTTGTCGTTTTCTATCATTCTAGTAGAAAAGACCTAGATATTAAAAATAAAATAAGACAATCTTCTTCAAAAATTCAATACATTTCTTTAATTTTTAATAACACCAATTGCAATGTACAACATGTAACAGCAGTAACAAACATAATAATCTGATACATTCATCTCGAAATAAATTGCTTGTGCAAAAGAAAAAGAAAACATAAATTAACATCTGACCTAGTTAAATACTTTATTCTATTTATACACTTATTAATACCCTTTCTTACAATAGGCGTACACCAGAAAACTAAGACTATCTTATTATAATTTGAGTGTCATTGTATATTTTCTTATTTCAATTTCATATCAAAGCTTAGTCGTATGTCATAGTATAATATAATATTTTTACAACAGTTACTAATCTTTTAATATTTAAAGGTTGTCCCAAAATTAATTCAAGATTTTAATTTGCCACCATTTGTGTAGTAAAGTGTTGGCAATCTAATTTACAAAAACGTGGCTGAACATGGAAGGACAGGATTAATTCAGGAGAGAATGTTGAAACTTCTCTTACGAACAAAGAAGTGATTAAATTTTATATATATATATATATTATATATATATATATATATATATAGTATATATATATATATGTATATATATATATATATATATAAAAATATATATGTATATATCTATATATATATATATATATATATATATATATATATATATATATATATATATATATATATATATATATATATATATATATATATATATATATATATATATATATATATATAATATTCATGTTTCTGCAGCACATAACGTATGCAGAAACATTAGATTATATGTACATGCATAAATTATATTTTCCTAATTTTTTAATAAGATGAATCATTACAGATTTTCTTTAGCTGTCAATATTGAAAAGAAATTTTAAATATATATTTCATTTCAAGAAACTTAAAATAATGTTGTTCCTTTATATACACACACCATTTACAAAATATGATATTAAATATACAATAACTAATATTTCTCTTCTGTATTCATTGCATAATAGGATATTTTTTGAAAACACAAAGCATTAAGTGGTCCATTAGTACACCTCAACATGCCTTTGTTTACTGGCGTACGCCTAGAGCTTACATTGCATATTTTGTATACAAACTTTTTCATACTTTTTGAGAGGACACATAATTTTTAAAAGTATCAATTTTCCATAATTTAGTTTATCTGATATCTATTTGTTTTCTCTAATTTATGCTATAAACCTTATAAAAATTACGAACACTCAAATTTAATAAATTAAATAACTATTCAGAATCTAGTAGCATACGTATATTAAGAGTGGATTAAGAATTATATTATTGAAAACATAGATTTATCTGATAGAAAAATTCAAGAACCATTTATTATTAGACCTGTACAAGAATGTTTAAAAATCATGTGCCCTCGTAACAGTAAATCTATTCCCGTGATACCAAATGATACAAAAAAAAAACCAGAGGTAAGTTTTTTTATTAAGGTGCATAGTGAGAATGGTTGACATTATAAAAATACATTTTCGTCTTAAATATTTTCTTATTATTTATGAAATCGTGACATATGATTGCATATTTTATATTAAACCTTGTGTTTAGACTTTAATGAACAGTGTAAATTGCATATGTCAAAAGGCATGAATGCACATTTATTTCAAGGGAGACCGAGAAAGATATTTTTATCCGAGTGACCACTTAAATGGTCAGTAACAGGTGGTCCCTATACATAAGATGTGTTATTTAGAGCTTGAAAGGTCTTATTTTGCATCGAAACACATCTCGTGTAACAAATAAGTTTTTCAGTCAGTAAAGATGAGTTAACTTGGCGGAGAAGGGTTCTTTTCCAAGCTTTAAAAAAAATCCCCTCCTATAAAAATATTAAAGGTATTTCGACAGTAAATTTCAAAAGAACTGGTATCCAGTAATGAAACTTTACTGGTTATTAGATCACTCTAGGATTCACAATGCAATCAACAAGCGAGCTAAAACGGGAAGCGAAGAGCATTTTCTAGGCGTCAAGAGAATAAGGCTTGTTTTGTAAAAGAACTTCACAACAGCATAAGAAAATTTAATTCATTTGCAAAAAAACATATGTGTCAACCTGCATATCCGGTCGAATTTCGTCATCTGGATTCTAACTAATATATGGATTAAGATATTTGGACTAGAAAATGATTTTGTGACCAATATAGTAATACAGCTTGTATAAAATGATTAACGATCACGAACAATGAGTAAAAAAGCAAGTGATGTAATCAAAACATAAATATGAGAAATGCCTCTAAAACACATAAAGGGATTTAATTCTAGCCATGTAGATATAAAGCTTCTGTAACATTAAAGTCAACCAACACGAGAAATTGAAAATCTGTGGACTTTCTTACAGACAGATCTTCTAGAAAAGAACTCAACATTAGCACAAGATAGGTATTATGTTAATCAAAGCCTCGGTTGCTCAGTCGGCAAAGGCAACAATCGCGTAATTGAGAGATTACGGGTTCACAACCCGAGCCAGTCTAAGATCCGCCTTGTTCGCTAAAAGTGACTGGGGCACGTAAAATTAGTTCGTGGTCACAATGTCCTCAATGTTCTCAATCAATATTCTGTTGGTGTCAGTCCAAGTCTATGAGTCTTCTACTTGGTTAATGCTTCAAAATTATGCAGACCAACTCGAGCTTAACCCTTCAAAGTTCACCAGTGAAAATTTTTTCCGATTTAATGGAGATGGATTATAAATGTTATCTACGAACCTTATGTATGTGAAAAATATTAAAATGCTTTTCGGTAGTTTCGTGGGGGGATGGGCAGTGGGTTTTAACTGTGAAACTTTCAACTCCCTTGTACAGTTCGAAAATATTACATTCTTAAAATTTAAGTAATATTGTCACGAAGATTCGAATGGTCACACCGTTTAATTTAACAGACGAATTTATTGAAGCTAAGTAGCAACTCGTAACTTTACAAGATCGAGAAGTCCCTACAACTAGTGGGTATTAGCTTTCATACCCGAACAGAATATTCGAGAAATAACTAATTTACATAACAAAGAAGGATCTAGAGTGTTCGAGAACATAAAGCAACAATAAGTAATAATTTTAAATTAAAAACCCACACTTTGAAACAACAGCGATGACTAGCATCGAACCCACAACCTTCGGTTCTAGATTTCGGGCTTTGACCATTCGGCCACTGAGCTCGTTAACAAAGCTCCTTTATCCTGCATTATTGAAAGAATACTACATACTTACATGTAATAGATAAATATCTAACTAAACAATTTATAAGTGATGTTTTGGGTAAGTATACTTATTTAGGGTCAAGACAAAATAATCAAATATCATTTATTTTTTCTCCAGGGAAAGAGGTTTGAACGTTTATATTTTAAAGAAAACAATAAACTGTGTGTTGTGCTACCATTTATGAATAGTTTAATGAGTCATAAACACACCCAAAAAAGCATAAATATACCTTAAAAAAGAAGAGAAAAATATTTCAGCATTTGGTTTCGCTACGAAACCACTGTTCTTTAAAGGGTTAAGGAGTAATTTCACCCTTGAGGTGCTCGTTGAAACCAAAAGAGCACCACTTCGCCTCAAATCGAGTAGCCTCCACCTCATATTGAGCTTAGTTTGACCAATTGGTATAAGACAACAACAACAACATGTTAATCAAATCAGTTTATTTAGATATTAAGACAAATATTTTTGATGTCTGCGGCTAACAAACTAACTCGTCATGCAAAACATACTGCCCTGGCTTGCATAGACAAGTATTCCAACCCTAGTATTCCAAAGTTCAGAAAGTGGTTTTGTTTAAATATAAAAAAAGTGACATTATATCCTTTAAAAAATTTTACATTATATTTAGTGCTTTAAATGGTCACTCAAAAGATATTGTCTTGACATCAAAGCGAGTAATCTCTACTTGGAAAAAGCCCAATAACTGCACATCACTAGTTAAATGTAAAGCCTATTCTAGACATTCAGATGCATACCTCGATGTATACAGCATTTCTGAATCTTTAAAATAAATCATGTAAATGAAAACAAGTAATTCTATCGAAGAAAAGACAAACAAAAAGCCATCCTATGCTGGAACAACATATAGGATCTGTAGATTCAGGGAATTTTTCAGGATCAGGGAATTTTTAGGTGGTCTGAGTTTTTACCAAGGATTTTTGCCCCATTGAAGAAAATACTTTCTCTATAGAATCAACATGTATTAGAAAAGTTCACTAGTTAACTCATTTCCAAAGCTAGTTAACATGTGAAACAAAGAAACTTTTCTAGACATCAAGAGAATAAAACTAGTTTAGGAAAGAACATCACTACAGCATAAGATAAATTAATTAATTAAAAAAGAAACGTATGTCTCAAGATACATATTCAGTCCAATTTGACCAACCGTATCCTAACGAATATATTATTAAAGTTAATTTGACACAAAAATATTTTTTTTGTCAGCTTACCGATCAATCAGCTTATTTAAAAACTTATTGCCACAAACAATGAGTTAAAACTTAAGCAAATGATCTAAGTAAGACATCGACCTCTTTAGAAGAAAAGCATTTATAACACAAAAAATAATTTGATTTTTGTGAAGAAGGAGTTCGAATAAACATCAAACACATTAATCCTGTTGACAGGTGAAGCAAACAAACTTATCTATACTCTTGGAGAGTCGACTAGTAAAGGAACTAACTAGCATGTCTCTATATGTATATACAGCCAGATTTGGTCATTCGTTTTCTAAAGTATATTCTATTAAAGTCATTTCCACTAGGAAATAGTCAGTATAGAATGGTTCACAAGGAATAATAGGTATTAGAAAGATTCACAAGTTAACTCATTTCCAAAGAGTGTTAACTTGTGAAACAAAGAATCTTTTTAGCTATCAGGAGAAAACACTCGTTTGTAAAGAAACATCACTACAGTATAAGATAAGTTAATTAATTAAAACAGAAAATCATGTCTCAAGATATATATTCAGTCGAATTTGACCAACCGTATTCTAACAAATATATTATTAAAGTTAATTTGACTAGAAAATAATTTTGTCAGCTTACCGATCAATCAGCTTATTTAAAAACTTATTGCCACAATGAGTTAAAACGTAAGCAAATGATCTAAGCAAAACATCGACCTCTTTAGAAGAAAAGCATTTATAACACAAAAAGTAATTTGATTTTTGCGAGGCAGAATCTCGAGTAAACATCAAAGATATTAATCCTGTTGACAGGTGAAGAAAAGAAACTTGTCTAGCCACCTGGAGAGTCAGCTAGTAAAGGAACTTCGTAGCAGGTCTCTATATGTATATACAGCCAAATTTGGTCATTCGTTTTCTAAAGCATATTCTATTAAAGTCATTTTTACTAGGAAATAGTCGGTATAGAATGGTTCACAAGGAATAATAGGTATTAGAAAGGTTTACAAGTTAACTCATTTCCATAGAGTGTTAACTTGTGAAACAAAGAATCTTGTCTAGCTATCAGGAGAAAACACTCGTTTAGTAAAGAAACATCTCTACAGCATAAGATAAATAAATTAATTAAAACAGAAACTCATGTCTCAAGATACATATTCAGTCGAATTTGACCAACCGTTTTCTAACGAATATATTATTAAAGTTAATTTGATTAAAAAATAATTTTGTCAGCTTACTGGTCAATCAGCTCACCTAAAAACTTATTGCCACAAACAATAAATTAAAACGTAAGCAAAAGATCTAAGCAAGATATCGAACTCTTTAGAAGAAAAGCATTTATAACACAAAAAGTAATTTGATTTTTGTGAAGAAGGATCTCGAGTAAACATCAAAGACATTAATCCTGTTGACAGGTGAAGCAAAGAAACTTGTCTAGCCACCTGTAGAGACTCGGCTAGTAAATGAACTTTAACCTCTTGTCTTATGAATAGAGAGACGACTGTGTGTGCCACTTTCGATGAAAACTTTTCTCAAACGTCATGACCAGAAGCAGTTTCATCACTAACTAAATTTTGCACACGTTATTTTACAGGACAAACTAAAATGTTATCTTCAGATGTATCCAAATCGGTATCTGTTTCAGTTTCTAAGGTGTAATCAGGTCACTTTTAAGCACCGTTACTAGTATCAATTTTCCTTTTTGCAAATAGGTTAAATTTTTAGATTTTTTTAAAGAATTTTTTAAGCACCAACAGGTAATTATTTATTGCATATAATATAATACTCTATTGCAATTACGGCTAAGAATAAAAGATCAACTCATATTACAACTGTAACAAACAAAAACGCAAAAACAAAAACTTCATCGCCTAAAAACAATAACATGTCTCATACGAGCTTTTCATTTTAGCCAGAGAGAATCATCACGTGTCTGACACGAGCTTTTCACTTTTGGCCAGACAGAATCCTCACGTGTGTGATACGAGGTTCTCACTTTAGGCACATCAGTACGATCACGTCTCCCATACGTTGTTTTAAGGCAAAGGGTTAATCTCAAAAACAAGCATGTCTCTATATGCATGTACAGTCAAATTTGGTCATTAATTTTCGAAAACATATTCTATTAAAGTCATTTTGACTAGGAAATAATTTTCTTTATGCATCCTGGTGAACCAACTCACCTAAAAAAGAATTACAACCACGAACTATAAGTTAAAGTGGAAGTAAAGTATCTCATCAAGACATCAACTCGTCTATCAGAGGAGCATTTAAAACACTCAAAGGGATTTAATTTATGCAGGGAATGAACTCAACTAGGCATCAACGACAGTAACCGTGCTTATCAGAGAAGCTTTCATACCAAGAGAGCCTAATTACATATATATTTTTATTAAAATAAATGAAATTGGGTACACTTCATTACGGTTTAACTCAGCGGTTTCCAAATTGGTTTCTATAGTAACCCAGGCTCAGTGTCACCGCTGAGAAGCAAAAATTTATTGGGGGGTGCGGAGCAATGTTTGGAAAGTTAAATAAAAGTTTAATAGGAAATAACTTTCATCCATGTCCATGTATACTAAAGTTAAAAAATAGCAATACTTGTAGCGGTTTATTGGTTCACTTAAAATAAGATAAAAGATTTGATTGCTTATTACCGACACTTGATGATTGTTTAACGTGACAATAGAAAATAATTTCACTTGGCTATCCTCAATTTGGACAGGGGTGGATTAAGACCTAGGCAACCTAAACACGTTCCTAGGGCCCGTAATTTTGGGGGCTCGAAAATTAGGTTTTTAATTTTAATTTTTATTTCATAGAAAAATGTGATATTGATAATTATTGCTAAAACGTATCCAAATTATGCCGAATCGTTGATTGATAAAGTTGATAAGTGTGGACAAGTGTTCCAGTGCTTATGCATCCAAGCCCGCTAGTGTCAATGTGTGTAAATTCGATCAAGCCTCTTGCTTATCAAAACTATTAACAATAAATTCAAAACAATATTTCATTATAGTGACGTTAGTGACTCTTCAATAGAGGAATTAAAATGTTATGAACAAGATTTAAACCTAGCAGAAAGGAAAAATAATGTATTCCAATTTAAGACATTTATAAGTAAAGAAAATATTATTTCGCCTGTATCCATGTGGTCGTTTATTCAGGAAAATAATGATATTACAACATTCCCTAATTTAAACATAATTCTGAGAATTTATTTAACCCTTCCAATAAGTAATGATTATTCTCAGTAATGGCCAGAATAAAAAAAAATTTAGGATCCGTATTAGGTCAACAAAAATTATATAGTTTATCATTACTTTATATAGAAAAAGAGTTATTAAATAACTCTTTTAATTATGATAAACTAATTGACGAGTTTGCAGAATTAAAAGGGAGAAAAAAGGCAATATAACTAATAAATCTCGGTATATTTGTTTAAGTATTATTGTTTAGTTTAATAAATTATGTTTACTTTTACATTAAATAAATTCCATTTATTTAATTTTTGTACATGTATATTATTTTTTACCTTTTTTTCTTGGAATCCGATAATTAAATAGAACTACATACTATATCTTTTAAAACAAAAATCCTAAATGCAAAGTATGTTTTATGACTGTCAAATAGGCCCGGAATTACAATGTTGCCTCATTCCGCCAATGGTGTTGGATTATTTTGCAATTAAATTCACAAACTAAAATCAGTCTATGCTGATACGCCGCAACTTACTGAATTACTTTAAAATGAAGAATAGCTATTTGAATGAGGATTCTACAAATCATGTATATAAAAACATACAGTGATTTTATACACGATATTTTATATGAGTCATTGTATAAAAGTTGTTAATATTTTTGAATGGGTATTGGACCATTTTGCAAGTAAATCCAAATACTAAAATTATTCCATACTGAACTGAATTAACTTACTGAATTATTCTCAAATGAGGAATTGTTGTTTGAAAAAGGATACAAAAAATCCTGGCTAGAAAAGCATTCATTGATTTTATATACTTTTATATGGATCACTGTATAAAAGCTGTTTATCATTTTCTGATCTTCTTATTTAACACAATGTGTGAGGGTACATTTTGCAGCGGAATTGTACCGGGAGCAGGCGTTTTGAGAGTAAATTTAATTATTCAGTTAAATCTCAAAAGATTGAAAATTATTTAATTTTTTAAACAACTTTTCGTATTTTATATTGAAATATATAAACAAATATATTAATAGAAATATATAAATAACAACTATAAGATTTTTGTAAACAAAAAATATATTTTTTAGCGGATAAATTTATAATAGTAACATAAATATGAAAAATCAAATAGAAATAGTAGTATATAGTTTCAATTTTTTCGAACTATGTTATATATAAAGATTTTTACATTATAAAAAAAATGAAAGATAAGAACATTCGGGTTCGTTTTCCTGTATATTCCGTTATTTCTTTACCCACAAACAAACCATGTTGATACACTAACCCGTGCAAGTACCTGACCCAAGTATCAATAGTACTCTCGTGTATTAATCGTCAGAAAACATACTAGTACGTGTCCCTCATACAATGTGTTAAAAAAGCATGCTTTTAGTGCAATTATGAGCCTTATCACATACAAAAAAAGATATCATCTGGAAATTATTACTCGAGAATGCTTGTGTATGTTAGTTCACTTAGGTTTATAACAACATCTTTACTATTAGTTTAGGTTAGTGGAAAATGTTTGAGATTAGCTGATTTAACTCCACATTAAGAGGGACTTATATAGATTCAATAGGAGATAAACACACCAAAGAAAGATGCTTTTTTTAGCATACAAAAAACAATTTGTCTGAGAAAAGAACCCTTCAGTAGATCAAGTTAACGCATGCTAGCAAATATTAGCATGCAGAATACATGTGCTTAGGATGTTAAACTACCCGGTTAAAACATTTAAATATTATTTTACAAGGAAATCTAAAATTAATAAAATATATGCATAAATGTATTTTAGTATAATAAATATTAAAAAAGAACATCATAACATGTTTAATTTAATTGAGTATTTTTATTTTAAACATTGATAACACCAATGAAAGTAAAATGGATTTCAAAAGGTTTCCTTCAAAGAAACATGAAATAAACTAAAGATACATATATAATTGTAAATTTATAAGTATAACAAGTGCACTTCCATCTTAAAATGTAGAAAATTATTTTATTAACCCATATTGTACAACATCAACTAAATATTTCTGAAAGTTATTAAAACTTTATCTATATCATTAATATGGTGTAACTAAGCATATAAAACCAAAATTTTCAAAAAATATTTTTAATTCTGTAAGTAATTAGCTGAATATTAAAAGGACAACGGTCCAATATACTACTAAAATTTAACAAATATCACTTACATTGCATTAGGCTGATTCATAGGTGAAATTTGGGGAAAAAGTCGAAGCAAAGTCAAACATCGCATTTTAAGGACGCTGTTGTTGATTTGGCTGTTCTTGAACTGTCATTTTTGGTAAAAGATAATAGAAAAAGGCTATCCGTTGCAGGATGCTAACATCCATGATTTTTATCCAAATTTTGCAGGTTTATTTTTCATGAACATCTTACAACTGTGGCTTCCAAACTATTTTACCTTTCTTTCATCGATGGTGAGATTTTCAGAAAATATACTAAATTGCTTCAAGGTTATGTTGATTTTGTCATAAAGTGGTTAAGTTTTATAATAACGATCTTTTGGATCAACTGAAGAATTATCATTAAAAGGAATAATGTGCAGGTGTCATAAAACCGTTTTATATGGCGTTACTCACTAATGTAGTGCCAGTGTCTGCAGCATTTTCCCAGTACATTTTTTCGCGTGGTAAAATATAATACCCGCGAAAGAAAAGACACCTAGAAATTGCTTGAGTTCTGTTTCTGTAATGCTCAAAGAATGTTTTTAATAATCGGGATAAATAATCGGGATTGGACCGTTGTCCTAATTTTAGGACACCTGTTTTGTACTTACAAACCACACGTGCAATATAATTTTTGAACAAAAACTTTCAACTACATTATGAGCTCTGTTTCTAAACTACAAGTAACCACCACAATATTTCATAAAAAAAAGTAATAATAAATATAAAATTAAAGATTAAAAACTGACAATTTTTATGGGGTTGTTAAAAATAAATTTTACAATACAATATAATTCGACTTCTTAGTTATTTTTGAAGCTATGGTAAATTGTCTCTATTTTAAAGGTGTTAAAATAAAATACACTCAAAAAATATTGATAACTTTATTATTAAATGTGCCAGTGTCTGCAGTATTGTTCCAGTACATTTTTTTAGTTATAAAATATAATACCCGCGAAAGAAAAGACACCTAGAAATTGCTTGAGTTCTGTTTCTGTAATGCTCAAAGAATGTTTTTAATAATCGGGATAAATAATCGGGATTGGACCGTTGTCCTAATTTTAGGACACCTTTTTTGTACTTACAAAGCACACGTGCAAAATAATTTTTGAACAAAAACTTTCAACTTCATTATGAGCTCTGTTTCTAAACTACAAGTAACCACCACAATATTTGATAAAAAAAAAGTAATAATAAATATAAAATTAAAGATTAAAAACTGACAATTTTTATGGGGTTGTTAAAAATAAATTTTACAATACAGTATAATTCGACTTCTTAGTTATTTTTGAAACTATGGTAAATTGTCTCTATTTTAAAGGTGCTAAAATAAAATACACTCAAAAAATATTGATAACTTTATTATTAAATGGAATTTTATTTGCTGTCCTGTTTATGGCAGCGGTCCAATATGGGTTAATAGCGGAAATATAGATTAACCATTAGGATGTTTCGTGACTTCTTTTATTAAATGCATTAAAGTATCAACTGAAACAGAATTAGTTGATTGTCAGTAAACTTTTGCTTTTCTTTACTAAAAGTTAATACAGTACTAAATCACAGGAAAGGAAATGAGTTTAATTTCCTTACTGTGGGAATATATAAAATAATATTTCCTGTTATATAGCAAAATTTATAAAACAACTGAAAAGGTATTTCATCAGATTATAACGTTGATTTAGATATTGATTATTACTATATTAATAATCTGACAAAATTTATTCAGTATAAAAAGAACAAAATTTAAAAAGTCAAAATTTCAGATCATAAAATATTCTAGCAATTTCGTATTTATTTTAATCGTTTATTGCCTCGTTTGTTGTCATTCATATAATCTCAGTTTCGTTTGTTGTCATTTAAATAATCTTAAATTAGTTTGTTGTCATTGATTTAATCTTAGTTTAGTTTGAATTGCTTAGTTAACCACCTGAGTTATTAATAAAACACAGGCTTTATTGCTTTTTATTAGCCTTACAGAAAAAGAAATATATCACTGTTATTTTATCCTCATCTTATTGCTAGAATAAAAAAAATGCGTATTGCTGCGTATAGTTTAAAATTTTACGTCGAGAGGGATGTGTAAAAAATATATATGTATATACATGTGTGTGTACAATTAAATTTTAACCCAAACTTGAATTTGAATAAAACTTAATTATAATTCTATTTTAAAATAAATTTCTATCGATTCTCTCCCTAAAATTGTAAATATTCCCGAACTCCATTAATTTCTATGCTGATGGTGGCAACTTTTTACTTCACATACACGCAAATTAAATCCTGCTTAGCTCAGCGACTCTTATATAATTCCTTAGTTTCGCATCTTAAGAGTCATTATGACATTTATCATTAATATTCTGATTTACTTTATAATTGGCTGGCTATATACATGTATATATATTATATATATATATATATATATATACTATATATATATATATATATATATATATATATATATATATATATATATATATATATATATATATATATACATATACATATATATATATACATACACACACATTATATATATACATATATATATATATATATATATATAGTATATATATATATATATAGTATATATATATATAGTATATATATATATACATATATATATATACATACATATATATATACATATATATGCATACATATATATATATATATATATATATATATATATATATATATATATATATATATATATATATATACATATATATATATATATATATATATATATATATATCTATATATTATATATATATATATACATATATATATATATATATATATATATATATATATATATATATATATATATATATATATATATATATATATATATATATATATATATATATATATATATATATATATATATATATATATATATATATATATATATATATATATATATATATATATTTATATATATATATATATATATATATATATATATATATATATATATATATATTATATATATATATATATATATATATATATATATATATATATATATATATATATATATATATATATATATATATACATACATATATATATATATATATATATATATATATATATATATATATATATATATATATAATATATATATATATATATATATATATATATATATATAATATATATATATATATATATATATATATATATATATATATATATATATATATGTATATATGTTTGTGTGTTTGCATAATTACAGACAACAATACTTTTTATAGTTCATTTGTTTCTATTTGACATACTTCACAAACACCAATTTGCCATGATTAGTCGAGCATGGTATTTAATGTCCTTAATTTTCTGTTAATTTTAATGCAACCTATAGAGACTCTACTTTTTTCAAACGATTAAGAGGAAAAGCTTTTTTTTTCTTTCACAGATCAAGCATAAACACACTAAGTTATTTTTTCTGAAAGTCAGTAGAAAGCCTTTTTAAAAAGACCACTTGAGTAATTCTTTGGCTTTGCTTTATTAAGCAGATATTTTTTTTATTTTACTTTATCTAAAAATACTTCTTTACTTACTATCTTTCCTCCTTCAGAGTATTAAAAAAATATACTTAAGTGATTTCTTGAGTGTGAAGAAATTTTTTTTTTGTCAGTAGAGTTTGTAACTTTTTTGAAGCTATGTTAGAAAAGTTCAAAGACTGAAATAATCAAAGTAATTAAATCTATAAGCAGTTTTTTATAAATAATTATTACTAAGGAATAATTATTTGAAATGCTTTTAAGGAGGAATGGTAACATATGAATTACTTTACTAAAATTTATGCAGTTTGAGTTGTTTATGACTTAATTGAGTAAATATTAATAATTAATCTAATTAAAACTTCCTTACGGAATTATTAATCTAAATTATGAATATTTTATTTAACTGCTTATATTTAAATTTAAATATTAATAAAAATAACCATTATATGATTTACCTTTTAATATCTAGAATAAATTCTATATTTTAAACTAATTATTTAATAGTTGCTGACTGTAATGCGCATTTGATGTGTATAATTTTAATTTAATAATTCAAAATTTCTTTTAAACTGTCTGAATTATTCTGTATGTAATGAATCTATATTTTAATTTTTAATCTATAACAACTGTCAACTGTGACTCCAATCAAACGCAAAATATTTTAAATATATATATTTGAAATTTATATTTATACTTTCTTTGCTTTTATTTTTCAATTCAATAATGTAATTTATCTATAAAAACAAAATTAATTAATTAATTAATAATTTCTAAGTATAATTGTATCACTTCCTTGTATATTAATTTCACAAATTATTTTGCAAAATGTACAATTTTATACATTTGTATAACATTCCAGAACAAATTAACAAACTAAATTATTTTAAAAACGTACATTTTATGTGATTATTTAAACATTGTAAGTAATAGAATAATTCAAAATACAATCATGTATTTATAATAATACTTCATTTTCATTACAATTTACACAGTTTAACATAAATAATGTAATTTTTGGTATTTATATATTTGGTATTTGGTTATTATTAATATTAATATTTTTTTAATTATTTCTGATTCATACTTATAACATTCAATAAACCATTCTTGTTTTTAAAAAATATAATTCTTTTTTATATATATATCATATAATTCAAAACAAATTTTGTAATCAGTTATAAAATATTAACATATTTACATTTAGGAGCACACATTATAACATAATAAAAATATTTCAAATAGTGATTTATAATTTTCATAAATAATATAATCTTTTTTCTATATATATTATTCAGTATTCAAATTTATATTAATTTAATATGTGTTTAATAAAAAATGTTTATGAATAGTTTTTAATACATTACATATATTCTTACACATACCTTGGAATAGTCTTTTCTAATATATATTTCTGTCACATCGTATATATCTGATTTTTAAATGTGTAGATCCATAAAACGTATTCTAACAAAATCCAAAACTGGATATTTATAAACATTCTATTTAATTACATTTATAAACAGCGATCTTAAAACAAAATTCCAATTGTAACTGTAATAATTTTTAATTTTACTTGGCGTTAACATTATAAAGAATTGATGTTTAACTTGCTAAAAGAAAATGTACACAGTTATCTTAAAGTTTAGAAGAATAACGAAAAGTATAAAAGATTTTTTTTAATAAAAATAGTTACATATTTTAAATTAAAATTATTTCGCAACAAACACTAAATTAATATCCATTTAAATTCATATCTTACTTTACATATGTAAAATGCTATGTATTAAAAGACTTCAAATACAAATAAATCTATACACTTATGAACCTATACAGACATGAAATGAATCTAGAAATTGTAGTTATATACAGTTAATCATAATTAGCTCTATTGCTCATTTATTATATTAAAACTAAAGACGAATATTTTATAAAATGACATATTTAAAATGTGTTTCTATACATATATATAAACATATTGTATGTCATGACCCTAATAAGTAAAATTTCTATTATGGAGACACACCACCAATAATTCTTCAAAAATTTGATTTTTCTTATTTTTGTATTTTAATATCTCAAGACATTTTTGAATCATTTAAAACCAACCCTACTGAATTATTTGAATTAGAACCTGTAAAACTAAAAAATATTTGCATTTAATATCATAGTTTTTATATTTTATATCATAGCTTATTCGAAAATTTACATTGAAATATTCAAATTAAGTCTGTAATACAAGATTTACATTTAATATCATAGCTTTTATATTTTATATCACAGCTTTTACATTTTATATCATATATTATTCGAAAACTAAACAAGATTTACATTCAATATCATAGCTTTCATATTTTATATCTTATCTTTTACATTTTACATCATAGCTTAGTCGAATATTTACATTAAAATATTCGAAACAGAGCCTGTAAAACTAAACAAGATTTACATTTAATATCATAGCTTTTATATTTTAAATCATAGCTTATTCGAATATTTACATTGAAATATTTGAATTAGAGCCTGTAAAACTAAACATTGACATTTTATATCATAGCTTATTCGAATATTTACATTGAAATATTCAACTAGATCTTGTAAAACTAAACAAGATTTACATTTTATATCATAGCTTATTCGAAAATTTAGATTAAAATATTGAAATTAGAACCTGTAAAACTAAGCATTTACATTTAATATCATAGCTTTTGCATTTTATATCACAACTTATTCGAAAATTTACATTGAAATATTCGAATTAGAACCTGTAAAACAAGATTTACATTTAATATCATAACTTTTGCATTTTATATCTTAGCCTATTCGAAAATTTACTTTACAATATTCGAATTAGAATCTGTAAAACTAAACATTGACATTTAATATCATAACTTATTTGAATATTTACATTGAAATATTTGAATTAGAGCCTGTATAAAACCTAAACAACTTTTTCATTTAATATCAGAGATTTTACATTTTATATCATAGCTTATTCGAAAACTTACATTGAAATATTCGAATTAGGACTTGTAAAACTAAACATTGACATTTAATATCATAACTTATTCGAATATTTACATTGAAATATTCGATTTAGATCTTGTAAAATTAAACAAGATTTACATTTAATATCATAGCTTTTACATTTTATATCATAGCTTATTCGAATATTTACATTGAAATATTCGAATTAGATACTGTAAAACTAAACATTTACATTTTATATCATAGCTTTTTCAAATATTTACATTGGAATATTTGAATCAGAGCCTGTATAACAAAACAATATTTTCATTTAATATCATAGCTTTTGCGGAAAGTTTAGAAGCTTTAAATGCATTTCACTGAAAATTATGTTTTTAAACCATATTAAACCAGTCTATTGCACAATTGGTTTCAAATTTTCAAAGTAAATTCATCTGCGATGAAACTTTACCTTCTTTTTTCGCTGTTGCTTATTTCGTTTAGTATTTATAGTATTTGAAATGGAACTTTTAAAGATCATTTTAGCTTTTTGAATATTCAATCCCATAGTATAGTATCTATGACACTTTTTAAGATATTAAATAAGTGGTAAATAATACCTAATAATTATTGTTTGCAAAAAAGCAAAATTTATTAATTAAACTCATTTTGTGTTATCGTAAATCTGTGCATAATGTGCGAGAAAAATTTGAAAGTTTTTTAAAAAGTTCTTCTTTTCCACTTTATATAAAGCTTTTATCTTGTACATGCAATGTGAATTAAGCGAAACTATTTAAATAGAGAAAAAAATGTTAAACATTCCATGTACTTAAGATAATAGTTAAAAAATGTTATAAGCGTAAAAATAAGAAAAATCTATTTAAATTTGATTATAGGTGATGTATCTGTTCCCTTAAGAAAAAAATAGATATATATTTTATATTTAGAGCACTTTAATAACAATAAACAGCAAATCATTATCAATTTAACCTTTTGAGGAAGGAGGGGTGATATTTCAACCAATCTATACAAGTCTCAAAAGACTTCGTTGAAATTTTCGAAAAACAAATCATTTCCCCATTTTTCGCTTTATACTCTCGTACGGGGCAATACCTTTTACTATCTTTCCTGTTTTCTTAAGGTTATTTTAATACCCCACTCTGAAAATGCTTTAGTTTTACCTTTTTAGTTGTACAAAGTGGCAACATCAAAGAAGTTGCTTACAAGGGAACCTAAAAAACTTGTCTTCACAAATATGGAGGAACCTCCCGCCACAAAAGGTTAAATATCCCTTACTTTGCATAAGTAAAATGATTTGTATTAAAGCACACAAAATATAAGTAAATCTATACAGTTAAGAGATAATAAAACGAAACTAGTGACTGGAGTTACATAAAATTAATCCTAATTAACCCTCTTGCTCAGTTAGTTAAAAATATAAAAAAACTGTTTATACCATTTATTAATGTTCTGTCTTTTGTTTTGTTGTTTATCCTCGTACTCAATGTTTTACATTTTGTACTGTTATATTTCATGCTCAGTGTGCTGTGTTTTGTTTTGTAGTTTAATTTGGTTTCCTTTTTATGGCAACACTTTTTGTTGTTGGAACGACAAACTTGTGAAAGATGGCCGCACGTACCTGCTGGCGTTCTGATCATTCAAAGAATTTTAAAAGACAAATCTTAATCTTGTCTACATTTCTGTATATGTTTTTAGTCCACGTTGATAAAAACCATTTTGTAAATTGTTATACTTTAAATGGTATCTAAATTATTTAGGAAAACTTGTTCTGCCAGATCCTTTTAAGTATAATTGAATTGTATAACCAATTGATAGAACATACATTAAATACATAAACATAGAATGAATTTAGATCAGTGCACCCCAAATTATTTCATACAGACTCCTGTAGGTTTTGGAATCTCTAGGGAGGCTCATAGAAAATCAAAAGTTCATTTGGTTGAGCGTGGACAAGGTTTAGTTGTAATTGAAAGATTTACTATAATGTAAAACAATTGTGATTTGATTTCATTATTGTGATACGTAAAAATTAATTGTAATCAATAAAACTTAAGTATAAGTACGTACTTAATATAGCTTTTTTAAACAAATTAATAATTAGTTTGAAATATATAATGTAAAAGATGCCAGCATATGTCAAATAATTCATTATAATGTATTCATGATGTGAAACGCATACAAAAGTTTCTTTGTCTAGTTCTTATATATTTTTAAACAACAGTTTGATTTCATTAAACTCATTAAAATATCTTTATTTTACTTACGAATTATGTTTAATAACAAATATATTGATCAGAGTTAAATTTTTAATTTTACTATATACCGTTATGTAGTTATTTTACTTGAGTGTTCATGATCAAATGTTTGAGAAATTCTAGAAAATTAAAAATTTTACTAATCTTGACGCGCTATATGCTAGTTCTTTAGAATAACTATAAAATACAATTGCCATTTTTTAAATGTAAAATAGCATTTGAATTTTCTAGGAAAAGAAATGTTATTGTTATAGAAGATAGTTGTATATAACTCTTAGAAAAATCATGTAATATAATTTCAAATTTCTTAAAAAATATAAACTAGCATTTGCATTTTCTAGTAAATTGATTGCGATTGTTAGAGTATAAATACTTATAACCATAAGAACAATTATCAAATAAAATTGCCGAATTCATATAAAAGTTAAAATATCTTTTTTAATAAGACGCATGTCATTATTATAGCAGAAATTCGTAAAACTCCTAGAACATTCATTAAATATAATTACCGAAAAAGGAAATATTTAAACTTGGAATCATATCAAAGCGATGCACTTGGATAGTATGTATTTTATGACTGAGCCAATTAAGAAAATTTTAGAAATAAAGTCTTCAGTCGGATACATTATATTTACAATGCTATCAATTCAAATTCAGTTTGTGTCAAGATGCAACATGAGCCTTAGAATTTTAGAAAATAGTAACACAATTATGCTAAAGTTCATTTACAGTTTCTTTAGTAATTTTTTACTTAACAGCTTGCCTGATTATCCCGATTTATCTCGGGTTCGTATATATTGTAGTTAATTATTATTCCGAGAAAACTCGGGCGAAGCAGAATTTGTCAGTATGATTTATTTTATCACGGTTTTACTCGGTCTGGAGGAAATGAAAAGAAATATTCAGCTTTGATAGGTAGTTTGCCAAGTTTTGGTAGTTTCACGGTCGTTTTGGCGGAACTGGTGACGTATTTTCCACTGATAAGAAAACTAATTTCATAAAATTATCGTGGCTAGTTTTCTGGCACACCAGGAAGACCCAGTATTAGTTTTTTATCACTCAGGTTAACCTCAAGGCATTTTAAAGATGTTGTTCTTGCTACTGAAAACAAAATCAAATTCAACGAGACAGTGTATTTTATGATCATGTAAAACAGATTTCAGAGGTAAACCAATAAGAAAAGAGACCAGATACCAATGTTGAGAATGTCAGGTATCACTTTGTTGTCCCTTGTTTCAAAAACTATCATACAAAGACTAATATTTAACTTTTTATCTCTCAGGTTAACCTCAAGGCATTTTAAAGATGTTGTTCTTGCTACTGAAAACAAAATCAAATTCAACGAGACAGTGTATTTTATGATCCCGTAAAACAGATTTCAGAGGTAAACCAATAAGAAAAGAGACCAGATACCAGTGTTGAGAATGTCAGGTATCACTTTGTGTTGTCCCTTGTTTCAAAAACTATCATACAAAGACTAATATTTAACTTTTTTATCTCTCAGGTTAACCTCAAGGCATTTTAAAGATGTTGTTCTTGATACTGAAATAAAATCAAATCCAACGAGACAGTGTACTTTATGATCCCGTAAAACAGATTTCAGAGGTAAACCAATAAGAAGAGAGACCAGATACCAGTGTTGAGAATGTCAGGTATCACTTTGTGTTGTCCCTTGTTTCAAAAACTATCATACAAAGACTAATATTTAACTTTTTTCCATTTGCTGAGATAACTCGGGCTAGTAAACTAATATTAAAACTAAAAATTATTTTACACCTCTAAAAAAATTAAAAATTCCAGTGAAAACCTACATATTTTGTTTTGTATCATTTCCTTGTATTTAATAATAAAATAAAAAGTATGATGATTTTTTGCAATTTTTTTTCAAAACATTTGTAAGGGAAACCGTTAATCACCTCGGCTAAACAAAAAACATCATTTCTTTTTATATAAGAATATAAATTAGAAGCCTCATAACAGATTCAAGTGAGCAAGAGGGTCAATACCAACAAATTGTTAATTATTAATATACTTAGATATACATTTTACTGTAAATATACAATGCTACCTATTAAAACACTTCAAATATATGTAAAAAGAAACATAAAGACGTAAAATAAATTTAGTAAATGGAATTATATAAAACAACATATGTCTGATAGGTGCAAATAAAAACCATTTTGAGAATCATAATACCCTAAATAATTAACATACGCAGGGCCGGGTGTAGTAAACTTGCAGCACGTGCATGCACTCAGTTGGTTAAATTTCTAGAACGCAGATAAAATAAATATTAAAATACTCTAACTAAATATTTCGTGAGGAAATCTATTTATCTATCCGCTTTCTCGAGTCTTGGAGTAAACATTGTCATAAACAGAGCTTAGTGTTTAATAAATATTATCTCACATATTTTCTTACATAAACAAATTGATTTCCAATAAATTAAACTATTTTAAGAGGAGTTTTTGCTTATAAAATTCAAACTATGCCAAAAATACTTCAAACAGATCTGTAATAAAATATAAAACGTATGCTATAATTTTGACATCCAAACGTACTCTCTGCCTATTTCTTTAGATTAGATTATTTTCAACTAAAAAGCAATTCTGTGGGAATTTAAAATTATCAGATACAATTAAAGACCTATTAAAGGAACCGAGACTTCCCTAACTGACTTCCCAAAATAAAAAGTCTTTAATATTTAAAAACCTCAATATTTGTCATTAAATAAAATTTCTCAACTAAAATATCATGCAGTAAACTGCATGCCTGTTTTTTCTGTTATAGCGCAAAATTCTTCATTATTTTATTATTTTGAACTAAAATCTAACTTTGAGAACTAACTTTGAAATTCAAATCAGTATTTACCATAAAAAGTATTACAATAATTCCAAGCCATTAAAAGTATTACAAGTATTAAAATCATGCCAAGGTACACTTAAAATATTTTATTGCTATTAAAACCATAATATATACATTTTTATTTATAAAAATGCATACACATTTAATTGAAAAATGTTTTACTAAATTATGCTGAGTTTAAAATTTATAAAATTGATTGAAACCTGAAGCAAAAATTTCTTGAATTTTTCTTCTCATCATTTTTTTTTTTAAATTTCATGAGTAAAAATTATTTTTATTAATAAAAAGAAGCAATTCATAGTACCGAATTAAACTGACATCATGGATATATCTATACAAAATTTCCCGCCTTTGAAAAGGATGGAGTTTTTTTTAAGTGTGAATAATTTCAAAACTTCAAAACACTCAAATAAATTTCCATACATTACTGTATTTGCTTATATTGTATTACCTTTTTTTATGTGTGTGTAGTTATCATTGCTATAAATACTTATATAAGAGTTTTTGGAATCAAATAACCCCTGCTGTATGTGTGGAGGTCTCTACCTTGGACTCAAAGGCGAATTTAAATTAAAAAAAAAAAGAATTATGCTGATAAATTAGCAGGGTAAATCTGTTTAGGTATGAAAAATCTGAGTTACGTGTTATATATGATCTGAGTACAATAAGCATTGTACAACGCTATGGTAATGAAAGAATAAGCAGAATACAGACCAATAGTAATAAATAAATAAAAATTTACAATTAACAATTAATAATAGTTAAAATAAATAGCAGTCACGAAAACGTTAATAGTTCAGACCCAGCCCTGCTTACCCTGCTTATATATAGTTATATTTCTCAATTTACTATGACAAATATATTGAATTTTCACTCATAATTCGCCCAGCTGAAATTCGCTCTAAAAAAGAAAAACAACACGAGAAAATTCTATTTGTTTACCTCACAATTTCCCTAAATGTACAAACGAACGTTACAAAACATTTATATAAGTTACAGACTTAGATTTACGAACCTATACACATATACGGTAAAACAGAACTAAACTAATTACACTGACGTTCTTTTGGAATTCAAGTTTTTGAAAATTTTTATATTTACAAATGCTCCTCGCGATTTAATTTTTCATAGATTCCCACAAAAAAAAATTTCCAAACTCTCCGAATATGCATTAAAATATATCTGTTTTAAGTTTCGACTTCTTTAAAATATATATCCTTATTTAAATTTAGAACGTATTGAAAATTTCACGAAAGTTCAACGTACGGACATAAAATGTTTCTCTTGAATTAATAGTTCAATCAATTAACAGTTTTGTACATAAATATGCTCAAAATTCAATTTTAAGTAGGAATGAGGCAAAATCGGGAGAAAAAATGAGGATTAAAACGTGAGGAACATTTTGAAAATTCACAAAATTTTCAAAAAAGTGAATATGAAATTTATTTTATTTAAATGAGAGCATAATGCGATTGATTCAGTTATACTTCATTTTATAATCGTATAAAAATTTATATATTTTTTAATGCTCTAAAACTTCTTTTAAATTTCTAAAACTTTCTTAATACAAATGGTACAGTAGACTAGCAGCTATTTTATAACTAATTTTGGAAATGGAACTTTTTATTTAGATTTTTAACTCAGAAGTGAACTTCCTCTTATAGCATTTTCTTGAGCTGGAAAGAACGTTCTTAAGCTGCAATTCTTCGTAAGCTGTAAAGAACCTGATTGCTCACAAAGTGTAGAACACTTACAATTTTTTGTGATGAATGCCTAAATGATGCCAAATAATTTTTAAAGCCTGTGATAAATGTAACTGAAAAACAAATTTCAGAATTTTCCCAACATTCTAATAAAAAATTACAAAATTGTAAGTTTAATGCTAACAATAGATTTACGGACCGAGCCAATTTGACTCATTAAAAATTTGATCACTATATATATAACTTTAATATCACTCTTCAGAAACATGCGTTGGTTTTTAGTTAAGTAATAAAATATATGTAATATGTACCTTCATTCCTCTTCGCCGCAGACCCCTTCATTTCTCATTATCAAATGAGGTACACATATTTTCACGGTTGTGAGCCAATTAGACTCATAGAATATGAAAATAAATAAATATAGTATAAATATAAAGTATAAAGTATATAAAGCATATTAAAAAGTAAATATAGAGAAGAAGTCGAGAACACTTCCATTCCAATGACAGAAATTCATGCTACTGACGTAAGGAAGAATTGTCAAGTTCAACAATCATGCAAAAGAAACAGATGTAGAAATCATTGTGCTAAATGTAAAAGAAATGTTTACGGAAAACGTGTTTCATAAACAGATTTTATATGTAAAAAATATTTTCCATTAATTTTTTTATAATAAACATTTCATTTAAATTGATTTAGAATTATTTTATTTGCAAAAAACTTGAATTTTCTTGTATGAGTCAAATTGGCTCACTTCAGTAAAAATAGGTATATGATCAACATCCGTAAATCTAGTGTTAAGTGAGATTTAATTATGAGTAGACTAGAATTATATGTATAAACATTCTACTACTTTTGTTATTCCACAGATGTATTCTTGCATAAGTTATCTTGCATTTTGCATAGAAAAATATATATTAATATTCGAATAATGGGTGATTTTTTTCACAACATTTGCATTAGAATAATAAAACAGGAATGGTTGAATGAGAAAATAGTGACAGATCTTTAAAGGATATTGCAAATATAGTGAACATTATTTAAAAACAGAAAAAGTTGCATATTTGAACTTCTAAAATTGAAATGCATTATTAAAAATTCAATTCATGGAGACAATTCTTTAAAACGGCAAAATATTTGTTCAAAGGCTCTTTACACAATGTGAATACAACAGCAATTGCTGACGAGAATTGGAAAAGTTCAGCTGCCACATTCTGATTGGTTACTACAGATATATCTACCGAGTAATGAATTATACCAAGCATATACTCACATATTTATTCATATTTAAATCTAGACCGTAAATAGATTAAATTTATATTGCAACTGCAAAATCCCAGCTAGTTACTCAGAATTCTTTATGATTCCTTCTGTCTCGGATATACGTTATTATCTTTACTAATGACACTATTACTGTACTAATTTCCTGGAAATGAACTAGCGTCTTTACACATGGCTCTAATTTGAACACATTTTGTATAAAAATGAGTTATCAGCGTTTAAGCTCTAAGCACTTGGACTGATTGCTTCAGTTCTTGCACATAAATAATACAAAAAGTATGACGTCATTGTCTGGGGTAGCTTCTATACCCATCTCCGGTGTTGTTACAACAGTAGTAACCTGCAAATAGAAAAAAAAATGTCAAGTCAATATACAATATTATAGATTTTTTGCATAGTTTAGGATAGGCAAGAATTTTAAGATAATAACCTATTTAAAATTTGGATTTTCGAATAAAAAATGAATTTTTAATTATTATTACAGTAATCCCTCGCCAGTTCTCTCTTCCTGTTTTGCAGCTTCAATGCTTCGCGGGTTTTTCCAATATATTCATCAAAAAATAAAAATAAAAAACATACATGTAGGCAGCCACATTGAGGAAAGGTGAGTTGTTTCATGTTGATGCGCGAGTGAGTAGGATCCCTGCATGTCAAACAAAGAGATGATTTGACTCGGAGTACATACACTGGCTCTCATGAAGGTGAGTGGTTGGTTTCCGATGAGACATTGTTACCAAATATCCAATTCCTTGTAATTAATTTTTTAATCGTAATTTAATCTTGGTTACGTGATCTCGTTTTTTTTTGTATGCTCCGTGGTTTTTTTCAGTATGTAAATAGTTTTAAAGTTTACGAAATCAAGAAGTATAAAAGGGGGTACTTTACGTTCACTTTTCCCCTGTTGTTTTTGCTTTTGTTATTGCCTGGTGATGCCTGTTGCTCGTCGTGTTTTTGTTCCAATCTAGTTTTTTCCCCCTTCAGGTGAATTGAATAATGCCACACTTGTCAGAATGCTGAATTTGAAGCTTTAGTTTAGTATTATCTTCGAACTGTTTTGAATGTTTTAACTGTTTTATTTACGTTGTTTTTGAGAAAGGATAAATAAAATTTGATGTTTTTGAACTTGCTGATAGTTTCTTTCAAACAGACATAGACCAATGAAAGTAGGAGTATACTTACCCCTGTGAGTTAATTGTCTGCGCATCATCTCAACCTCACCTACCATCTTCTCTTGTTGTGTCTCGCCAGTATTGTCCATGATGTTGACAAGACATGGACGACAAAATGGTTCGATCTTTAGAGTTCAACAATCTTGTTGACGGGGTTATGTCCTTGTACAGGGGAATTTTGAAGAAAAAGAAAAAACAGAGACAACAACTACCCATTACCATCTTTCTCTCCAGGGTTAATCCCCCTGGAGAGAACATGGTAACGCCCCCTAGAAACAACCCTAGCCCATAGAAACACCTCCAGCTCTACCGTCAATGCCTCCAGCAGAAGAGTCTGCGATTGAGCCTAAAGCTTCTAGGAGTCAAGTGAGAGCCTCTCCTCTACCACCAACCGAAGACTCTTCGCCTTTCACAGAAAGCAATGTTGATTAATGTTTATTTCACTGTAAGGTTTTGTAATCAACCTTGTTAATTAGCACTGACACGTTTAAGTAAGTACGTATACTGTTGTAAGTTTTGTTTTAAATGTGTAAAGTATAAATACTGTTTACATATTTAAAACATTCGTGTACCCATATACACTAAAATTCCTAGGGCCGAATCCTACTTCACGGTTTTTCAGCTTTCGCGGAAGGTTTTATTCCCCATTAACCACGAAAAATAAAGGATCACTGTATTAGAAATAGTAGTAGTATTAATGGGCTTTCAGGCTGAAAAATGTTCACCATAACATCCCAGTTTTTTTTATGCTCTATAACACAAAAGTATGCTGAATTTAGAATGAAATTTCATCTAGATCTTTAACATGATTCTAACTTTATAAAAAATATTTATTTTTGCTAAACGAAGCAATATATTTAAAACATAAACATAAAATGCATACACTAATTAAAAAAAATCGAAATATCCTCAAAATAAATTTTTTAATTTTTAAATTAATTCTTAATATTTTACATCAAAAAGGAACTAATTGTGCGATCAGTCTGCTTTTATAAACCCTTTAGTGCTCGATTTTTAACAAGGTTCTAGCTTTATAAAACAAATTTAGTTTTATTACTTAAAGCAATAAATTTTTTTAAAAAATCTTAAAATAAATACAAAGGGAAAAACAAATCGAAATCTATTAACCAGCGAAGTAAATTGTAATTTGTTTATTTTACTTTGTGTAATTAACTTATATTTGGTGTAAATTATTAAGTACTAATTTACTTAATAATTTGCATCAAATATAAGTTAATTGTATAATCGGCCTGCTTTTGTAAACCCTCTAGTGTTCATGCATTAATCATTAACTCCATTTTGGAAGTGACTAATGAAAGCTACTAAAACGTAGCCTCACTGAGATTTCTGTAGCACTGGATTGAAGCAATTTGTTTTTGATATCCTTTCGTCTGTATTGGACGATGTAACCACAAACTCCGGTTTAACAATGACTAAAGCAAGCTACTGCTTACATAGAAACATAGAATTATACATAGAATCACTGAGACCTCTGTAGTATTGGATTGAGGTAATTTCTTATTGATACCATTGCTTCTGTATTGAACGGTGTAAACTCAAGCGCCGTCGTAACAGTGAGTAACTCAAACTGTTGCTATATAGAATCACTGAGATCTCTGTAGTATTGGATTGAGGTAATTTCTTATTGATACCATTGCTTCTGTATTGAGCGCCGTCGTAACAGTGAGTAACTCAAACTGTTGCTATATAGAATCACTGAGATCTCTGTAGTATTGGATTGAGGTAATTTCTTATTGATACCATTGCTTCTGTATTGAACGGTGTAAATTCAAGCGCCGTCGTAACAGTGAGTAACTCAAACTGTTGCTATATAGAATCACTGAGATCTCTGTAGCATCGGATTGATGGATTTTCGTTTACATTGGACGATGTAATTCCAAAAGCAATTTTAACAGTGGCTAACGACAGCTATTGCTAAATAAAATTATAAAATGTTTCTAAATCGCTGTAGAATTGGATTGAGGCAGCGTTTTATTGATACCTTTTCGTCTCTGTGTATTTATTTATATGGAAGATTCAGACAAAACCACTCTTCTACTCTTCCATACAACAAATTTTGTGTCAGAGAGAGAAAAATTGTAAATAACTCACTTCTGTCCTCTTCGTCCGACTGTGGCGTAAAGTAGAGCGTAACGACGACGAGCAGTACGGCAATGGCGATGATCGTCGTGCTGATCGTCACCACAACGCACGTCGCCTTGCTTCTCTCCTCGTCCTCCGGCTCTTCTTGTCCTGGTCCTCCTCCTCCTCCTTCCTCGACGTCCCTGCTACGCCGCTTTTTCTTCCTGTCGCGCTTCCTCCTGTGTCCGTCCACCGACGAGTGGTGCGATGACGGTTGCGACTCGTTGTCTCGGTGCGAGTGACGGGACTTGGAACTCGGTGGTGACTGGTTCCGCTTCGATCTGAAAATGAGGACAATTAAGTGTTTCAAGCATATGGCTTTTTTTTACATATATATGTTAATAAAAACAGGTCCTATATTAAAATATCAAAACTCTTGGGACAAAGATTCATTTTTACTCATAGTATTTTATTATGTACAACGTTTAACCTAAGCTTCGGCTGACCGCTAGCTTGCGTTTGGGCTAAAAATCGGCAGCATTTTCGAAAATTCCACCCCCTCCATCCACTTTCTCAAAAGGGAAAATTGTTTTGTCTTATTAGCCCCGTTTACATGTGCCCGTCATGTACCCTTCTTTTTACCCGGGTAAAGGGATTTTGCTTGGAGGACTGGAGAAACCTGTTTACATGGTCAATTCTTTCTACCCTCCATTTTGCCGGGATCGTCGCTAGAAGTCACGTGATCATACGGGACGGGAATCATCTGTAAGCGCAAAGGATGATGGGAAAGAAGAGTAAACTCTGCTTTCCCGGATAGAAAGGTGGGTTCTTTCTACCCCTCAATTTTTTCCCTAGCTAGAGATAATTCTT
This sequence comes from Pardosa pseudoannulata, assembly GCA_032207245.1. Taxonomy (NCBI): domain Eukaryota; kingdom Metazoa; phylum Arthropoda; class Arachnida; order Araneae; family Lycosidae; genus Pardosa; species Pardosa pseudoannulata. The sequence goes on along the minus strand of CM063497.1, from coordinate 82,901,163 downwards.
GAAAGGGGAGTACAATTCGCGTATCTACCCTGCATTCTACGCTGCTTTTGGCACATGTAAACGGGGCTAGAGTCACTCTCTGGAAGTGGAGGACGTTACAATGCAGGGTTGCTCTAAAACCAGTCTGAAAGTTGTTATTTGACATCTCACTTTGAGAAAGACCTTTAAATTTTGAGCCATGATCAGATTAAATAAAAAAAAATAAACGACGAAGGAAAGAAACTTTGACTCGCTTGCAAACGGATTTAGTTCACAAGATAGAATGAATAGTTTACAAACAACTGCTGGATATGGACAAAAAAGCTCCAGTTGTTCCACATGTCACCAAAAAATCCCATTCTTCCTTCCCGGTACTGATGCACTCAGCAAAACTTCAACAATAGGGAGGAACTGGCCAAATGACAAGTGATTAACGACCCCGTACCTGCAAAAGGGGAGAAATATCTCCGGTACAACTGTTGTACCCTAGACGACTTTTAGGTTTCTAAATATTTATGGTACAACTGCTGTACCAGCCGAAACCTAAAAGTTAATGACAATTATAAATAATTATAGATTACCACCAGTTCATCCATTTTTTTTTATTGTTCCGTCCAGCAGCCATGATGCTGGATCAGCGGCAGAGATTCCTTAATAGTTTTGTTTGCTTAATAGTTACCATTGAGCGTAGCGCCATCTAAAAAAAATACAATAGTGTTCGCTGAGAGCACAGAGCGGGGGATTAAATTGACTACATTTTCTCTGTTTTTTCTTGATGTTTCTTTAAAGTGGATGGTTTGGACGAAGTTGGGAGTGAAAATATTCAAAGTCATTGTAGTAAGTAAATTCTTAAATCCTTTAATCATAAATCTTATTGGATTTTCATTTTCAGAATGCTGATCCAATCCATATACTTTTAATTGTATTTGATTGTGTTTATGTATTATGTATCCCCTTTGTTCACATTATTCTTATCTATTGTACTGTGTTAAAATCTTAAATGTTAGTAGTCATTAATTCTCTATTAATAGTAGTATATTTGCTTTGTAATTTCAAATTCGAATCTACAATAAACTGTTAGAAAATCCCTTTTCTTTGGTCATTTCTCAATCACGAAGTCTTTATTTTAGTTTATATATTGCCGCATAAAGCTGATTAATCAAAGAGCTCAGTGGCCGAATGGTCAAAGCACACGATCCAGACCCGAAGAATGTGGATTCTATGCTTGCCATGGCTGTTTGTCCAAAGTACGGATTTTTAACTTAAAAATGTTATTTATTGTTTCCTTATGTTTTTGAACATTCTGGATCTTTCTTTATTATGTATATTAGTTATTTGTCGAATATTCTGTTTGGGTATAAAAGCTGATACCCACTAGCTGTAAGCAACTTCTCGATCTTGTGAAGTTGAGAGTTCCTACTTAGCTTCAATAAATTCTTCTGTTAAGTTAAACGGTGTGTTCATTCAAATCCTCGTGACAATATTTAGTTATACATTCCACTAATTCTTAACATCTCACGGGAATAATACTTATGATGAAAATTTATGTATAGCTGTTTATCGTATTTTTCAGTCCATAACGTCGAATATATGTGTTTAATCAACGTTTAATCAGAGATATTTATCAAGTCGTAGTTATTTAATAACCCATATCGGTGAGATATTTGATTTGTTATTAGCATAGTGACACCGATCAGTGATATTGCTATATCTGAATATAATTTATTAACACTAGAATTACGGAAGGGGTCATTTTGACACCTAGCGAACTTTTATCTGTAACATCTCTTCTTTTTTCTCAAATATCTTAATCTTTTCTCGACTTTTCCTAAATCATTGTGATTTACAAAACAGTACAGATTTCAAGAAAATCGTATTCTTATTTTAGCCCTAATAAATGGTTATACCTAAAAATACGTCAGGTGTCTTTTTGACACCTTTGAGAGTAAAGAAATGTGAATACATTCCATTGTATTATCGGAACACTGTTATTTCTGTAAACTATTTTTATTTGCCCCTGCTAAACAAAATACAAACAAAGGAAAACTATATGGTGAGTCTGCGTAGCCACATCTTCCAGTCACATGATTTGAAATATGTGTAATAATTTTCTTTGTGGAAAGAAAACATAAAAAATTATTATTACGAGCTGAACGTTGAGCTGAAAGTTTGTAGATTTTTCGTAGTTATTTTGTTTATTAATCATAACAGTAATTAGCCGAAAATTTTATTCTATTTACATGAATATATTATAGTGACGTACTAATGGCTCGTAGAAAAGAACTAATGCATGAAGAAATCGTGAAACTGATGCAAAAACTATCTGATGCTGATTCTGGTTCTGAAATCGAAAATAATTCTGCAGATAAAGATGGAGATGAAACACCTTGTGGCAATATCCTCCTGTAGCTCAAGTGAAAGTACAAATGGATTTGTTTCTATGAGTTCAAATTCTGCCGTACCTAAAAATGCCAAAACGGGAACTATTAGACGCTCAGAAGCGAATATGAAATTCAACGTAATTCAGACTAACACTTTTAAAGAAATTGCTAGTGATGGAACTGTAAGGAAAGCAGAAAATACTCAAAATACTTAAGGCCGACGACCCTTGCCAAATATCTTGTGAGAAAATGTAGAGAAATTAGCAAATATCCTATCAAGGGGTGAAAACGACACCCGCCGTAATTCAGGTATACAAAGACCACCGTAATTCTAGTGTTAATGAAATAAATTGCAGATAATTTTATAATATTTATTTAAAAAATAAAAAAAATTAAAACTAAGCTTTTTATTTATTCTATTTTATGCTTTAAATTAGAAAAACATGTTGTAAGTTGCTTCATTTTAACAATTTTAATTTAAAATATTCCTCTTATGTTGAATTCAATTGTGCCATTTTTTAATCCAGTTGTTAAACGCCAATATTATTCAGTTAATCCTGATTTAGGTTTGGATATTCTGTCTATGCCATTTTTTTATATTTAATTACATGCTAAAATTATTAAAATCTTTTAAATTGACATAATTCATGTGACAATTTTAACTTGGTGTATATTATAGGAATATTTCTCATGTTTTTACGGTGTTACATCATCTATAACGTGACAGACATTTTATGCTTAAAAGTTGCATACCTAGATTTATGTCAATCATATTAACAGACAATCCCCTATATAATAATAGCCTAAGTTGTCTCTCCACCAATTTATGAAGCCGTTGTACCTGGAATGGATAGAGGCATCCATATTGTATTTTTGATGAGTAAGAGTTAGCAAAGCAAGTTCGAAATCCACTCCTTCCCACCTTTTCGAATGTTTAAGGACATTATTTCAAGTTCTGTTGCCAAGCAACACATTAAACTTATCAATTTATTGCATAATAAATAAGTAAAAATAACATTTTTTTCTAACATTATGACTTCATTTCTTTAACCATCTCATTGAATCGTTTCTTAATTTTAAATTATATAAATATAGTCGGCATTATTTTCATACGTTTCATCACTGAACTTAGATATTAAGTAAATAATTTTCTTTTATATTTGCATTAAATAATAGATTAGGTACATAGATATCTAGCATTTGAGTTATAAAACTTTGAAAATTAAGAAGTTTGTTTGTTTGCGTGTTTGTGTTTTATACATAACCACACGGTTTGCAATTGATTCGCTAAATTTTGGACATCATTCATATATACCGCTAAATAATAACTGTCAATATTAAAACCTCTGCTCTCCATCCTATCACGTAATATGACTAGTTGGTAACTAATTTGCGGTCAGTAAAGATAAACAAATTATTGATCGTGTATCAAATAATTCTCAGCCAAAAAACAAACTTTTTTTTTTTTTTTACCTTCCTTAAAGTGTACTTTACAGTTCTAGAAAATTAAAAATTCAACTGATCCCGTCATATAACGGGCTATATGCTAGTGTCTAATAATTTTAGAAAGACTGAGTAAAAAGCAATGCACCGGAATTAATTTATTATAAAAAAATTATTATAAAAATTATAAAATTATTATAAAATTATTATAATACTAATTAAAATTATTAAATAATTATAATTAAAATAATAATTAATAATTAATAATAATAATTAATAATTAATTAATAATTTTAATAATTTTAATTTAAATAATTATACTTATTATAATAATTATTATTATAATTATTATTATTATAATTATTATAAAAATTATTTTTATAATATATTAATTTATTATAAAAAAATAAATATTTTTACAATATTTCTTTAACCTCCTTTTAAAAATAAATTATTTATTTATTTTTGTTTGTTTGTCAATTATTTATTTAACCTCATTTTAAAAATAGATTGTTTGTTTATCCATTCCATTAAATTCTTTAATGTACAAAAATCTCTTGTAAGTGGTGTAAATAGTATATTACTCCTATGATGTTTACAAAGCTATAATTTGAGGTCTGTTTGAAGAATTACATTTTATTTAAAGAACTGAATATTGATATGTGACTGTATAAAAATCAGGCAAGTGTCTATCAGTAAAGTTAATAACACAAATAAAATAACATAAAGTATTTATATATAAGTAGTAGTTTACATAAAGTATTTATAGTCACATAAAGTATTTATATTTCAAAATTTGTTTTTCATGAGGGAACTCAATCCTGCTTTAATTCTCAATAATTTTATCTGTACACCAGATACTGCTTATAAAAGTGGTAATTTTAAAATTATGCTTTACCTCTTCATAAGTGTAAATTATTCCCTATATAATAGTAGCCTAAGTTATCTGTCCGTCAGTCATCGATTTTATGAAGCGAAGCGGTTGGACCTTAAATGGATAAAGTCATCCATATTGGATTCTTGATGAGTTAGGTTTAGCAAAATTCAAAGCGAGTAAAGTTTATTTTCTCCTAAACTATCGATCCGATTCTAAAATAAATTTGTATAAATATGCTTCATATCACAGCAAAAAAAGAACTGTCGTCTATAAAACGTTCGAAATCCACCCCTTTCCCCCCTTTTCCAGCGTTTAATGTCATTATTTCAAGCCCTATTTTCCCCGATTAACCTTTGTCAGTCTCATTTTTTTTCCAGAATTCACTAAAAAAAATGTTACATTTTTTTATTGATTTTTTTTGGTTCATTTTACATTTTTAAGTAAAGATATGTTATTAAAGTTAACATTTCTAATTTTTTTAAGCATTTATTACAACTTTTTTTCTTTGTATGAAATTATCATAGAACTGAAGTTTACCTTTAATCTCATCGATATCCAAGTTAATTTTTTGAGTTGCAGTGGAAGAAAATCTAGGAGGCGGATCAGAAGATTTATCACAATTAATTTTAAAAAATTGTCTTGCTTGACTGATACCATCTGTACTACTAACAGTCACTACTATCCACGTCATCTAATAAACTTTCGCTACTATCATTTACAGATAATTCAGTTTCTGATTCCGAGTCAGAGTTCGAATCACAAGAAATTAGCTCCATACGCTCTGAATTATCTATTATTTAAAAGTAAAAATATAATATTCAACTCTTACATCAATAAAATTATCAGGCGATTAGTAAAATGTAACCAGAAAGCTATACACTGAAAGATAACCATTCGTCTTTTGATACAAAACATGCGAAAAAACCCGAGCTTTTGAACCAATCAGAGTAGAAAATACAATAAACTGCAAGCTATCATTTACTGAACAACGTCGTCTATACGAATAATTTGTTACTAAAATTGGAAAAAATACGGCCTAAAACAGTACAAGAGAAATAAAAATCAGATTGCCCGTAGGGCGTACGATCAAATCAATAAATGTCCGAAAGCTGTGCCCGTACGACTTACGGTAAAACAGGGAAGGGGTTGAAAGCAGGCGATTAAATTAATAAATTCATCACATAATAAATAGGTAAAAACAACGTTCTAGCATTATGACGTCACTCCTTGACCCATTTTATTTAATCATTTCTTATTTTAAATTATTTAAATACCGTCTGAATTATTTTCATACGTTTTATCAATGAACTTAGATATTACGTAAATAATTTTCTTTTATATTTGGGTTAAATAATAGATCAGGTACACATGTCATAATTTTAAATTTAATCATCGATTAATTTTTGTTTGCAATAAAAATTTTATCACCGGTATTAACAACAAATTCTTTTCATAAAAGTCAAGGAGTCTATTTCAGGGACTCATAAATATCTAGCGTTTAAGTTATATATCTTTGAAAATTAAGAAGTTTCTTTGTTTGTGTCTTTGTTTTTGATACATGACCACACGGTTTGGAACTAACGGGGACATTCAAACACCCCATCACTGATAACTGTGGCCCTTACTCTGACGTTGCGGTTCGTTTCGCACCTTCGTTGTGACGTCATTTTGACTTCAGCCTGAGAACATTGTGTGAGCAAATGATCAAGCTGACGTCAAAGTGACGTCACAAACGAAGGTGCGAAACGAACCGCAACGTCCAGAGTAAGCCCCTGTATCACCGATCTATCCCGCTCGGTGTTTGGGATTTAACTGTATATCGCTATTTGATATCGGTTTCCGAGAATCGCTGTCGAACTTCGGCAAACTTCGGAAGATTTTCTCCAAACCCACATCTTTGAACCAATTATATTCCGTGGTAGTCAAAAGACCTGGAATGGATCGTGACATCCATATTTATTTTTGATGAGTTAGGGTTAGCAAAATTTTACTGATCACGTGCTGAAATCCCGAAAGAGCACACAATTTACGAGTAAATGTATTGTATATCAGAAAAATATTAACATTTATTCCATATTGTGATATATTTCATTCATTTAGGCTTCTACAATACACCCTAAAAACTTCAATTAATATGACGGGCTATATGCTAGTAATAAATATTTAGACATTTAATCCGTTGTGCTTTGGATCAGCTTATTTATTTTATCATAGTATAGGTGAAAGAAGAAACTGCTTCCAAGTGCAGTATTTGTTTTAATATATCAGTAATTAATGCAAGCATTTTGATTTTTATAAGAAATATATCTTTTCTTATATTTTCCTATATGATAAATATCATAGCTTGGAACACACAGATAACATAAAATTCTCGCATAAATCTCATGTTATTTGTCCCTGTAGCAATGCAATTTAAAATTAAATGTTTTTTAACCTAAATATCTTATAAAATACGCTCTCCCTTGTCCGACCACCACTGTGAGTATTAGCTAAAGAACCCTCCACACTGTTCCATTGAAAGCCATTGTGTGGACGAGGTATGACTTACCGTTGTCGACAGTGGCTTTGGCAGAGGATGGCAGAGGGAGGCAGAAAAAACTGTTTTTCTCCAATTATCAAAGACAGCTAGAATGCACTACTAAAATATGCAGTAGATAGATGTTTGGCTCATATAGTAATCCAAGGTGTGGGTTTCAATCCTTGAACCATCGTACCAAGTTTGCAATAAAGGCTAGCACTGCAGTGGTGAATAATAGGCCATAATGTGGAGGAGGCTTAACATAAACAATAAACAATGACTGGCAGCCATACCCACTCCACGAAAGTCGATCTTCTTCAATGAAAAAATATTACACCTCCTTCCCACTATAGCCCATTATGGACCCAAGCCTTTGTAACTTATCCGGTCCCTGTTTTAGGTGACAGAAGGAAGAATCAGGTGTATCTTGATTAATGAATTTATTTACACCTCTGCTATATACATCATTTCACAACTACAGAAAAAAAACAATTTCCGATCACAGGTAAGTGATTAGTACATGTAGGTCTGAGTAGACACGTGCATTAACTAAGATCAGTCCCTACCGAAATTTGCTGATCCGACGGAAAAAACAATTTGGTAGCTCTCGCAAAAGTTCGCTGAAGTAATGGGAGAATATCAAAGCGCAGTTAGAGTTCCGAATGAAATTTGCAAACAATCCTGAAGAGGATTATATTAGAAAAGGAAACCCAATGCCCAGCGTATTGTTTCAATCTCAGCAAGAGATATATCCCAAGCCGGGATTTCGATAAATAAAACTCTCCGATGGAGAAACTGGTCGAGGCGACCTCTGAGTTAGCCGATGCGGGCTACTCCTTAAAGAAAAGATCTGAAGGTGGGATTATATCAAAAAAATTCTCCAGTAGAGAAACTGGTCGAGGCGACCTCTGAGTTAGCCGATGCGGGCTACTCCTTAAAGAAAAGATCTGAAGGTGGGATTATATCAAAAAAATTCTCCAGTAGAGAGACTGGTCAAGGCGACCTATGAATTAGCTGGTTGCTAGCTAACTAACTTCTCTAAAAAACAAATCTTCTCTCGTCTCTTTCTAGGGGAGGGGCCTCTAAGAGAGGGGCCTCACCCTCAATTTCATTATTGGATCACCTAGCGATGACCTCACCTTCGACCAACGGGATTGGTCCGGGTTAAACAATCATCGACCGCAAACCCAGGGGTTCCTGGAATTCTTAGCGGCTACATCCAAATCGCGTCAATTCTTTGTCTTTCCAATGATCATATTTCTGGCTGTCAGTGAAGGAACCGGGTTGTCTGGTATGTTGTTCCTCTACTATAGGGCACAACAGTGTAGACATTATGGTGCCAGGGAAAACAATCCTTTTTTATCCACCCAAGCGAAGTCCACCTCTCAAAGCAAAGTTCTTTGATGTCGACACACCGCTAAATCACGCCGTTACACCGTGATTGAGCTGATGGCCAACTAGGTACGATAGTTTAAGGAATGAACCCACACACTGGGTCACTAAACAATATTAGAGCATGAATGTATCCTTTATCTACTGCGCACTTTAGTATTACATGCTGGCTGTCTTTGATGCTTGGAGAAAAACTACTTCTGAAGCCATCTGTCTATGAAGCCTCTATCAAGGCCACTTTACTATCTTCCACTAACGATACGACCACGATACGACCACGATAAGCCTTACCTCTTCTACACGATGGCTTGCAGTGGACCATAATATGGAGGTTCCTTTACATCTTTTGCTGTTGCTGATATATTATTCCGCTTAGAAACTTAATAGTGGTGACTTTATCATAGCATTTGTTCGGCCATTTGGTGAGATCTCCCATCACGTGATATCATGTTATTGGCAACGAAAAGTTTTAAGAATAGACTATATTTTTGTCAATGTGAAACATATCTGTGAACTTATGTGGATTTGTGAGAAAAATTAAATAGCACATCCCTAAAAAGTACACACTTTATGAATAAATGTATTGTATATCAGAAAAATATTAACATTTATTCCAAATTGTGATATATTTCCTTCATTTAGGCTTCTCCAATACACCCTAAAAATTTCAAATGAATTGAAAACTTCTTATTTTTATGTTATCGTATTTTACTTTTAAAGTTAAAATAGGTAAATATTAATAATAAAATCTTCTTAGTTACTTTTATTAAAACAATAAATTGAAATAAAATTTTTTATTGAAATACGCGCTTGAAAATCGAACGGACAACTAAACTCCTTCTTGCATCTTCAGTACTGAACAGGCTTTCGTTCTCTAAAAATATATATTTTTAAAAAAGTTCTTTTGAATATTCAGTCTTTTTTTTCTTGTATTCCTTTTCAGTTGGTCCTTTATAAAACTCGATTTGCCCATTCTTCTAGTAAAATATCGAGTTGAAATGCGAAAAGAATTTTAAACAGGACGCATTGTTCTTTACTTTAAATGTCATGCCTCATCCAATTGTCTTTGGGAAATTGAGTTTGTTCATTCACGGTTTAAAAGGAATTCTCCATTTTTTTCCAATACTACCAAAAGATAAAAAGGTATTTATGGAAAGCTCTAAGTTGGAAATGCGGGAACGCATATTTCTTGACATTCTTTTGCTTGAAAATATAGTCTTGATATATGATTAAGATTATTGTGAAAGTAACCAGTGAAAATATTTCTCATCGATTACATGGGGGATTTATTAGCTCTTATTATTTAATTTGAAGCCCAGTGGCCATGTGGTAGCGCTTCGTGCTCCCACGCCACAGGTCCGAGGTTCGATCCCCGGGCTGGGCAAGGTTGACTCAGGCTTTCATTTCTTCAGTGGGTAGATTGACTGAGGACCAATCGTGCTTGGGAACTAAACACTGGGGGGTTCCGCGTAAGATTGACCACCTAACCGGACTATTAGAGTTTGTCATTTGATTTACCATACCTCATTAGTTCAACGATAATTGCTTAACCCTTTCGTGGGCCATTTATTTTTCACTCCAAGTTTCCAAACTTTCAAAACAGAGTTGCTAATTTTATTCAATCGATCGAACAATTGGTGACAGACCAAAACCGAAGCGGTAATCAGTCTCCTCGTCGTTTCAATAACAAGACCAATATATTAGATTGGGTTTTGCGTTTCCCACAGGTGCATTTTGTACGATCATGTAGGTGGAAAGTAATCTTCCCACGGCCCACGAAAGGGTTCAGTGTATTTGGGTTTTAAATAATTTGATCAAAAACTAATATGCTTAACTTGATAATTAGTAAATTATAGACATGTCCTTGTATTAGAGTCTAAGTTTCTTATACATTAGAACGAAATGGAACTCGATAATTAGTAAATTATAGACATCTCCTTGTATTAGAGTCTGAGTCTCCTATACATTAGAACGAAATGGAACTCGATAATTAGTAAATTATAGACATCTCCTTGTATTAGAGTCTGAGTCTCCTATACATTAGAACGAAATGGAACTCGATAATTAGTAAATTATAGACATCCCCTTTTATTAGAGTCTGAGTCTCCTATACATTAGAACGGAATGGAACTCGATAATTAGTAAATTATAGACATCTCCTTTTATTAGAATCTAAGTCTCCTATACATTAGAATGGAATGGAACTCGATAATTAGCAAATTATAGACATCTCCTTGTATTAGAGTCTAAGTCTCCTATACATTAGAACGAAAGGGAACTCGATAAGTAGTAAATTATAGACATCCCCTTTTATTAGAGTCTAAGTCTCCTAAACATTAGAACGGAATGGAACTCGATAATTAGTAAATTATAGACATCTCCTTTTATTAGAATCTAAGTCTCCTATACATTAGAATGGAATGGAACTCGATAATTAGCAAATTATAGACATCTCCTTGTATTAGATCTAAATCTCCTATACATGAGAACGGAATGGAACGCGATAATTAGTAAATTATAGACATCTCCTTTTATTAGAGTCTAAGTCTCCTATACATTAGAACGGAATGGAACTCGATAATTAGTAAATTATTATAGACATCTCCTTGTATTAGAGTCTAAATCTCCTATACATGAGAACGGAATGGAACTCGATAATTTAGTAAATTATAGACATCTCCTTTTATTAGAGTCTAAGTCTCCTATACATTAGAACGGAATGGAACTCGATAATTAGTAAATTATAGACATCTCCTTGTATTAGAGTCTAAATCTCCTACACATTAGAACGGAATGGAACTCGATAATTAGTAAAATTATAGACATCTCCTTGTATTAGAGTCTAAATCTCCTATACATGAGAACGGAATGGAACTCGATAATTAGTAAATTATAGACATCTCCTTTTATTAGAGTCTAAGTCTCCTATACATTAGAACGGAATGGAACTCGATAATTAGTAAATTATAGACATCTCCTTGTATTAGAGTCTAAAATCTCCTATACATGAGAACGGAATGGAACTCGATAATTAGTAAATTATAGACATCTCCTTGTATTAGAGTCTAAGTCTCCTATACATTAAACGGAATGGAACTCGATAATTAGTAAATTATAGACATCTCCTTGTATTAGAGTCTAAATCTCCTATACATGAGAACGAAATGGAACTCGATAATTAGTAAATTATAGACATCCCCTTGTATTAGAGTCTAAGTTTCTTATACATTAGAACGAAATGGAACTCGATAATTAGTAAATTATAGACATCTCCTTTTATTAGAGTCTGAGTCTCCTATACATTAGAACGAAATGGAACTCGATAATTAGTAAATTATAGACATCCCCTTTTATTAGAGTCTGAGTCTCCTATACATTAGAACGAAATGGAACTCGATAATTAGTAAATTATAGACATCCCCTTTTATTAGAGTCTAAGTCTCCTATACATGAGAACGGAATGGAACTCGATAATTAGTAAATTATAGACATCTCCTTGTATTAGAGTCTAAGTATCCTATACATTAGAACGGAATGGAACGCGATAATTAGTAAATTATAGACATCTCCTTTTATTAGAGTCTAAGTCTCCTATACATTAGAACGGAATGGAACTCGATAATTAGTAAATTATAGACATCTCCTTGTATTAGAGTCTAAATCTCCTATACATGAGAACGGAATGGAACTCGATAATTAGTAAATTATAGACATCTCCTTGTATTAGAGTCTAAGTCTCCTATACATTAGAACGGAAATGGAACTCGATAATTAGTAAAATTATAGACATCTCCTTGTATTAGAGTCTAAATCTCCTATACATGAGAACGGAATGGAACTCGATAATTAGTAAATTATAGACATCTCCTTTTTATTAGAGTCTAAGTCTCCTATACATTAGAACGGAATGGAACTCGATAATTAGTAAAATTATAGACATCTCCTTGTATTAGAGTCTAAATCTCCTACACATTAGAACGGAATGGAACTCGATAATTAGTAAATTATAGACATCTCCTTGTATTAGAGTCTACATCTCCTATACATTAGAACGGAATGGAACTCGATAATTAGTAAATTATAGACATCTCCTTTTATTAGAATCTAAGTCTCCTATACATTAGAACGGAATGGAACTCGATAATTAGCAAATTATAGACATCTCCTTTTATTAGAGTCTAAGTCTCCTATACATGAGAACGGAATGGAACTCGATAATTAGTAAATTATAGACATCTCCTTGTATATTAGAGTCTAAGTCTCCCTATACATTAAAACGGATTGGAACTCGATAATTAGTAAATTATAGACATCTCCTTGTATTAGAGTCTAAATCTCCTATACATGAGAACGGAATGGAACTCGATAATTAGTAAATTATAGACATCTCCTTGTATTAGAGTCTAAGTATCCTATATACATTAGAACGGAATGGAACGCGATAATTAGTAAATTATAGACATCTCCTTTTATTAGAGTCTAAGTCTCCTATACATTAGAACGGAATGGAACTCGATAATTAGTAAATTATAGACATCTCCTTGTATTAGAGTCTAAGTATCCTATACATTAGAACGGAATGGAACGCGATAATTAGTAAATTATAGACATCTCCTTTTATTAGAGTCTAAGTCTCCTATACATGAGAACGGAATGGAACTCGATAATTAGTAAATTATAGACATCTCCTTGTATTAGAGTCTAAGTCTCCTATACATTAGAAACGGAATGGAACTCGATAATTAGTAAATTATAGACATCTCCTTGTATTAGAGTCTAAATCTCCTACACATTAGAACGGAATGGAACTCGATAATTAGTAAAAATTATAGACATCTCCTTGTATTAGAGTCTAAATCTCCTATACATGAGAACGGAATGGAACTCGATAATTAGTAAATTATAGACATCTCCTTTTATTAGAGTCTAAGTCTCCTATACATTAGAACGGAATGGAACTCGATAATTAGTAAAATTATAGACATCTCCTTGTATTAGAGTTGTTAAATCTCCTATACATAGAACGGAATGGAACTCGATAATTAGTAAAATTATAGACATATCTTTTTTAGAGTCTAAGTCTCCTATACATTAGAACGGAATGGAACTCGATAATTAGTAAATATAGACATCTCCTTGTATTAGAGTCTAAATCTCCTACATGAAACGGAATGGAACTCGATAATAGATAATTATAACATCTCCTTGTATTAGAGTCTAAATCTCCTATACATGAGAACGGAATGGAACTCGATAATTAGTAATTATAGACATCTCCTTGTATTAGAGTCTAAGTCTCCTATACATTTAGAACGGAATGGAACTCGATAATTAGTAAATTTTTAGACATCTCCTTGTATTAGAGTCTAAAATCTCCTATACATGAGAACGGAATGGAACTCGATAATTAGTAAAATTATAGACATCTCCTTGTATTAGAGTCTAAGTCTCCTATACATTAAAACGGATTGGAACTCGATAATTATTAAATTATAGACAATCCTTGTATTAGAGTCTAAATCTCCTATACATGAGAACGGAATGGAACTCGATAATTAGTAAATTATAGACATCTCCTTGTATTAGAGTCTAAGTATCTATACATGAACGGAATGGAACTCGATAATTAACGTACATTTATAGACATCTCCTTGTATTAGAGTCTAAGTCTCCTATACATTAGAAACGGAATGAACTCGATAATTAGTAAATTATAGACATCTCCTTTTATTAGAGTCTAAGTATCCTATACATTAGAACGAATGGACTACTCGATAATTAGTAAATTATAGACACTTTTATTAGAGTCTAAATCTCCTATACATAGAACGGAATGGAACTCGATATAATTAGTAAATTTATAGACATCTCCTTGTTTTGAGTCTAAGTATCCTATACATTAGAACGGAATGGAACTCGATAATTAGTAAATTATAGACATCTCCTTGTATTAGAGTCTAATCTCCTATACTTAGAACGAATAAACTTTTAATTAGTAATTATAGACTTCCTATTGTTTAGAGTCTAAATCTATTATCTGAGAACGGAATGGAACTCGAATAATTAGTAAATTATAGACATCTCCTTGTATTAGAGTCTAAGTCTCCCTATACATTAGAACGGAATGAAACTCGATAATTAGTTAATTATAGACATCTCCTGTATTAGAGTCTAAAATCTCCTATACATGAGAACGGAATGGAACTCGATAATTAGTAAATTATAGACATCTCCTTTTTTAGAGTCTAAGTCTCCTATACATTAGAACGGAATGGAACTCGATAATTAGTAAATTATAGACATCTCCTTGTATTAGAGTCTAAATCTCCTACACATTAGAAACGGAATGGAACTCGATAATTAGTAAATTATAGACATCTCCTTGTATTAGAGTCTAAATCTCCTATACAATAGAACGGAATGAACTCGATATTAGTAAATTATAGACATCTCCTTGTATTAGAGTCTAAGTCTCCTATACATTAGAACTGGAACTCGATAATTAGTAAATTATAGACATCTCCTTGTATTAGTGTCTAATAAAAAAATCTATTACATGAGACGGAATGGAACTCGATAATAATTAGTAAATTATAGACATCTCCTTGTATTAGAGTCTAAGTCTCCTATACATTAAAACGGATTGGAACTCGATAATTAGTAAATTATAGACATCTCATTGTATTAGAGTCTAAATCTCCCTATACACATGAGAACGGAATGGAACTCGATAATTAGCTAAATTATAGACACTCCTTGTATTAGAGTCTAAGTATCCTATACATAGAACGAATGGAACTCGATAATTAGTAAATTATAGACATCTCTCTTTATTAGAGTCTAATCTCCTATACATTAGAACAATTGAACTCGATAATTAGTAAATTAAAGACATCTCCTTTTGTTTCAATCTAAGTATCCAATATACATTAGGGAATGGAACTCGTAATTAGTAAATTCTTAGACATTGTTTTATTTTTAAATACTTTATCAAAAACTAATGGAACTCGATAATTAGTAAATTATAGACATCTCCTTGTATTAGAGTCTAAGTCTCCTATACATTTAGAACGGAATGGAACTCGATAATTAGTAAATTATAGACATCTCCTTGTATTAGAGTCTAAGTCTCATATACATTAAAATGGAATGGAACTCGATAATTAGTAAATTATAGACATCTCCTTTTATTAGAGTCTAAGTCTCCTATACATTAGAACGGAATGGAACTCGATAATTAGTAAATTATAGACATCTCCTTGTATTAGAGTCTAAGTCTCCTATACATTAGAACGGAATGGAACGCGATAATTAGTAAATTATAGACATCTCCTTTTATTAGAGTCTAAGTCTCCTATACATTAGAACGGAATGGAACTCGATAATTAGTAAATTATAGACATCTCCTTGTATTAGAGTCTAAGTCTCCTATACATTAGAACGGAATGGATAATAGATAAGCAAATTTTAATTTTAATTGCTATCGATATCGATTATTTTTTTAATAGATATCATTACAAGGAGTACCATCGGTTCCCGTACAGGAAAGGAAGATGGAGGATGTATTGATGGAATTAAAATCTTTGAACATATCCAACTTTAGAATTAAAGTCAGGAGAAACATTGCATGCAAGTCTTAGCCCCTCCCTGGGTTGGAATGTCAATAAAGAAGACGGTGAAAGCTATCTGTCCCAATTTCAGACAATGGACAAAGAAAAAAAATTTATCTGCGAGGATTGAAAAATCATAAGATGTTAATTCAATGGTGTCGTGTCCTCTTTACGGTTGAGTGTCAGTTCAGCACCAGAAGAGACAAATTTTACTAATCCCGTTACATGCCGGGATATATGCGAGTTGTTGTAATGTACTTAACACTAACACCAGTGTCTGTTTACAATGGGGAAACACAGTAAAAATATGATACCTTATATTTAGATTAAGACATTTATTCTGTACACTATTTACAAATTGGTATACGCGATCACCATATAACATACTCAACAATTATTTATGTTTTATATTCATATTTATACCATAATTATTACATAATATAATTACCATAATATATACCATAATTATTAGTTATGCGTTTTTCCTTAATCAAAATATTGAATTACTAACTGAGGATTAAATAACCGTCATGAATATGTTAAATCTTTTTTACCTCCAGTAAAAGCACAGGAGAGCAGGCAGGGGCCTTCCTCATGCAATGTGTCGGTCCGGGCGTTCAGGCACACGGGATGTCGATGCTGGCGAGCATGGCTTGGGATTTCGATGTCCAGCTACTCTTGAATCCCGACTTCGACTTCTTTTCTAAACTCTCTTTATCCACTCCTCACTTCGGTTTTAATATATATATATCAAATATATATATATATATATATATATATTATATAAATATTATATATAATATCATATACATATATATATATAATACATATATATACATATTACAAACATATACATATACATATATATTATTATATATATAAATATATATATATATATATATATATATATATATATATATATATATATATATATATATATATATATATATATATATATATATATATTTTTTCTTTATATATATATCGCTTGTTTGTTTTTCCCACATCTGCACCCCCTTCTGCTGGTCATTAAAGTAGCCCCTTTTGTGTAATGTATATTTTTTTAGCCCCCTGCCCCCATAACTCACGGTTATCATTCTTATATTCAATATGATATATATTATAAACTATCCTATATATCTATATATCAAAGCAAATATAAAATATTGGAAATTTCTATATTGTAATATATATATATATATATAAATGATCATATATATATATATAAAGTACCTCGGTATATATTGTACAGGTACTTCCCACGGTGATCTTGCACATGCATGCACAGCTATATATATATTTCGTATATATTAGGACTTCAATTGTTCACTAGTTTTTTATAATATATATATATATATCATATATATATATGTATACTTTATGGGAGCAGGGGCTAAATATAAACTTTTAATAAGCAGCACTCCGAAGGGGAGGCATATATAAATTAAAAATATATATTTCCAGAAAACGTTGGAAAGCGATGAGGAGTTTGGATATATATATATATCATATATATATAACAACATAATATATATCGATATATTATAGGAAAGCCTCTATCTGACCCTCTGCACCAACTGAAGACCGACTCATTATCTTATACAAAAACTCCTATGCCTTTAATATATAGGTAAAGATATATATATCACTATATTCTCCTATAACTTAGCCTTTGTTAATAATTTTTAATACTAAGTAATAGTTCTACTATAAAGAGAATTGTAATAATAATTAGTGTATATATATAACACATATAATTATTATGAATATATATAAATATGTATATAATATTAATATATATATGTATATGAATTTCAATATAAAAATAATATTATATACTTGTAACCGAACATGTTGTAAATTAGTATTATACTATATATAGTATATATATAAATATAAAAAAAATATATCAACATGCAATATGAGAGGAATATAAGAAAAAATAGCTGAGAGAAGAGGATATATTTCTCATTAAAATAGCCCTTTCCCACATCTGCACCCCCTTCGGGAGTGCAGGTGGGCTCATTAAAGTAGCCCCTTTTGTGTAAGCTGACATTATTTTTAGCCCCTGCCCCCATAACTCACGGTTACATCTCTGTGCGAGCTTGACCGTTACGCTTGTGCCATTCCGTGATCTATAACTTCTCCTCAGGTGTTCTCAAACACAAAGTCAACAAATGCATCTAAATTCTTCTTGGAAATTTCTCCCACAGCTGTACATGAACGTGCTGACCATTGGAAAGTACCGTGGATGATCATTTGACCGTGGGAAAGTACCTCGGTACAACTAGTGTACCGTGGGAAAGTACCTCGGTACACTAGTTGTACCGAGGTACTTTCCCACGGTGATCTGCACATGCATGCACAGCTGTGGGAGGATTTTCGTAGAGGAATTTAGGACTTCAATTGTTCACGTCAAGTTTAGGTACCCCTGCAGAGAAGGTATAGATCACGGAATGGCAGCGTAACACTCAAGCTGGCACAGAGATTTAACCGTGAGTTATGGGAGCAGGGGCTAAAAAGTAATGTCAGCTTGCGCAAAAGGGGCTACTTTAATAAGCCGCCCCTGCACTCCCGAAGGGGAGGCAGATGTGAGAAAATTTCCAGAAAACAAGCGATTGGAGAGGAAGAAAAAAGGGGCGTTGGAACCGAGGTGAGGAGTTTGGAAACGAAGTTAATGGGAGAGTCGGATTCGGGATTCGAGAGAGGTGGGACAAGAATCCACCAGCACCGACTCGTCCCGCGCGCCCGAATACCCTGACCGACTCACCGTACGAGGAAAGCCTCTATCTGACCCTCTGCACCAACTGAAGACCGACTCATGACTTGAGAAAAGCCCCTGCCTGCTCCCCTGTGCCTTTAATATAGGTAAAGATAAAATAGTATTTACAGTCACTTAACTTAGGCCTTTGTTAATAATTTTACCTTGTTACTAAGTAATAGTTCTCTATAAAGAGAATTGTAATAATTATAGTGTAAATATAAGACATAAATAATTAATGATTATGATATATGATAACCAAGGATTTATTTGTAAATGAATGTACAGAATAAATGTCTGAATTTCAATATAAATATTATATTTTTACTGTGTTTCCCCCTTGTAACCGAACACTGGTGTTTAGGTTGTAAGTACTTTACAACACTAGTATTATTAAGTATTCACAGTATTATTAAATCCACCAAACCAAATACAAACTCAACATGCAATACTTGAGAGGGAATAAGAGACCAAAAAATAGTTGAGAGAAGAGGGATTTGTTATAGTTCAGTTCTTCTTCTCTGCTTTGCTTACTTCCCAATATCCATATTCATCTTTGCAGCGAAGTATGAAAAATGCATACTTACAAAAAAAAAATAAAAGCTTTGAAATTTCAGCATTTGTATTCTTCATTTTTTGTGTTTAGTTCTTTTTTAAGACTCGGTTGTTCCATTCCACCGTAAAAGGCTAAATAAGAAATCCCAAGAGAACTTTCAGTCAGGTGCATTATTTATATTTGACATTTCATGTCTCACTCTATTGTCATCTGATATTGAATAGAATTATTTGAGTTCTTTTTTCAGGTACTAGTGGAAAATAAGTAGGATTTTATTCAAATGCTAGTATTTACTACTAGAAGAAGTTATTTTTAGATCTCTTGGGTATTTTAAAATTGAATCACATTGCATTTTGTATTAGAGAAAAGGTATTTATTCAGAGTGCAAAGTTAAGCTTTAATTTCAATAATTCATATATATATATACATATATATATATATATATATATATATATATATATATATATATATATATATATATATATATATATATATATATATATATATATATATATATATGTGTATATATGTATATATATATATATATATATATATATATATATATATATATATATATATATATATATATATATATATATATATATATATATATATATATATATGTATATATATATATATATATATATATATATATATGTATATATATATATATATATATATAGATATATATATATATATATATATATATATATATATATATATATATATGTATGTATGTATATATATATATATATATATATATATATATATATATATATATATATATATATATATATATATATATATATATATATATATGTATTATATATGTATATATATGTATATATATATATATATATATGTATATATATGTATATATATATATATATATACATTATATATATAATATATATATATATATATATATATATATATATATATATATATAATATATATATATATATGCAAATATACTAATAAAAATTTGTGTCTAACAACAACAAACATCCCAAAGTTGAGTATAAGTGTTTTATTTTCAACTAATTCGAAAAAAGTTGTAAATACTTTAATAAAAGTTTTTTACTTTCTTAAAAGAAGATAAAATTAGAATTTTATACATTGATATGAGTATTTAATGCGTGCCTCATCAGAATTAACAGCCAACGTATTAAAAATCGTTGTTAATTTTAAATACACATAAAGCTCGTCAAGTC
>CM063497.1:82845432-82860432 GCA_032207245.1 Pardosa pseudoannulata | reverse complement strand
GTTATCAAAATAATCTTATATATTACATTCCAGTCAAAAGATAACCGTTACAAACGGTTATTCTGAAATTGCCAAAATAATCTTATATTTTACATTCCAATCAAAAGATAACTGTAACAAATGATTATTCTGAAATTAACAAAATTTTTATCTCAAAATACAAACGGGAAGATAAATTACAAAATCATTTCAATGAAATGCAAAGTCGTTGCATTGTATTCATAATAAAAATAGAACATAAATATTAACCCAATCATAAAAGCAACCGAAATGTAGCAACTCCTACAACATCCCTTATTTTTTCAAGGTACCTCTTTTCCTTTCCGAAACGAGAAGTGACGTCCCAAATGATTTTAGTATCCCATGACGTCCGTCTATATGAGCTGCGTTTGCTGAACGGTGATTATAATGACGTCTGCATTTGCGTGACCTTATTAAATCGACATCCAGTCTGTTACGCGGGCGGAAATGGGTATTCTTCTGTACCAACGTGGTGTGAGTGTTTCTTTTATCCCATATCAGGAGTTTGTTGAACACAATCATTTCGGACACTGTGTTTGGAAATACTAAGATTTTTTGTAGCAGCCGGTTTTTCGAGGATTTGATATACGGAGCACATCTACTTTAAGCAAATTTATACAGAACATTTTTCTTATGTATATTCCTTATCATATATTTATTTTAATTATTATCATTAAGACATGAGATTTTCATCATTAGTTTTTTAAGGGTAATACAATTCTTAAAAGTCAAAAAAATGTAAAATAATTATTATTTTTGAGATTTCATACCTTGAAAATTATCAGTTTTACAAACATATTTTTTTAACAGAGGTAGAAAAAATTATTGTCTTTACACACATATCTCTTTCATTTTTAAAAGTAAAAATTTTTTTGTTTAAAAATAAAGATAAAAAAAATAATAATAAAGTTAAAAAATAAATAAAAAGTTAGAAAAAATTATTGTCTTTATGCACATATCTCATTTATTTTTAAAATTAAAAATTTTTTGTTAAAAATAAAGATAAAAAACAATAATAATAAAGTTAAAAAATAAATAAAAAGTTAAAAAAAATTATTGTCTTTACGCACATATCTCATTCATTTTTAAAATTAAAAATTTTTATTAAAAAATAAAGGTAAAAAGTAATAATAATAAAGTTAAAAAATAAATAAAAAATTAGAAAAATCTATTGTCTTTACACAAATATCTCATTCATTTTTGAAATTAAAAATTTTTTGTTAAAAAATAAAGATAAAAATATAATTATAAAGTATTAAAAATATAAAGATAAAGATAAAAATATAATAATAAAGTTAAAAAATAAATAAAAAGTTAGAAAAAATTGTCTTTACACATATCTCATGCATTTTTAAAATTAAAAATTTTTTTGTTAAAAAATAAAGATAAAAAATAATAATAAATATAAAAAATAAATAAAAAGTTAGAAAAAATTGTCTTTACACATATATTTTATTCATTTTTAAAATTAAAAATTTTTTGTTAAAAAATAAAGATAAAAAATAATAATAATAAAGTTAAAAAATAAATAAAAAGTTAGAAAAAATTGTCTTTACACATATCTCATTCATTTTTAAAATTAAAAAATTTTGCTAAAAAATAAAAATAAAAAATCCCCTATAAAATAATAGCCTAAATTATTTGTCCGCCTTTCCTCGAATTTATTAAACAGTTGGACTGGAATCAATAGAGGCATCCACATTCGATTCTTGATGGATTATTATTAATAACGTTCGAAATCCATCCCTTCCTCCTTTTCTAGCATTTAATGCCATTATTTCAAGCCATATTTTTCCCGGTTAAGAGCGTGCGAATAAATTTATCAATTTGTTACATGATGAGTAAATGAAAATAACATTTTTTTCTAGCCTTATGACGTCATTCCTTTAGTTACCTTATTTAACCATTTCTTATTTTAAATTATTTAAATATCGTTTGCATTATTTTAATCGTTTTATCACTGTACTTAGATATTAGAAAATAATTTTCTTTATATTTGGCTTAAATAATAGATTAGGTATATATGTGATAATTTAAAATTTAATCAGCGATTATTTTTTGTTGGAATGTAATTTTATCACCGGTATTAACAACAGATTCTACCTACCTCCATGGTGTAGTGGAAATGATAGTTTCATTCCTCTACTTCAATTAGTTACTGTAGCAGGAAAATTCGGAAGAACTTAACGATAATTTCGACGTAGCTAAGAAAACTTTGAATTAAATTTCTAGATGAATTCAACGTGATTCTAAACTGCATTCACAGTATCGGGAGATTTTAGAAAGTATGAAGATAAATAAATTATTGAGCGTGTATTACATAGTTTTCATCCAAAAAAAAAAGCATTTTTTTATTTGCTTTATAGGGTACTTTACAGTTCTGGAAAATTAAAAATTTTAATGATCCCGTCATATGACGGGGTATATGCTAGTTTTAAATAAGAGGCACTTTGTTGTTAACAATAATGATATCAAGCATAAAGTGCATGTTTAATAAAAATATAATTAAGTTTAAGGCAATCTTATTGAATTAAAACATACTACAATATATGTAAATACATTATAACTTAAATTTGTATATATTTAAGATACATATATATTTTTAAAAATATTTCAGAAAAGTGATTTTTTCCTTAAAAATTAATAATTTATCACAGAAAAAAACATATTTTAGAAAATATACAAGAAAATTTAGAGTCAATCAGCTGAAAATTATCTTATATACAACTTTAAAAATGTCATGAAAAATTTTTAGAAAGATTTTGAGATAACATGCGAGTTACATAAAAAAAAACACAAATTACAAAAGTCAAGTTAAAATTTTGTAAGTTTAAATTTGTTTACAGTAAACAGCTAACGCTTTTCTATTCAAAACTAATTTCAATATTAGAATTTTTTACGCTGTTTGTTTTAAAATATTTAGGACTGAACTCCTATTCACACATATATTTTCTGAAAAATCGAATATTTTGTCGATTTAACAGTCATATGATTCCCTTAACTCATTTAAGTTACCTTCATTCTAAAATATTAGAACTTTTTTATGTAAAGTAAAATAGCAGAGCATGTTTTAAAATTTTTAACTTTTTTTTCTGACACAATAAGCGCAGAATTACTAAAACACAAAGTGAAATTCATCGATAATTTTTGCTTTTTTGTAAATAATATTTATTAGGTAAAATTCAAACCGCAGTAGCTCAGTCGGCAACTGCAACGATCTCGTAACTGATAAGATGCGGGTTCGGATCTCGAGCTGCCCTTAGATCTGCGGTGTTCGTTAAATGTGACTGGGGCACATAAAATAGGTTCGTGGTCACAATGTCCTCCAAGTTTTCATACTATACCTCTGAGTGTGGCAGGCCAAGTCTTTGAGTCTTCTGCTTGGTCCCTGCTTCAAAATTACGAGGACTAAAAGTCATAAAAGTCGTTATTTCACCTTAACGATGCTCATTAAGATGAAAGACGCGCCTGTTTGAGATCTACAGTTGTTAGTACTTATGCAAAGTGGATAAATGACGGTGAAACCAGCAGTAGACGACATGGTGTTTTAAGACCACACTTTATCAAAGAAAAAAGGCTTCGGAGACTGTCTCGCATGTTGAAACAAACCCGGAACCAGACAGTGGTTCAGCTGACAACCCAATACAATGCAGGGCCAAGTAGAATAGTATCGGAGCAAACTGTTCAGCGGACACTTTTGGATATGAGGCTACGCAGCAGACGTCCCACTCGTGTGCCTTTGTGACCAAGACCTTTGTTGCCAGACCAAGTGTCATCGCCAACTGCGCCTACGCTGGGCCTAGGAACATCGCGACTGGTCCCTGGATCAGATAATGTAATGGCCGCCGACTCACCGGATCATATTTCGATAGAACATATTTGGGATGTCATTGGACAGCATCTCAGAGTTCAAAGACTACCCATTCGCAATATTTCGGATTTACGTAACCGTTGTTTAAATATCTAGTACAATCTGTCTCCGGACAAATACCAAGGACTTGTGGCATCCATGCCAAGGCGGGTTGAAGCTGTGTTGCGAGCCAAAGATGGACCAACTCGTTATTGACAGGTGGTCATTAATGTTTTGGCCCTTGACTGCATATATGTATATGCTTATATACATGTGTATATAAACATATACATAAACATATAAACATATACACACATATATATGTATGTGTATATGTTTAACATATATATGGATGTGTGTGTGTGCGTATGCCAACAAATGGAGGAATCTGCCTTCAGCCTAGACGAGCAGCACTGAGTAAACACATACACACACACACACACACACACACACACACACACACACACACACACACACATATATATATATATATATATATATATATATATATATATATACAGAGAGGGAATATTGATATACATATATATATATATGTATACATGTATATATATATATATATATATATATATATATATATATATATATATATATATATATATATACATGTATGTATATATGACACTTTCCGAGTGATCAGGGCATGGGTGACACATATTGGTTCGTGTATGAAAAATTCTTTATTGTAATCCTTTTGTCCATGGCTACGCCATTTAGATATCCTTGGTTCACATTTTGGGACGTTAAGCGGGAATGATGTTACCAGCCAATTCCCCATCACAAGTGCCGTTTGGCGTTGCACATCTAAACAAATTCCTCTAATCTACTTCCGAGTCAGTTTCATTACGTTGTATAGTTTCTCTGAAGAGCATGTTTTTCGAATATTACGTTATCGTTAAAGAGTTCCAAATATTTTTAATTATAACTAGCTTAATTCTTAACCCTCATTTTAAATCTGACATATATATATATATATATATATATATATATATATATATATATATATATATAATTCGTTATTGACAGGTGGTCATTAATGTTTTGGCTCTTGACTGCATATATGTATATGCTTATATACATGTGTATACAAACATATACACACATATATATGTGTGTGTGCGTATATGTATATAGATATTTATATCTATTTATCTACATGTATAAATATGTATGGATACATATATATATAATTATATATGGATACATTTATATATATATATATATATATATATATATATATATATGTTTACTACATTGCTACATATGAAAAAAGCACGAAATTATCAGTTCAATATCTTTTAGAAAAATACGCATTGTTTTTTTGATATTTTAGTAAACCCATTGAAAATCTCAAAAGATAAGCGCATTTTCCTACTTTGGATATACACTTATAGGATTCTATTCGAACATAAATACAGAGATTATATCACCTTACGGAGGCCCCAAATAGTACTTTATACTGATAACACTCTAACGCTGGAATTTATTTATTCACTCATAAACCCATATCGCTCCCCTTTTGATCTAATATTCATGATCCTCACTTGTATTTATTTCTGAAAGAAATCTTCTTGTATGATCATTTTCGTACTGCATATAAGATATACTACCGAAAACTGGATTTTTGGTGGCAATATCTGAAATTTTAAGCGTCCTTCCTTTCTGAAATTTTAAGCGTCATCTCCTTTTTATCTTACCGTATTTTTTAAAATGTCCTTTTCCAAGAAACTAACAAGGGATGTTAAAAAATGTATTCTATTTTTATATTCAAAACTATTTCTAAAAATTCTTTTCATAGCAAAAAAAAAAAATAATTTTCATTAAATTTGCTAACATTTTGCCTTTATTAATCATTAATAATTTGAAGTTGGAATACACACTATGTGTAAATTACACACAAAATATTAAATGATATAAACAGGGGTTGAAGGTACGGTGAAGGCATTCAAAAGAAAAGGTTAAATTCCTGTAATCTAAAATAGGGGTCTTGAATTGTTTCCAATGGAGTTTCTTCTCAATTTTATATTATTTTATTTTAAAAATGTCCTTTTCCAAAAGAACTAGAGAGAGATGTTGAAAAATATTTTTCTCCTATAATATTCAAATATTTTGTTAAACATTCTCTCTTCAACAAAAAAGCAAAAAAATTAATTAACAAAATTAAATAAACATCAGTAATTGGAAGTTAGTACACACATACGGTCTATATCCCCTATCTCTAATTTTGTTACACATACAAATACACGCGTTGATATATACAGAAGCTGAAAGAATATCTATATCTATAAGAAGGAATTTGTGTCTGTCTGTACTCGATAGACTCAAAAACCATACATCCAATCGTCGGGAAAATTTCGGAAATTATTAGGTATATCCCTAGAAAGGTTTTTAAAAATTTTTAAAGTTCGAAATCCATTTCTTCCCCTTTTTTGAGCGCTTCATGTCATTATTCTAAGTGTTGTCATACTGCATACCGGGAAGGTGTTATCCATCTGGTTAAGAAATCACTCCCGGTAAAGATTAATTAGTGACATCAAACCTCCACACCAGTTGAGATAATTCTTCTAATCCACTTCATCGGGCGGCATGTTAAACTGCCGATAGCACGTGGCTGTTATGTAGATTAGCAAGTGAAGACTGTATTTAAGCCGCCGGCAAATGCAAGCCTGAATGCTCTTTCGTGGCCGCCCTGTAAGGGATATCCGTTCTGTAAACCTTTTGTTTGTAGGTAGCAAGTTGCTACCAAGTAGTGTACAGTTCTTAATGTTTCTTTTATAGTAATGTTATTTTAATAAACGAGTCAGCTTCTGGCATTTCCAGTGTTTTTCTACGAGAGACCTTCACATCTACTGCATACCTGCTATTGATATGGCGTAGTATTCTTACACTAAACATTATTTTCCCCGGTTAAACGCAAACGATTAACTTTTTAATTTATCGCCTCATAACTGAGGGAAAGACATCATTCCTTTAACCCCATGTAATTGTTTTAAGCGCAGTTTTCCTCAGTTAAAAGCAGGGGATTAAAAATTTCAATTTATCACATAATAAATAGGTGAAAATGATAATTTTTTATCATTATGACGTCATTCCTTTAAATATCTCATTTATTCATTTCTTATTTTATATTATTTAAACATCGTCTGCGTAGTATCCATTAGATTTGACATGAAAATTGAAATATAAAGAGATCAACTTTCAATTCTACGTGACGCAAATTACAGAATTTTTATATAAGAACTAATTTTAAATTTAATTCTTGGTTAATTTTTACATTACAATGAAACGTTTATCAACAATATTCTAAAAAGTTAAAATTTCAGTGATTTTCAAAGGCCAATTAAAACCTATCATTTCATATAGTTATCTTTATATTCACATGGTTGTCAATATGAAAGTGTGTTTCTGTTTCAGACAAAACCATGTGGTTTGTCCTTAATTTTGGACAATATTAATTAATACCAACAAAATTAGCCCTGTTCCTGTCAAAACCTCTGCTTCACCGTAGCGAAGCACGGGCACATTTGCTAGTAACATATAAAGCAACATATTAACATGTATATTATGGGCAATGAAAACATTTAACATTCAAAACAATTAGTAGAGTTATCGGATTTAAAAAATTTAGGTCTTGAGAGTTTTCCAATGGCGTTTCATACCATTCTTTCGTTAAAATAGTGGAATCTTATAAAATAGTGAATAGTGTAACAATGTAGGAATTGGATAGTGAATTTTCCATTAAAGTAGGGAACAAAAAGATAAATAATAATGATATTTAAAAACCATGGATCCCAGGATGATGCAAGATATAATGATCATACTCACAAAACTACCTCTATGCTATGAAAAATGGGAGAGAAGCTCCCCATATTATATATATATATATATATATATATATATATATATATATATATATATATATATATATATATATATATATATACATAGGCGTAACTTGGCAGTTTCAACTAGGGGGGCAAAAGTTTTCAATCATGAATATTAGTTAATCCTAAAACGTAATGTATTAATCCTTTTTTTAACTAGGGTCTGGTGAGGAAAATGGGTATTTTTTATAATTTACTTAAGAGACATATCATAACTTTTAACAATTATATTTTTTTTTCTAATATAATTTTAGACATTTGTTGGCAACATTTATTTTCCTTAAGAAGTTTTATATTTTGCTTCTGTCAACATAGGTTGCCTTGTTTGCAAGTCAGGAATAAATTCTTCTTTACTAAGGTCTTAAAAACTTTCAAAAAAAGCAATATTTTTTTTTCGTCAATATTTTTTCAGTAATCAACTGCAAGGGTTTCTGAACAGTTTTTCAAGAACAGGCAAGAAATATTTTAAATATTTTATGTTTAATGGTTATTTTGTATGATAGTTGAAAATGGGTACTGGTTAGTATTTACAATTTATTATAAATTTCTTAATTTTTAAATGTAATGATTTAAACCAGCCCTCCAGTTTTAGTGTAAATAATATTACATAGTATTTTTTAAAAATTTACTTGCTGTGGTATAGAGTAAATTAATGCAATAATAGTGAAATTGAGCTACTAAGCCTAAAATACATGTGTTTACATGGCTGTTTTGTACATCTGCAACTGGAAATTTTCTTCCACCCTTCACTGTGTACAAAATCTAAATTTATATGAAACTTGGACCAAGGGTGGACCACCTGATGCATTATCTGACTGCACAGAGTCAGGGTGGATGCATGGTACAATGTTTGCATCTTGGATGTGACAATTGTTCTAACAAGTGGAGCATCTGGAAAAACCCATTCTTTTGATATTCGATATTCACTTGACATATGAGACAGTATAACAAGCGATAGACAATAGAATCGCCATACACTGACTCCCATCAAATCAAGCCATGCCCTACAACCTTTGGATGTCGAAGTATTTGCCTCCACAATGTGTGCCTGGAGAAAAATCTTGAAGATGTGGTACACGGAGATCTGTTTTCAAAATGTGTCCAAACGACATTCCCTAATCTGCTGAAAGAGTTATCTGACACTATGAAGGAAAAAGGGTGTTAAACACGAAACAGTGTTAACTGAAAAAGATGGAGCAATAACTGTAAACAGTGTTGCATAGACTTCAACAACAGCTACCGTGGAAGCTCTTTCTTCTCCATATAAGAATTTAAAAAAGTACCATCCTTACAACAGTTTCACCACTGCAGTTGTAAGGGGAAAAAAACCTAACGAAAAAGCGGGTACAAACTAAGGCCGGAGAAGTGATGACTGTTTCTGATGTAGCAGAATGTAGCTCAACTTAATAACCTTGGACATTTACAGTTTTTCATTATAAATTGTAATTATATGACATACAAATGGGTTTGTAGCTAAAAAAATGTAATTAAATTTTGCATAATTAATAGCATTTTTAATCAATATCCATTTTATCCCACCTCTAGGGTAAAATAGTTATAAAAAATTAAGTAAAAATTATAAATTTGAAATTTAAGAAAATGTATAAAACTAGTTAAACAATAATGGTATGAACCCATTGCATGAATACATGCAAAAAAATTGCTTGTTTATAGTTTTTTTTTTAAGTGACAAAGAGCGGAAGGAGAAATCACGCTTTTTCTACCCATTTTACCCCACCAGACCCTATTATTTTTATCACTGTTTTTTAGTTATAATGGCAAAATCTTAAGAAACCTGTAAAATCGATGCAAAACACAAAACATGATGGTTCCTTTCGCTTATTCTTCCGAAAATTGTTCTCTCACCAAGCTTGCAAATATATCTGTCGCGATCGAAGGGAGGTCAGATTAAGCGGTAAATGCCTCATAAATCAACTAAGTAAAAATAAAATTCAGCTAATTAAAATTAAATTCAGCTGGTTTTTTTCCAATTAAAACACAAATTGATTTTATCAAATGATATAAACATAAATTATTTTCTTGAGTGCATAATTCTACCTATCTATCTCAAATAATTTGTCTTCTTTACCTTCTTGATCATTCTCCTCTTCAATCAAACACATTATTTAAGACAACAAATCAAAATTTAAGTTTTGTTTTGCTTTTCAAATGAGTTTAAATATCAGTATGTCCATCAATGAAACACTAATATTAAGATTTCAGTATATTCTGCAGTTCTTACATATTATAAAACTAATAATTAGGATTATTCGAAATTATGACATGGATTGAACTTTAGAATTTCGGCGCACATTTGGGATTTGGCTGGGTTTAATTTTAGAGCGCAACGGTCTACTGTTTTGCTCACGTGCGAAACTAAGACCGGGACCTACTGCTTAAAGCCGATTCCGAGTGGTTACGAACATCCATGTCATCAGCGGAATTCGAACCCACGAACTCCGGTACCGAAAAGCAGCGCTCTCCATTTGGCCATCATTCGTCTGCATGTTTGGGAACACTTTGGGATTTATCGTAGCTGATCTAACAAAGCTCATTCGAATGATAGTAAAGTTCGCCCTAAACTCTCACATAAGAGCCCCTCCCCCATTGTCGAAATAATTGCCCCTATTTGAGAGACAGGATAAATTTATTATTTTGAGGCACCTTTGAGTACAATTTAAGCCACTTCTGGTGTTGATCAAACGACAAAAATGATTGTTAAAATTGGATCTAATGATGCTCTTTCGAATGACACTAAAATTGTCCCAAAATTCCAACATGTGGGAGGGGTTGAAATTTTTTGATTTGGGGACACCTTTGAGGGTAATTTGGAGGCATTTTTGGTGTTGATTAAACCACAAAAATGGTTTATCGAAACTGATCTAATGACATTGATTCAAAAGATATTCGTTCATGTTTATAAGATCATTTTAAAAAATCCATAAAGTTATCCCCCACTCTTTACGTTTTTTAAAGTTTTTTTTTAATTTATTAATCGATGAAATATGTTGATCAAACCTGATCAACAGTGATCAAACGAATGACATACTTTGAAATGTTAGTTTTCCTCATGAGGGGAGCTAACTTTATCAGGAATTATTTTCAGTCACATTTAAACTTTGAATTGACATTAAAACCAAACCTATTAAAATTACATTTAAAAAATTTCTTTAATCAGGTGTTTTAAAAAAAATTAATATTTTGAAATGTTTTGGTAATTTTTAAATTGTTCCTTGTGCATTAATTTTGTTTTTCTTCTAATATTACCTTTTTTAATACTGAAAAATATTTTTAATCACCTCGGAGGTATTATTTAGCAAATAAACTGAATAGTTAATTTGAGGGAAATATTTTTTAATTGCACGTTGAATTTTCATAAAAAAATTGGCTTATATCTAAATTTAAATTTAACAGGTTATAACTCTAATAAATTTAAAATGTAAAGTGGACAACCCAAATTTTTTTAAACAAAATAGGAGTATTTTTCTAAACATTTTTAAAAAAATCTATAACAACTTAGGTCGCTAGGACGAGCAGCATTTTAAATATTAAAAAATATTTATAAAAAACTCGATTTTTATACACATCGGATTTTAAATTTAAAAAATCTGTGATTAATTTACTAATACTTAAATTTATACGTATACAAAATTTCATAACTCAGAGTTGATACTAAAATAAAAATTTTCGTAATATCCACCATAATGATACAATTTTAATGAAATCTGCTTAGGATAATATAAAAATATATAAGAGAATTATCAATAAAAAATAGGTATACAAAAATGTTATATATACCATGAAAATGCTTTTAGTTAAATTAAATTAAAATGCTAAAACTATAAAAGTTTTAACTGCATTTTAGTATTTTGAAGATTAAACTGCAAATGACATTTTGCACTAAAACTTTATTTTTTATAAATAGGAAACAAAATTTAACTATCAATGTATATTTTGAAAATTTTTTGTTAACCAAATATTATAATATTGTCATTCAGAAATTACTGTCTGTTTCAGTATGCTCAAACTTTTTTCACTAAACAAAATCATTTCTATCATCAACTTTCAAATTTTTATATACCTATTTAAATATGTCTCCTTAATATTAATCCAACGATAAGAATTTTGTTAATCGAAATTTTTAATAAATATTATCGAAAAACTACAGACTATTTCAATATATAGATATTTCTTTCTTTCACTGATGAAAATCGTTTTTAGTACAAAAACTACACAAGTTGATGATTAATTATGCGATTAAATAAAATACAGATTAAATAATACAAAGAATGGAATCTTAATCAAAGAAAATACGTCACTTTTTGGCATGAAAATTTAAGAAACCCATAAATTTTTAAAGGTTTTTTTTATTGGACCTAGTTTAAAATTAAAGATTTCAAGAGCCCAATTTTTAAGAATCTCGCTATTTGAAGTAGTTTTTAAAAACATTTGATGAACGTTCAAATCCTCTTTTTGTTCTCCCAAAAGATATAATACTTATATTCGCATATAGATACACAATCATTAAAGCTAAACATGAAAACTAAAAAATATATATATATTAAAAAATACTAACCAATTTGCTTGATGTTTGCCATTTTAGCGCTTTAATCCAACATATCTAATCATATCACACGTTGAAAATCTTACATTTGAAAATCTGAAACTGTTGAAGGCTGCCAATATCTTTTTTAAAGCGCAACTACTCTATCCCCTAAACGAATGATGGGTTAGTTGGACCTAGTCCTCTTGTTAAGTATGCTACTTAAAATTTTATTGTATAAATCTTGCGACCAATAATGAAGTACAGCTGTAAGTAGGGTGCAATATTTGTATGAATCCTCTACAATTAAGATTTAAATCATGCCTTTTCTGATTAACACCACATTTATTTAATGGATTTAATGAACTATCCCAATCTCATAAACGATTCCAAGAATAGTAGCCTTAAGTTAACGAAACTTAAGCATACCAGATGTGCAATTCCCTCTTCAAGGAGATAAAGATCCATTTAAGACAAGATTTTTTTAGTAAATGGCTGTTTAATCAGTTTTGCTCCTAATGACTGAATCCCATGCACACCCCATATTGTGTCCATTTATCTTCCTTCCTGGACATCCTGGACATTTTCATCACCCCTATTGTTTAGTTTCTGTTTGTTTATGTTTTGTCCCCAACACACACATTCTGGAACCTACGTAGACCCTTCAATTGCCCATCAATCAATGTCAAAATAAATGCCAAACATTACGAAAATTAACACCCCCCGAATTTTGACCATACGGAGTGGATAAAGCTTGCAGACCCGAAAGATATTTGTGCCCGAAGCGGTCTTCTTCTAAGAAAACTGTTGTCTATAGCGAAGCAGAGAGCACAAATGGTCCATTTTCTTTCTACGAAACGGTCTTTTAGAATTTCGACGGAGTGCTGGAGCAGTTCCCTTGACTAAGGCTTTGAAAAGGCAAATCTGTTGGTTTCTTGTTGATTCCTTTTTAAGTGGCATTTTATTCCTGAAAAAAAGGTCTTGAAAAAGTCGAGAAGTCTACAGTTATTCAAATACTCATACTTGCTTTAATGAATTTAAAAAAACCCAAAACATTCGGAGGGACAAAACTACGAACTATACGCTTCGAATAACTATACGCTTTAAAAATGTCTCATGAAAGAAAAATAGCTGTAATTAGAATAAGTCTTAAGTACACAAATAAAAACAGAATAACTTCAACATTCATTAAAATGTTGAATCAATAATTTCATATATGAATAAAATCCTCAAAATCTGGAGGGGCAAAACAGCAAGTTCGAATACCTATACGCTTTAAAAATGTCCCAGGAAAGAAAAAATAGCTGCAATTGGAATAAGTGTTAAGTACACAAATAAAAACAGAATAACTTCAACATTCATTAAAATGTTGAATCAAAAATTTCATATATGAATAAAATCCTGAAAAATCTGGAGGGGCAAAACAGCAAGTTCGAATACCTATACGCTTTAAAAATGTCCCAGGAAAGAAAAATAGCTGTAATTAGAATAAGTGTTAAGTACACAAATAAAAACAGAATAACTTCAACATTCATTAAAATGTTGAATCAAAAATTTCATATATGAATAAAATCTTCAAAATCTGGAGGGGCAAAACAGCAAGTTCGAATACCTATACGCTTTAAAAATGTCCCAGGAAAGAAAAATAGCTGCAATTAGAATAAGTGTTAAGTACACAAATAAAAACAGAATAACTTCAACATTCATTAAAATGTTGAATCAAAAATTTCATATATGAATAAAATCCTCAAAATCTGGAGGGGCAAAACAGCAAGTTCGAATACCTATACGCTTTAAAAATGTCCCAGGAAAGAAAAATAGCTGCAATTAGAATAAGTGTTAAGTACACAAATAAAAACAGAATAACTTCAACATTCATTAAAATGTTGAATCAAAAATTTCATATATGAATAAAATCCTCAAAATCTGGAGGGGCAAAACAGCAAGTTCGAATACCTATACGCTTTAAAAATGTCCCAGGAAAGAAAAATAGCTGTAATTAGAATAAGTCTTAAGTACACAAATAAAAACAGAATAACTTCAACATTCATTAAAATGTTGAATCAAAAATTTCATATATGAATAAAATCCTCAAAATCTGGAGGGGCAAAACAGCAAGTTCGAATACCTATACGCTTTAAAAATGTCCCAGGAAAGAAAAATAGCTGTAATTAGAATAAGTCTTAAGTACACACAAAAAAAAAAGAATAACTTCAACATTCATTAAAATGTTGAATCAAAAATTTCATATATGAATAAAATCCTCAAAATCTGGAGGGGCAAAACAGCAAGTTCGAATACCTATACGCTTTAAAAATGTCCCAGGAAAGAAAAATAGCTGTAATTAGAATAAATCTTAAGTACACAAATAAAAACAGAATAACTTCAACATTCATTAAAATGTCGAATCAAAAATTTCATATATGAATAAAAATTAAAATTTATATAAATACAATTTCGATATATAAAGCTTAAAAATGTGGAAAGGAATGTAATTGTTATTAGAATAAGTCTTAAGAACACATAAACAAGTAACTTCAACATTCATTAAAATTTGAATAAAAAATTTCATATATGAAATCCTAAAAATCTGGATATATATATAAAAATTCTAATTAATACATCATATATAATATATATATATATCTATATATATATATATATATATATATATATATATATAT